>BPTQ01000006.1:54551647-54975162 GCA_019973895.1 Chrysanthemum seticuspe | reverse complement strand
GTGGTTGAAAAAAAAAAAAAAAATAAAATAAAAAAAAAATTGGGCCAATGATTGGCCTAATGAGGTGCAAGGAAAGGAAAAATGGGGGTGCAAGATTAGATCACCCCATTTTAATACATCCATTTTCTTGTCTCAACAAACTGCTGTTGTACCATACAAATATAATTAGCCCCACAACACCAAAACTAGATCAAGACCCTACCTTTAACCCCTATATAAATACTCAACCCACACATTATCTCTTCACTTCACACTAGCTTTTTTACACTCACTTCCAACTTTAGGTTAAAACATATATTCTACCACTACTTGCGGCGCAGGTTAAGGTTTTACTCACCTTAACATACACCACCATGGATCGCAAGACAGCAATCTTAACAGCTTTCATCTGCATTGTGTTCTCAGGCGTTGGTGGCCAGTCACCTTCCTCAGCCCCAACCACCACCCCTGCTCCACCCACCACCACCACCCCACCACCCACCAATGCTGCCCCACCACCAGTCACCACCACCCCACCTCCAGTTTCAACCACCCCACCACCAGTTTCCACCACCCCACCACCAGTTGCAACCCCAGTTAGTGCTCCACCACCAGCAGCCACCCCACCACCAGTTGCTACCCCACCTCCAGTTGCCACCCCTCCACCAGTTGCAACCCCACCACCAGTGGCTACTCCACCACCAGCCACTCCTCCACCAGTGGCTACTCCACCACCCGCTCCAGTCCCAGTTTCAGCTCCAGTAGCTGCCCCTGTGAGCACTCCATCAACTGCTCCATCACCTTTGACTCTAAGCCCACCAGCACCACCCACTGGAGCTCCTTCTCCGCTTGGTTCAGATCTTGCACCAGCACCAGCTGTTGCTACTGATGCGGTAAGTACATTATATCACTTGCACTTTATGTTCACTTACTAGCTAGATCTTTGTTGGTGGCGCATGTTAGTTAAAGTACATAGAGATCTGCTATAATGCGCCTTGATTTGCTATAATGCGCCTTGATTTGCTATAATGCGCATATTTTTTTTGTAGTGTTATATTTTGTCTCAGATCTGGTGACAATGTTTACGTTAGCTAACACTAATCTCATTTCAAAAAATTTGTATTATTTTTTAAAAAAATAGTTAGTATCTTAAAGGTAACGTTCAAGACAAATCAATAAAAAAAAATGAACATTTAATTTGAAATTTAAGCTAGAGCATAAGGTAACAATTATGTTAAATGAATTACATTGTTTTTTAACATGCGCATGTTAGCAAAGTGTGTTTTTTGCTAACGTGAGCTGTTTGTGGTGACTCGTGTCTCGATGTTTTTGTCTTCGGTGGTAGTGATCACGTGTGTCGTTTTGTTTTTTAGACATCCAAGAATAGTACTTGATTACTGGTCTTGTCTTGTCTACTTGTATATTGCATTTTGGTCCCTCAAATAATCAATGTAACACATATTTTGGTCCCTCAAATAACTACGTATGATATGAGATAAATATGGTTGATGCAATTTGGACACAATTCTGACATCAATTATTTTTCACACAAGATTTCTCTAGATGCAATAATGTACTAGTTAGATTCCTGAATTCATTAGATGTATTTATGCCATGACCATCCATCATGAACTTACATGAGTACTGATTGAGTGTAATAAGTTACACATTTTAATAACAAATGATTTTCACATGCCAAATATTTTGTTTTTGCGATTTTTACCTAAATATTTTGTTGTGTACAAATCCCATATGTATGATGAGATGATGCCGAAGAAGATTTAGAACCCTGTTTAGCCTATAAAAGGCAAGGCAAACAAGGCCGAAAGAAGCCAAGATAAGAAACTTTTAAATTTTTTGGCCTCGAGCTTCATGGCTCCTTATGGGCTTGTTTAAGGATTCTCGGATGCTCGATTTTGGATTGTTTTGGGCATCATTCCTTGACATCAAAGGTCTTACAGGACATTTCTTGTATTGTACATTTGTACAATAAACTATTAAACTCCGGGTCGTTGTTGATGGTCTCTTTTAAAGAATAAAACGTGGTTTTGTAAATTTAAAAATACATATATAGTCATTGTAATATGTAGCATACACCTATAGAAACCATATGGAAGGCTTAATACATCAGTGTTAGGTATCTTGATCACTTCTATGCCTGTCTGTGAACGGCATATGTTATTTTTTTTTTATTTTTTTTTTTTTAATCTTACTTTTGGTATTGACATTGCAGAGCGGTGTTGAGAAGATTGGATCTATGGCTGGTAGCATTGTTTTTGGATGCGCTCTTGCTTACTCACTATTTTAGTGATGCATATTTTTCTTGTGTCCAAGTTGGGTTCTATATAGTATCGGGAAGTTGAGTGGAGTCGAGTCGCTGGTTAAGACTTGAGAGCTTTTGCGTTGTATTTGGAGTAGCTACATACATTCTTTTGCGGCGATGCAGTTTATTGTAATTTTGATTGTGATATTATCTGATGACTTATTACTATTTCTACTATTATATTTTTCTTATACTATATTGTGCGATCATTGTTTCTTGGTAAGCCTCATTTTCTTTTAAGAGGCAATTATGAATTTGTGATCATGGGTTGGCTTTGGATGCTATACAGGGTTGTCCCATGAGGCCATGACCCATACATGGAGTGATTATTAAAGATTAAAGAAAACATCATTAAACCTTTTCATCTAAGATAACAAAACATTGGTTAACTTACATAGATAGTCCCTTTGGTTTTATCAGAATTTCACATTCAGTCCCTAAGTTTTAGAAATTGCAATTTTGATCCTTGTGATTCTTAGATAAGCACACCTTTAGTCCTTAAACACTTTTAATATGACAAAAATACTCTTTAGTTTTTGCCCAAAAATAAAGGGTATTATTGTCATTTAAAAAGTGTTAAGGACCAAAGGTGTGCTTATCTAAGAACCACAAGGACTAACAATGTGCTTATCTAAGAACAACAAGGACTAACAATGCAATTTATAAAATTTAGGGACTAAGTGTGAACTTCTGGTAAAACCCATATAATTTACACTAAACACTTTTCTTTTGGTTACATTACTACTCTTACCTTCTGGTCTACTTTATTCGATAGTATAACACAGTTTTTTATCAGTTTCTGTTTTGTACTTTTTACCGTTTAGTATTTTTGACTTGTTAAATTTTATATTTTATGTTCCATACTTTTAGTTTCACAATTTTATAACGAAAACATTATCATTATTTATTTATTATTTTTTTTAAGTTAGTTAAAAAAAAAAAAAAACAGGAGGGGTGCCATTTGTGTTTTTAGAGGTATGGATAACTTGTCGTTTTTTATCTTTTTTTCATAGTTTATGTTTTATAAAAATAGTACTTTGTACAACTTTTATATAGAGTAAATTACACCGTTGGTCCTTGTGGTTTGCGTTGACCGCAGGGTTTAGTCCTTTGACCAAAAAAATTGCACCATTCGTCCTTAAGTGTGAAACGTTATGCACCGTTCGTCCCTTGACCAAAAATCGTTAAGTTTGACCGTTAAACTCCCCTCATGTGACTTGCACATGAGGGTAAAAATGTCATTTCATCTACCCTTATATACATCACACTCACATTTTACACCCTTTCATTCTCTCACTAACAAACACACACACCTCTCCCTCTAGACCTCGCCGCCGGCGACTATTTCGGCCACCGGAAGCCGGCCACGCGTCGCCGAAATTTACACCACCTACCCCATCGTGTAGATCGTGACCCCGTGATTCTTTTGACGTGACATACGCGCCGTGGACCCTAACCACGCGCCCATGATCTGAGTTTTCGAGTGGATTGGTGCTGATAAACATTGTTACCGTCGATGGCGATACCACTATTTTGGCTGGTTTTTTATGCTGGAAAGATACCGGCGAACTCATGTATGGGTTTGGTGGTTTAGATGAAGGTTTTGTTGAATCTGGGTTTTGATATAAAGATGATGGGATATGGGTTTTGTTTTTGAAACACGATCTGTTGTTTTTTTGTTATGGGTTTTGTGTATGTATGTGAAGTGGTGTGTGTCTAAGTATATGAATGTTATACGTTGTTTGTTTTTGGGATGCTAACACGGTAATATGTGACATTGACAAAACGTATACCGGATTTGCCAACTTGTAAGATTCAGTTCAAATTTGGCATGAAAGGCATAGGTTTTTCTAATCTAAAGCAGTTATTATATGATAGTAACTTTACACCTTAGAACCTCCCTCGACCAATGCTTAGAACTATTGATAATGGGTCTTACCTTTTTCTTATAGCTTAACTAAAATTGCGAGTGACTATCCTTGTTGGGGTTGTTAGTTCTAGCAAGTGTGAAGTAGCTTAAGTCAGATTTTGAACAGGAATTGTTTTTAGTAGCTTAAGTCAGTTCTAGCAACTAAAATTGCAGATGTCGTTGGTCAGATTTTGATGCATGTGGAAGTTTTTATTTTTCATTTTTTGGTGTCGTGATTATGAATTTGTGAATATGTGATTTCTGGTTTTGGTATTAGGATATGGGCTTGATTTTGATGATTCTTGGTTTGAAGATCTGCTATTTGGTTTTGGGTTGATGATTTTGTTTTTGTATGAGTGGTTTTGATATGTGAATGAAAGAGTATTGGCCACAAATTATATAAGGTAGATGAAATGACATTTTTACCCTCATGTGCAAGTCACATGAGGGGAGTTTAACGGTCAAACTTAACGATTTTTGGTCAAAGGACTAGTGGCGCATAACGTTTCACACTTAAGGACGTACGGTGCAATTTTTTTGGTCAAAGGACTAAACCCTGCGGTCAACGCAAACCACAAGGACGAACGGTGTAATTTACTCTTTTATATATAAGTTTAAGAGTAAATTACACCGTTCGTCCTTGTGGTTTGCGTTGACCGCAGGGTTTCGTCCTTTGACCAAAAAAGTTGCACCGTTCGTCTTTAAGTGTGAAACGTTATGCGCTGTTCGTCCCTTGACCAAAAAACGTTAAGTTTGACTGTTAAACTCGGGTAAAAATACTAAAATACCCTAACTATCTTCTTCTCTTAACCATACCCAACCAGTCACCACCATAACCAGTGAGATTCTCTCTCCCTCTCTGCTCCCCCCAGCCGACGCTGGATACATCCTCCCACAGCCGCCGCACCGCCTGCCTCCACCCCTCACCAGCTACACCAAAACAATCCCCTCCACCTCCTCTTCCCGATCTCCTACAACACGCGCCCATCCCTCCTCCTTCACCCGTTCATACCACCTCACGCACCACCTCTTCAGCACCACCACACCACCATCTTTCCACACCACCATCTTTGGAGATCGCGAAGAAGAAAAGGTAGGGACGAGCCACGCGAGTTGTGACTCGGTTTTCTTGTAACTCGTGAGATCCAAAAGACGATGTGGTAAATTTAAGATGAAACTTATGTGACTCGGTTTTCTTGTAACTTGTCTGTGAAACTTATGTCTAAAAGTTAGTAACATTAAAGATGATGTGGTAAATTTAAGTATCAAGATGAAAAAAAATAATAATAATAAAAAATTCTTATGACATGTTCGGTATTTTAAAGATGATATTTGACATGTTTTTGGTATTTTGGTATTTTAAGTATTTGACACGTTAAAGATGAAAGTTAGTAAAAAAAAAAAAAAAAAAAAAAAAAAAAAAAAAAAAAAAAAAAAAATCTGATGTGGTAAATTAAAGACGATATTTTGGTATTTTAAGTATTTGACATGTTTTTCTATTTCCAGTATAGTGTCGATGGAGCCTTTTTGTGAATAAAAATAAATAAAATGCAAGGTGGGAAAGTGAAAGGTGTAAGGTGGCGTGGACGGCTTGTGATGTTTTGCGAAGCAGAAATATGATGTGGTGATTGGAGATGTGACAATCCGGGTGGGGGTGGTTTTGGGGCACGTGATGTAGTAGATCAAAAAGAGGGAGTGGTGGGGAGTCTTTTGGAGTAGGCGGTGAGAGGTGGGTGCCGACGGTGGAGCGGCGGTGGTGTGTTTTTCCGGTCAGCTAGGGTTTTCAAGAGAGGGAGAGAGAGAAAAGTGGTGAGGATGATGAATGGTTGTGTTTGTATGTGTGTTTGAAATGGGTCTTATCCACATAAACTACACCGTTCGTCCTTGCACCGTTCGTCCTTATGGTCTTGAAATGATGAATTTACCCTCATGTGCAAGTCACATGATGGGTTTTTAACGGTCAAACTTAACGTTTTTTGGTCAAGGGACGAACGGCGCATAACGTTTTTTTGGTCAAAGAACGAAACCCTGCGGTCAACGCAAACCACAAGGACGAACGGTGTAATTTACTCTAAGTTTAAATAATTATTAAGGGTTATTAATTGTTGGCTTGTTAAAACTCATTTGTGAAATTAGTTGTGTTTGGCAAAAAGGAATTTGGTGTTTTTGTCATATAACCTTCTATCATTTGTCAGCAATTTAATTAAACTAATATGTGAATTAAGTAATTGACAAGTTTAAAAATTTTAGGACACTCTTTATCTTTTATGCCTTACTGGCATCTTTTAATGGTTTTCTATTTCTTTGTATCTTAAGTAGCAAGTATAATGATTACATTACCACAAAGAAATTGAAATTGATATGATGACCACAAAACTTATTTGGTACCAAAAGATCTTTTTATATAACCTTATGATACAAGAAATGACTTTTTGTGAACTAGAAGCTTTAGCACCATCCATCTAAAAGAAATAGTAGCACGCAAGCCACTATTTCACTTTAATGAATTATTTTGTGACATCTTTACAATGGTGGCAAACATCACAAAGTATGGGCAATATTTGCTTTGGTAAAACATCAATAAATGATTATCAACTGATTTACTCTCGTCAACATGTTCCAAACAACTGAAATTTGTTACTGCACGTTGGGAATTTAATATATGTGAATAATCAAACATATGTAGGTCGAGAAAAAGGTTACACCATTACAAGTTACATGATTCATCTAATAAAGGCATTCCATCAACTAACGATATTACATTGTCACATTTCGCAAATACTTTTGACATATAAAATTGCTTCATTTCAAGAATACTCAATAATACAGCATTGTTTATTTGATTTTATTCAAGTATATATGTATTCCTTGTCTTTACTTTGTAAAGAAAGGGACAAAAGATGTTCTAGCCTTAACTCTTTTTTTTTTTTTTTTTTTTTTTTTTTTTTAACAAACCAAACTACTTGACTAGTTGAAAAACTATTCATTTGACAATAACTTAACACCGGTTAATTGTGGTTCAATTTGTTGTCCAATTACATTTGATTTGTTCATGTTCCACTATTCATTTGACAAGTGGTTAGATAGTTAGATTTTAATTTAATAGTGATAAGCACGTATCAACTATCAACTTAAATTGTTTGGTCTAGGAGTTCCATGTTCTCTTGATTAAGGAACAAGCTAACTAATTAGACATACTTTCATGTGCCATATAAAAATTAGAAGTAAACATCCATAGATATATAATAATAATACTTCTTTCAGCCAAATATTTAAATGGTCGGCAAGAAATTTGTTTGTTATCATTGAATTGATAGTCGGTTAAATAAATGAACAAAGGCATGCCTTATTGTTTGTTTAGGCTCCTGAATTTTCCGTAACAAGTATGGTCAGTGTTAGAATATTAGTGTGTAATAGTTAGAATACAAGTTTAAAAGGCTGGTTGTAGTTTAATTTAAATTTAAAGAGCCTAGTCATATATTAGGAAATGTTATAACCCTATCAATTGTAGATTTTTTATTCATTAACGATTATGTCCCCCCCCCCCCCCCCCCCCCCCCCCCCCCCCCCTCTCTTTAAAATAGCAAAGTTACAAAAATCGTGAATTGTTAATTGGGCGATCGATTTTCCTATAGCTTGTAATCGGTTTAGGCGGGATTAATCGGTGATTAATCCGATTTGCATTTCCGGCAAGTTTTGGATTTTCAGGCGAGTTTTAGGTATTCACAGCAATATTTTTCTTAAAAGACATATTGTAATAGATATAAACAGCGACTATAAGTTATTAAAACTAGTTTATGACGAGTTTTAGTATTTCCAACAAGATTTGCTTGTTTCCGACAAGTGTGACCATCGTTGACTGATTTATTTGACCGATTTACACAATTGAAAAGTTGGTGGCCCAGTAGCCCTTAGGTAGCGATTAACCGGCTTTGTAGGCCTTTTTTACGACGCTAATACATAGAGATGGATTTGAGTTTATTTGCATATTAAACATTTACTTAAGTACCAAAGGACAAATCTCAGCCACTCAATTTTAAAAAAAATCATTTTTTTTTTCAAATATTAATATCTTTTAAACCTTTAATTGTTAAGCGAAAAAAAATATAACATTGCAACGAACATTTAATTATCTTTCTATTGACCGACACTTTGACATACTTTCGACAAACTTTGTTTTCTTTCTTTTCACGTTTTTTCTTACGTTTTTTTTTTTTTTTTTTTTTTTTTTTTTTTTTTTCGTTTTTGAAAATTGCATGAGAAATCACATGTGATATTACACTAATTTGTATAAAAACACATAAAATCACATGTGATTTTCTCACACGCGATCTCAATCACGTGTGAATTTTTACCGATTGTGATTTTTTCACATGCGATTATAGAAGTTTCATAAAAGAACTGCTATAATCTATAACTCAAATATAGTGTGTGTGATATATGGTTGGAAAGCTAAGAAAGTGTTTTCCATTGCAAAAAATAAGAAAAGTTTGTTATTTATAAACAAATACTTGTGTCAATTTTAGTACGGATGTTTAGTGTTCAAACTTCAATATTAGTAATCACATGTGATATGTAATTCGAATTTTGATACAGCTAAGAAAACGTGAAAAACGACCAAAAATTTTTGTTGTAAGTATATCAAAGTGTCCGTATATAGAATGTTAATTAAATGTTGGTCATGACGGTATAATTTATTTTGTTTAACGATCAACGGTTCATGAGATATTTAAATTATAAAAATGGGTGTAATTGAATTTTTAATTTGAATAATAATTAATATCCTCCTTTTTTTCTCAACAAGAAAATAAATGAATGAGTATGTCCTTAGATATGCGAGAAAAATTTGGTATGTAAAATAACTCTTCTTATAAAGATGAAGGGGTGTTGTTTATTTGTACCTTATTTTCTTACTCGTGTTTAACAAATGTTTGAGTGTAAAATATCTTATGTGTGTTGGTGCCACTCGCCATTATGAGATCATAACCTTTTATTGAGGTCTTGTTAAAGTAGTTCTTGATTTATGGTTCCGCTCTAGAAACCGGTTTGTTGGAGTAGTTCTTAATTCATGGTTCCGCTCTAAAAACTATAAGTAGAAGTCCATTATAGATAATGGGCTTTGTTAACACAAACTACAGTACATGCTTGCCCAACAAGAAAACCATGGATCGTCGATCCTGGCCTCATGGGCCGTGCTTAGCACCCCTTTAAGAAATTCCTATATATATATTGATCGTCTATGTTTTCTCTTTTCTCATCAATTCATTGTTCGCCCATGTCCCTGTCGACAAGGTAACGCACATACTCTTAGTTTTCAATCTTGTTCTTCACTATAATCGTTATTCATGTAATCTTCTGTTAATTTCTTAGTAAACAATTTGTATCTCAGATTAATCCCAACTCCCAACTATTTAACGAATTGATTCTACCAGAAAGATGACAACATGGAATCCCTTTTAATTTTTTATTTAATGAAGATATGCAAGTATTCATTCTATATCAATAGTTTCTTTTTTATTTATCTTACAAATATTAGAAAGAACTATTAGCGTACACATTATCATGCACATAGCTATATAGATGTCACACGTTAACTATATATTCAGAAGCTTAATATATAAAAACTAAGGCAATACATACAGTTAACAAGGTTTATATTGTAAATTTGTAATTATACCTACAGGAAGAAGATAAGAGCCTTCGAGAAGATTTAACCCCACACTGGAAAGGTGCTGTCCAGGTGCCACCGTATGCCGACGACGTAAGTCTGTTATTAAAGTACACATTATCTTGCACCGTATGTTTGCACATAGTACGTGAACTAGAGATTCAGAAGCTTAATATATAAAAGCTAGGTAACAAAAATTCGAACTAATGGTCTTAGAAATTTGTTTATAGAAAACCTAGGCTATGTATTTACGTGTTTAAAATTAAATATTTTTACGTGTTACAAATTTTTGATTTTTTGATTTATTCTTTTGTGTTATTAGTTATAATAACTAATATCCGGTCTATGCATACCTGTCATGGATAATAAGTTGATAATCTTGTTTTTGACATATTAATATATTAATTAGTTAATTGTTTAAGATGGACTTTTTTAAGAATCAAGGTCTTCGCAATCGAATTTCTTGATGTATGTGGCACTACTTGTCATGATTATAACAGGTAGGGGCTTTTGATTACTCCAAGATTTGGGGAAGACTCTTTCTAGGGTTATTCGGATCTTACGTGTTATTGCTTTAATTATTTATCGATTATATAAGAGTCTGTCTTCACCGCATCTCCTCATCTGTCAATCTTATTTGCATATATTATGTTCTTTGTGACTTGCTGTGTTATTTGAAAAAGGGTTCGTAAATTAAAACGGACATTAAACTATCGAAATTTAATTTAATTAAACTAGTTCTTGCGAGTTTATATGTCATTAAGGGTTGGTTTAACCGTAATCGGCTCCCGTGACGAACTTGCATGAACATTGTGTTGATCCCAGTTATGTACTTGATCGAATTCCCTTGGCTTGTAAAGGTTTAGCTATGCTAGATAAACTAACACAACTAGAATATGTAATGTCTTGAATTTATCAATACTATGCGAAATCTAGTATTCAATATTAAGAAGAACTTTGTAATGTAACACAAGAACACAATCAATAAAAAATAAACGCTTCAATATTATTGACTAGAATACGAATACTCTCACAAGTATTATGGTTACAAAACCTTGAAGCTATATCTCAATTATATGAAAAACTGTATAACTCTATGCCCTAGGACCTCCTTTTGTAGACTAAGGAGTCCTAGTTGGCTTACAATAACTTATTCTCTAAAATAAATCTTTTCTATATCTTTTCTATACTTATCAAAACATTCTATACATATAACAGACTTAATAACATAAGCAGCAGTAATAATCAACCAGCAGTCTTAATCTTTACTCTGGCAGCACTAACTCTTCATCAGTTGTAACTCAGTACTAGCAACACTAAGTTTTCTTTTAGCAGCATTAGCCACTTAGTGTATTTTCCCTTGAAGTTCTCAGCAGTTGTAATGTACACTAGCAGTCTTAATTCATTAACCAGCAGCAGTAACACACTTGGAGCATTTTCATTGATTCCTAAGAGGAGTCTTAACCATATGAGCAGCAACAATAATCAACAGCATCTAGAAGTATTTGAATCCCAACAATCCTCCCTTAAACTTGATCTTTCCTTCTAAAATCATCAAGTTTCTTTCAAAGAATTAACCATTACCAGGAGGATGCTTCCAATCACCTCACTACTTCTTCTTCTCTTTTAGATTTAGTATTTTCTCCAATTTATTGAGTAGCTTATAGGTCATTTCATCAAAGCGATCAGCTTGAAGTTTAATTGTTCCATTCAGAATCTGATGAGCTGTAGATAAACTCAAAGGATATGTTTTCTCAACCAATATGTAGAACTGAATTCCATCCACGGCCATAGTATAAACTCCACAAGAATAATAAAGCTTCCAAATCAAAATTGTATTTTGAAACTGATCTTGCCATACTCTATCTTCTGGATGTGGTTCAAAGATAACTTTCAAATCTCCCCAAAGAACTCTATCCAAGATAACACCTGGCCTTGTAGATCCATTCTTAGCCTTGACTAGCTTCCATAGATTTTCTAAGTCCTCCCTATCAAAGCTTTTCTTTTGTTTTTCCTGCAAAATGTTAGTCCAAAAACCACAAAAACACAAACCATAACATATTCACAATGATCACAACATCTAATTATACTTGGCAGTTTAAGTATAACTAGTAGTATTAAATAGCATGTGGAAAACTAGAAGGGGGGGTTGAATAGTTTTACCAATTTAAAACTTCCTTTTAAATATTTAGATCGACTTATGTCAATCTATTTGGTTGTTTATGTTGGACGTTGATAGATAGATATATAAACGTGTAATGAAAGATAAAGAGTAAGAAGCACATCACCACGACACAAGTATTTATAGTGGTTCGGCTACAAGGACACCTTCCTTGCCCTACTCCACTCCCCGAGTCACCTACTCGAGAGTTCGTAAACAATACACCAACTCCTTATGGCGGAGAAGCCTTCACAACGTCGCTTAACCTTTTTCCGGTACAAAGCTAAATACCGAGTTCTTTCACACCAAGGCGAACCACACCTAACACAACGTCGCCTACCCTTTATACGGTGCTAGGCTAACCACCGAGTTCTTTCACACCTTAGGAGAACTAATCCTTCACAACGTCGCCTACCCTTTATTAGGTACTAGGCTAAGCACCTAGTTCTTTCACACCTTAGGTGAACTACACCTTCACAACACAACACCTAATCTCAAGGAGATCTACTCCTTGTTACAACACCATCAAGGATATCACCATCCTTGTATATAAACAAATACATATATGTATAACGATGCACCTCATCGATTATACGACCTAGGCATTCTTCCCAAATGCTACTTGATTTGATTCTTTGGCATCCTTCACTAATGCCTTTGACACAACGCTTGGCACCCTTCACTAATGCCTTCGTCTTAACACCTTTAGCATCCTTCACTAATGCTTTGACACGGATGATGAGCACCTTTCACTAATGCTTTCATCTTGACACTTTCGGCATTCTTCACTAATGCCTTCAACCCAACATCTATGGAGAAAGGAAGAACTATCAACAAGAGAACCTTAGTAGTCTTGATGATGACGAAGCATGGCAACTCATGGACTTTGAGCTTGCACGTCTTCAAGAGGTGGTGATCTCTCCTTTAAGAGGAACCTAGTAGATCACACAAAAACAAAAGACAAACTACATAGATCACTTAGATCTGAGGTTAGAGGGTTAGAATACTTTGGGGAAGTATGTGTGTAAAAGCCCCTTTAGAGAGGAAGAAATGGCTCTCTATTTATAGAGGAAATTCTCTTCTGTTTCCCCGGATCCCACGGATCCCTACCACAAGGGATCCGGCTAGCACAAAGCTAGGGATCCGTGGTCCGCTCCTCTTTGCCCATGGGTATTTTTGGTTATGGGTCATGGGTCATGGGTTATGGGTTGATCCATGGTTTTCTTTCTAGATACAATGTATCTTAAGGATACAATGAACTTGGTTAAGTGGTATATATAAAACCATGGGTTATGGGTCAAAACCATTTGCTAGTATTTACCCATTTAGTATATACTTGTATTTACCCAATTTAGCATACACTTAGTTTTTACCCATTTTAGTATACTTAGTTTAAGTATATGTTTAACCCAATATGTAAACACTAGTTGTTGTACATATATATCATAAAATCACTTATACTTGTTTTAGTGTTTTATGTGAAAGCGTAAGTGTGTTAGAAAACTATTAACTCAAACTATTTACGTACTCTATTTGTTTCGTTAAAATGATTTTATATTTGTTATCGACAAAACATTAGAAGATCGTAAAATATAAATAAACGTTTTCACGGCTTATTTGTATTAACAATCTCCCCCTTTTTGTTGATGACAAAACATAAAATTATTTTAAGGAAAAAGCTAAAATTTGTAAAAATTTGAATTTGTAGTTTTTACTTTCTTCTCCCCCTTTTTGTCGAAACAGAAAGTGTTATAAGAAACTAACACAAATAATAAAAAAAAAATGTAAAGAGAGCAAGTGACGGGAATGGTACTCGTCTTAACTCCCCCTTGACGAGTCCATCCATTTGAAAGGGCGTCAAGGACATAACGTAAAATGAGCTAATTGTGTTTGCAATTAAGTTTGCAAATTGTTCGTCTAAGTGACGAAAGCGTGCTCCCCCTTGAATATTGCAATGTTGCAATAGGGTGTCATGAAGTGTAATCCAAAATTGGAATAAGTTGCAAATGATTTTGCAATGTTGTTTGACACAAAGCTCCCCCTAGCTTTATGGTGTCAATATCTTCATGTGTATTTTGAATAGCTACAAAACAAAGGTTAGAAAACAAGAGTATAGTACATAACTTCGTGCAAATAAGACTCAAGTTAGTAAAAATTTGTGCTTCAGTACCACGGATCCCACGGTTCCCTTCAAGGAGGGATCCGTCTAGTTATCTGGAAGGGATCCGGCTATCTGTTACAGTTTCTTCAGCAGTGAAGAAATGTCAAGGAATGCTATTTGAGGAAATGAGATATATGTACAATATAACAAGCACAACACACATAATAATCATAGCATATAAGTATTCATTCAATAAAACAAGAGATACACAACCAAATCTCTAAAAACTAAGAGAATGAACTTTAGCCATATAAGTACTACTAATGCTAATCTCATTTCGGGATTTAGAATGTGACAATGTGCTTAAGTCTAGGGATGGGTGGACTTGTTGAATTGATCCAACTTTGCAAGAAGATGATTGAACATGAAATGTATCTCATTTCGTACTTCTTGAACAAGTCCTTGAGTTTTTAGACAATTTGGGCAAATATTGTCTTGGTTTGGCCCCGAAGGAAAAAGGATGTTTTGAGGGGGCTCAATGTGTGTTTGAGGGTCTTCATTTTGAGAAGTAGGGAGAGGTTCTAAAAATGAGGGTGGTAATGGAACTTCTTCCATATGATCAAGGTTGTTCCTTGTCTCCCATGATGGGCTAGTTGGTGTTGTAGGTGGTTCCCGATTTAATGAAAAGGTTGGTGAATGGGAGGTTCTTGGTGATGAATGGAACAATGAATATATGTTTGGATGAGGAAGAGGCTCATTCAAGGAGTGTAGTCCATTCTCAATGAATGAAGGTTTTGATGGCTTGCTAGAACTAGCCATGTTTGGTTTGGAACTAGATGATCCTTTTTCTAGTTGGAAATGTTTGATGCTAATCTTTGCGGTTCTCTTAGCTTTTGTTGGATGGGTTTGATGAGGTGGGATTCTAGAGTCATTATCTCTAATGGGAGATATTTCGGTGGATGAAATTTCATGGATCATTTGACCCTTTATTTTGGATGATCCTATGTTTGAGGAGTTGTTGCTAAGAGCCTTAGTCATGGTGATGAAGGTGCTAATGTGAGCTTCTAATTTCTGATTTTTGAAAGGTAATTGAGGATGGTGCCATAAGCCTAAGATTGTTTGGTTTATAAAGAGTAATTTGAATTTGGGAATTAAATTCTTGACCACTTAGAAGACTAAGCATGCTCTTGAGATTTTGATTAGCTCTAGGAAGATAATTAATGTATGCTAAGAGTGGTTAGAGAACCAAAAGGTGACATAAGTTTGAATATAGGAGCTGATTTATGTTCTCTGCATCTACGGATCCCGCGGATCCCTCTCAGTAGGGATCCGCCTGGTTAAAGACCAGGGATCCGGATATCAGACAAGGTCTAGGTGAAATCATTATGCTTTTGTAAGGTTAGTTATTAATGGATTTCAAGAGTTTAACTTAATTTTGAAGTCTTTAGCTGTTGGATATCTCAAACCCTTAACCATAACAAGTAATGGTGTTTAATGATGATTTTGGTCAAGAAAATTTGACTTTGGGTAGTCTAACTATATGTTTGACAATGATTCCATTTAATTTGATGTGGAGAAGTGGTGATAACAAGTCCTAGAACTCAGATGATGTCCTAATAGGAATTTACTAAAATCCTTAAAAAATAAAAAGAATTGAAAAACAATTTTTGGCCTTAATTATGATTAAAAGGTGATTGAGATTAATTTGCTAAAAATTGAAAGATATACCTAACTAAGTGCTATCAAGAGTGATAGATAATGTGTGAGTGTTAGAGCGGAATTATGGTGAGTTTTGACTAGTAGAAAAATCAAAAATATTTCAAGGATGTATCCTAGATAGGTCATGGATGAGAGTGAGATCTTCAACTATTTGAGAAAAACTTAGTTGGCTCTAGTATCTTATGTTTGACTAGTTGGAGATGATCTAATAGAATGTTTTGATGTACCTAAATCTGTATTGCATATCAGATACCACGGATCCCACAGTTCCCTTCTGGGAGGGATCCGTCTAGTACAAATGCTGGGATCCGCCTACTGTAGATCAGAAGGCTTTCAGCAAATGTGCAATTTTGCACTTCTTAGTAAATGCTTCTCCTAGTTGTTTCTATGGGGACTAAATGCAAGAACACAACTAATATAATTAATATCAAAGTAGAAAGAACTAAAATTCCTAAAATGAGTGACGACGACCACTCCAAGAGGTCGTAAAATCTCATTTTCCAAACACCTAAGTTAGGATGTTTAGTGCCAAGGTATGGCAATGCCTACATACTACAAGTATAGTTTAAAGTGTTTACAAACCATTGTTTGAGATTGTTTATCATACACTAGATTCCTAAGGTCTTACCTTTCTTTTCCTCCTTCACTTCTTCACCCGTCCTCCACTCTTTATCAAACTATCTTCACTTCTTCTTCCTCAAGAAATTGGCGAAGCATTTGAAGATTCCCTTGGTTTGTTGCCATTCGGGTGATTCATTAGGGATGTTTGGCAATTGGTTAATGTAGTCCAAGGGGTCAAGATCGATATTTTCAAGTGGGTTTCTACTACTCCCTTCACCTTCTCCTTGCCTCTTTCTTTCGTCCGAGGAATCCGTGGGTGGGTGTGGTCTCTTGCCTTCCACCATAAACCTTGTTGTTCTACCCTCGGTTAATGGTACCATAACCTTATTGTAAAAGTTATGATCAAGGGATTGTAGAGAAGGGTCTAATGCAAAGATGAATTTGGCGAGACGGGTTAGAAGCATTGCATACGGAAGCACCATCTTGTCCATGCTTCTAACACTTGCCATTCTTTTGACCATGTAGTAGACAATGTTGAAGCGAGTTTCGGTCACTAAACAATAGATCATGAAGCTTAGGCATGCGTTGGGGTGATCCTTGTTTCCTACTAGACACACCACATTCTCTCTAATCACATCTTCCCATTTTCTATACAACGGGTACATCTCCGAGAGCTCCATTTGGAAAGGATCTCTATAGATCACTTTCGACTTCCTAGTAACTCTTGATGGGGATGCTCTTGGCATAAACACGGTATCCCTTACCGTGGTTGCTTCCGGGATTGTTGCGTGATAAATGTCGTGATGATCAACCATAGAGTGTATTTCTTGCAACGACCACTCATTAGAGTACATGCAAACACCATTATGTGGCACTCCTATTATTCTTCCAAACTCCTCAAGTGAAAGACTAAACTCTCGCTCATTGATGGTGAATTCAATTGAGATGGACCCGTCATCATTTCTAATTATCCCCATTGTCTTGTAAAACTCAAGCACAAAGACTGGGCAAATTTGTTCGTTTATATCCAATAAACAATCAAACCCAATAGTTGTAAAAACTTCCCTTATGTCAGTATTTGCAAGAAATGATGGATCAACAACTCTACCTTCATGAAAGAGTCTCCTTTCGAGCAACTTAAAGGCTTTTCTATCGTCCGGACTTAAGCCATTTTTCCTATGATACATGGGTATGTAGTGGGCGGTGTCTTGGTAATCTTGTTGCTTGTTGCTAGGCATGATATTCCTAAACAATACAACCCAATGTGGTGTTAATGATGAATAGTAGCCTAGAGGGTTTGATCACAATTTTTCTCTCATCATCTTTGTTGAGTTCAAGAAATGTGTTTAATTTGTATTAACAATGTTAATTCTTTGATTTAGATTATCTTAGAAAACAATGTGGTGACAAATTATAATAAACCCATTTGAACCCAACTCTTAAAGATGAAGAAATTGTAATTCTAAGAATTAAGGAATTAAAATAACAATGTAGTGAAGATTATACTTACACAAGTGATTGTTAGACTTGAGAAGAATGATCAATTTGCTCCTATGAACAGTACCTGGGTTTTTGTTTGTGAGTCTTTGAGGTGAGTATTATTGTGGAACATCCACAGTGATCATTCTTGATCATATACTGTCTTCTGTTGCACGGATCCCGCGGATCCCTCTCATTTGGGATTCGGTTAGTGTAAACCGAGGGATCCGGCATAACAACAAAAATCAGCTCAAACATTCCTTGATAACTAAGGTTTGGGAGTTCTAAACAACCTAATGTTTTGGTGCTTAAGGTTCTAAAACTTGTGATTTGAGGTTTTTGAAGATTCAGTACTATTCCTATTAGACGAGGTTCCCTTTTTAAGAATTAGTCATAATTCTTGGGAAACTTTTCAAACATTATAATAAAATCCCATTTTATTATAACATAAGAAATTTCACATGAAAATTTATAGACATAGATGAAGTGTCAATAAATTCTTTGTGATGAATAATGATAATGGTTATCAAATAACCAAAATGTCATTATTACGAAATCATAGTGTAGTTTCTACAAATAAGTCGAAGAATACTATTTTTGATAATGACTTTAATATAGAAAACTATTAGAACAATTACTAATAAATCATGCAACTATGATTTCAAGAATAAAATTAAAAGCAAGTGATTAGTAATCATACCTTGGCTAAATATTCTTTTTGCGAAAGGAAATATTTAGATAAGTTCTTTATGCTCTTCTTGGTAGCTCCAAACTCAAGTATGGATAATGCTTAGACAAAAAATGTTAGAGCATTCTATCATTGTCCAACAATAAACAATATAGTGATTTTAAAATATGATGAAGATAATCCTTCTTTGTAGTTTTCAAACATACACGGATCGTATCGAGTCTTTAAAGTACAGCATACTTTAAGAAACTTGGTAACGAAGCTCTGATGCCAATTGTAGAAAACTAGAAGGGGGGTTGAATAGTTTTACCAATTTAAAACTTCCTTTTAAATATTTAGATCGACTTATGTCAATCTATTTGGTTGTTTATGTTGGACGTTGATAGATAGATATATAAACGTGTAATGAAAGATAAAGAGTAAGAAGCACATCACCACGACACAAGTATTTATAGTGGTTCGGCTACAAGGACACCTTCCTTGCCCTACTCCACTCCCCGAGTCACCTACTCGAGAGTTCGTAAACACTACACCAACTCCTTATGGCGGAGAAGCCTTCACAACGTCGCTTAACCTTTTTCCGGTACAAAGCTAAATACCGAGTTCTTTCACACCAAGGCGAACCACACCTAACACAACGTCGCCTACCCTTTATACGGTGCTAGGCTAACCACCGAGTTCTTTCACACCTTAGGAGAACTAATCCTTCACAACGTCGCCTACCCTTTATTAGGTACTAGGCTAAGCACCTAGTTCTTTCACACCTTAGGTGAACTACACCTTCACGACACAACACCTAATCTCAAGGAGATCTAATCCTTGTTACAACACCATCAAGGATATCACCATCCTTGTATATAAACAAATACATATATGTATAACGATGCACCTCATCGATTATACGACCTAGGCATTCTTCCCAAATGCTACTTGATTTGATTCTTTGGCATCCTTCACTAATGCCTTTGACACAACGCTTGGCACCCTCCACTAATGCCTTCGTCTTAACACCTTTAGCATCCTTCACTAATGCTTTGACACGGATGATGAGCACCTTTCACTAATGCTTTCATCTTGACACTTTCGGCATTCTTCACTAATGCCTTCAACCCAACATCTATGGAGAAAGGAAGAACTATCAACAAGAGAACCTTAGTAGTCTTGATGATGACGAAGCATGGCAACTCATGGACTTTGAGCTTGCACGTCTTCAAGAGGTGGTGATATCTCCTTTAAGAGGAACCTAGTAGATCACACAAAAACAAAAGACAAACTACATAGATCACTTAGATCTGAGGTTAGAGGGTTAGAATACTTTGGGGAAGTATGTGTGTAAAAGCCCCTTTAGAGAGGAAGAAATGGCTCTCTATTTATAGAGGAAATTCTCTTCTGTTTCCCCGGATCCCACGGATCCCTACCACAAGGGATCCGGCTAGCACAAAGCTAGGGATCCGTGGTCCGCTCCTCTTTGCCCATGGGTATTTTTGGTTATGGGTCATGGGTCATGGGTTATGGGTTGATCCATGGTTTTCTTTCTAGATACAATGTATCTTAAGGATACAATGAACTTGGTTAAGTGGTATATATAAAACCATGGGTTATGGGTCAAAACCATTTGCTAGTATTTACCCATTTAGTATATACTTGTATTTACCCAATTTAGCATACACTTAGTTTTTACCCATTTTAGTATACTTAGTTTAAGTATATGTTTAACCCAATATGTAAACACTAGTTGTTGTACATATGTATCATAAAATCACTTATACTTGTTTTAGTGTTTTATGTGAAAGCGTAAGTGTGTTAGAAAACTATTAACTCAAACTATTTACGTACTCTATTTGTTTCGTTAAAATGATTTTATATTTGTTATCGACAAAACATTAGAAGATCGTAAAATATAAATAAACGTTTTCACGGCTTATTTGTATTAACATAGCAGTTGTAAGTATAACTAGCAGTACTAATTATACTTAACAGCAGAAACACTTAATGACTTAAATAACAATACTAATCCCTATTTAACTCTACAAAAACATAAAGAGATAAAAAAACATTAAAGATTTAACATTCCAATACTAGCAATCAAATATTGAAATCTACCTGCATCAAAAGCTTTTGTAAGCAAATTTGCAACATTTTGGTCAGTATGAATTTTAACCATTTGAATTAATTTCTGTTCATTGCAATCTCTAATAAAATGATGTCTGATCTCTATATGATTTGTTTTTGAATGAAAAATAGGGTTTTTAATTTTGCACATAGTATTATTATTGACAATAAAAATTTTGGTATGCATAAAATTGTACCCATAATCAAGTAATTGATTTTGAATCCAGAGTACTTATCCATAACAACTTGAAGCAGCCACATACTCACTATCAGTGTAGGCTTCCAAATTAAAATAAGAATCTTTTGGATACCAAAGGCCCAATTTAGGTTGACCTTACAAGTATCTAAAAATTCTTGCACAAGCACATACTGCAAACATAATGTTTGGCCTTGAAGATGTGAGATACATCAATGAACCAATCATTGATCTATACAAATGAACATCTACTTCTTCACCATCTTCATCTTTGAGCAAAGACTTTCTTGTCTCCATTGGTGTGCTTGCAGACTTGACATCTATATATCCAAATTTCTTCAAAATCTCAGCCACATACGTATCTTGACTGATAAATATTTCATCTGTCTTCTGCTTCACTTGAAATCCTAAAAAGAATGTAAGTTCTCCCATAGAACTTATATGAAACTTCTCATGCATCAGCTTCTCAAATTTAATGCACAGCTCCTTCTTTGTAGAACCAAAAATGATATCATTCACATAAACTTGAACTAGCAAAATATCACCTTTGTGTCTTTGGATGAACAAAGTCTTATCAATCTTTCCTATGTGAAACCCATTGTCTAACAGATATGTTGACAAGGTTTCATACCATGCTCTAGTTGCTTGATGCAGTCCATATAATGCTTTTCAACCTTGTAGACTTTATCAAGAAAGTATGGATCTTCAAACCCTGGTGGTTGATTTACATAGACCTCCTCTTCAATTTTTCCATAGAAGAAAGCACTCTTTACATCCATCTGATATACCCCAAAGTCTTTTAATGAAGCATAAGCTAAAAATAGCCTAATTGCTTCAATTCTCGCAACAGGGGCAAAGACTTCATCATAGTCAATCCGTTCTTCTTGTATGTACCCCTGAGCTACTAATCTTGCTTTATTCCTTATCACAATGCCTCTTTCATCTTTTTTGTTCCTGAAAACCCATTTTGTACCTATAGATCTTTTTCCATTTGGTAAGTCCACCAAAGTCCAAACTTCTTGTTAATAACACCTTTATCTTACTATTAATAACGCCTTTATCTTGAGCATGTTATTAACAAGAAGTTTAGACTTGGGTGGACTTACCAAATGAAAAAAGAGCTATAGGTACAAAATGGGTTTTCAGGAACAAAAAATATGAAAGAGGCATTGTGATAAGGAATAAATAAAGATTAGTAGCTCATGGGTGCATAGAAGTAGAACGGATTGACTATGATGAAGTCTTTGCCCTTGTTGCGAGAATAGAAGCAATTAGGCTGTTTCTAGCTTATGATTCATTTAAAGACTTTAGGGTATATCAGATGGATGTGAAGAGTGCTTTCCTTTATGGAACAATTAAAGATGAGGTCTATGTAAATCAACCACCAGAGTTTGAAGATCCATATTTTCCTGATAAAGTCTACAATGTTGAAAAGCATTATATAGATTGCATCAAGCTACTAGAGCATGGTATGAAACTTGTCAACATATCTGTTAGACAATGGGTTTCACAGAGGAAAGATTGATAAGACTTTGTGCATCCAAAGACACAAAGGTGATATTTTGCTAGTTCAAGTTTATGTGGAAGATATCATTTTTGGTTCAACAAAGAAGGAGTTGTGCATTGAATTTGAGAAGCTGATGCATGAGAAGTTTCAGATGAGTTCTATGGGAGAACTGACATTCGTTTTAGGATTGCAAGTTAAGAAGAAGAAATATGGAATATTTATCAGTCAAGATAAGTATGTTGTTGAGATTTTGAAGAAATTTGGATATACATATGTCAAGTCTGCAAGCACACCAATGGAGACTGGAAAGCCTTTGCTCAAAGATGAAGATGGTGAAGAAGTAGATGCTCATTTGTATAGATCAATGATTGGTTCATTGATGTATCTCACATCTTCAAGGCCAGAAATTATGTTTGCCGTATATGCTTGTGCAAGATACCAAGTTACTCCAAAGGTTTCACATCTACATGCTGTGAAAAGAATTTTTAGATACTTGAAAGGTCAACCTAAATTGGGCCTTTGGTATCTAAAAGAGTGTCCTTTTAATTTGGAAGCCTACACTGATAGTGATTATGCTGGAGCTTGGATATGAAGTCTATAACATGATGTTGTCAATTCCTAGGATGTAGATTGATCTCATGGTAGTGCAAGAAAGAGACTATGGTTGCAAATTCCACAATAGAAGCTGAGTTCGTGGTTGCTTCAAGTTGTTGTAGACAAGTACTCTGGATTCAAAATCAATTACTTGATTATGGGTACAATTTTATGCATACCAAAATTTTTATTGACAATAACAGTACATGTATAATTAAAAATCCTGTTTTTCATTCAAAAACAAAGCATTTAGAGATCAGACATCATTTTATTAGAGATTTCAATGAAATGAAATTAATTCAAATGGTTAAAAATCATGCTGACCAAAATGTTGCAGATTTGCTTACAAAAGCTTTTGATGTAGGTAGATTTCAATATTTGACTGCTAGTATTGGAATGTTAAATCTTTTATCTTTTTAATCTCTTTATGTTTTTGTAGAGTTAAATATGGATTAGTATTGTTAGTCATTAAGTGTTTCTGCTGTTAAGTATAACAACAAGTAATAGTCTTCCACTGGCTTTGTTGATCCATACTTAGCTTTTACCAATTTCCACGGATCTTCCAAATCTTCTCTGTCAAAACTCTTTAGCATCTGACGAAAGAACATATACATCTGAGATTTTTCGTCAGCTCTTATGAATTGATAGTAGCTTTTCTTTCATTCTTTATATACCTTCCAGTCAACAATCCTTGGAGGCTTTTCAGCCAAAGGAATAGCATCAATTGTTACTTCTTCTTCATCTAGAATAATTTCCATTAGTTGTTTAAGCTCTGTTGTTTCTTTGTCATCATCCACTTTTTGCTTCTTTGTGACCTCTTGTTCCAGCTCTGTCCCTTCTCTCTTTTCACTACCGTCCACAAGCTCTATTCTTAAGTCAAAAAATGTGTTTACCCTTTTCATTGTTTTATCAAACATCTCTTGGATATTCTCAAACGTAAAATGTGTCAAATCTTTAAGCTTCCATCCTTCCATGTTTTTTTAGGTAAGTGCACATTATCTTTCTCTATTGAGCTTTTGTTGGTGGTTTATTCCTCTTCTCTTCTGCTCTCTTGGCTGCAAAGTGCTTTCTTCTTTTCTCTAAGAGTTGTACAAATAATTTAGCCTTTTCAGCATCAGACAACTCTTCTTGTTCTTTTGATTGCATTCTTTCAGCCAATTGATGATCAACATCAATCTTTGCCTGTATATCATCCCATGTGTTAATCAAGGCAATATTGGCTTCTTTTTCTTTTTCAGCTTTCTCTCTTGCCAGGATCTGGGACCCCCTACAGTATAATAAAAATAAAATGCTTAGTTTTGGTTGGGGTGTTTCATTCTTGACGTCTATTACACAACAATCACATCAAAAACATCATTATAGTGATGTACAAACATGTACGTTATCTATAAGTTGTATCAGACTTTAGTTCGATATAAAAAAATTACAGTTTGTACACAAACGCACTGCTTACCCACTGCTAAGCAATTGAGTTGGTATATCTCTTTACAACATGAGACTCATGTACCATAGCTTCCTCATTTGCATCTTCCATGTTTTCAACATCCTCTTCAATTCCTCGTTTGCATCTTCCCGATCAAGATCAACATCCTTGTATGGCATTTTATCAATGATAGACTTCCTACGTGTTCAAATCTAGACTCACGTGGTATTTATCTTCACTCCATGTTGTGCCCGGTTTGTGATGACAACACAGAATATGCTCAACACTTATTTGTGCATTGTAATTTTTGGCTTCTCGTCTATGGAGTTTACATTTTAGATGGTGGAAAATGGATAATGTGCCTAACACCCTTATGGACCTAATAACATGGGTCGATTCAACAAACCATCCTGCTTTGATTAAAAGCTTTATGGATGGGGTTATTCTAACTACTATTTGGGTACTTTGGTGCTACCGCAACAAGATTTTCTACGACCAAAAGCCACCGCTGAATGGTGAGAAGAAACCACCGCACCTTCCCTTAAAATTCTCCCTCTTCTTTAAAATGTGTGGCTAAAATTCCTTCTTATTCTTCTCATTTTACTTTTTCTACTCACTTGATCTCTTCCCCATGGATGACATCAAAACCTTTCCCTTTTCTTGGATAGTTAACAAGTCTAAAACCTTTTGGCCTTTATGGCTCGATTGGCTAAATGACCATGTCTGCTTGTAAAACTCGTTTGTCTGGTTGTAAAACTCGTTTGTAATATGTTTCTTCTTCTAGTTTCTTGCTAGTTCAATAAAATCGTCATTCAAAAAAAACTAACTTGGATTCTTTATCTCCATACGAAAATCCATTATTGTTCACTTCGGGACACAACCTTCGTAAAGATCAATGTGAAACTCTATGGTACCAGTACCACTTACAAGGGGGATGAAATGGAGAGTATTAGTGATTATAACATATATTATTTGGAGCCGGGCATACTCCCTGCGGAACTCTATGGCGGTACCTGTTGGAATTTAATAACATTACAATCATAATAAAAACACAATAAACATCAAGTACACATGCAAAAGCGTATAGAAACATATAATAAATAATTAATTAACATAAACATAAAAATATGCGTACCTTTGATTCTAGCTAAACAAGAATCAATTCCCAAACTAGCAATTAAGATGAACCCTAATTAAGGTTTATAGGATTATAAGAATTTCCTCTTGCCATTTTGCAATTCAATCTAAGATACTTACAATAGTGTGTAAGTAACACGTTCTTGTACACACATACTATAAAGAATTAAAGTAAATGCTATTTTATGTAACACAAAATTTATTGAAGGAAAAACTAGTGGATCGACCCCTTAGGGTTTATGTTCGATCGACTAGGACTAAAAGAGATAAAAACACAAGCTTAGGTTTTAGGTTATGTGTACAAGAGTAAAGAACAAAGACCCTAAGCCTTGTATTTATACCCATAGAAACTTAGTGTCTAAGTTATGGTAGGATTGGGATCCCCTCCCCCTTTGGCCGATCGGTTAGAGTAATCCCCAAGGGATTCTAGAACCATCTTGACATCTAATTTCATATTTAGTCCTTCCTTTAACATTTAATGACCATTAGTCCATTACATTTAATTACTTCACGTTTGTTATATATTTTGTGTAAATAATAACTAAATAAAACATTTTACATTTAATTATTAAACTTTAATTCTCATACGTAAAGTGTGCAATCCCGTGGTCTCGAGTTTGATCCTAACTCAAGACTACTAATTTATGTCCATAAAACCAACAGCTCCCACTTGGACATATTTTAATAGTGTGATCACATCGGTTAACGTCTAGCAACACTTCGATGCCTCTAGCACGACTCGAGTAAGGCTCCTGGAAAAACCTTTTAAAGATTCATCATTATTATTATCCTTTTGTTTCTAATACCATGTTAAATAAAAATATGGATTTAAGTCATTTTTTATTCAACCATTCTATTTCCCGTTGTAAGTGACTGAGCAAGATTACCAAATCTTCTGAACATATTCAGGGGAGATCTTGGGTGCGGCCGCACAAACATCTTGTCAACCTTACGAGTGGCCCAACAGTATTAAACTCCAAAATAAATTTGAATGAACAAATTCTATCTTGACTACAAGAATAACTCACAAACTTTGCAACACTTCTAAAAACAACCCTTATGACTACCGGTTACATTTAGCGTTAAGTTGTTGCACAGAAGTGCACTACATTCATGACACTTATATGGTATCTCAAGTCTGAGGATAACTATTTACATTACTTAATACCAATATCCATAAAGTAAAACCATGTAGTTGGGATAAGTCATATATTCAAGTTCTTTGAATATCATCTGAAATTGGGATGCAACACATCAATATACTTTCAAGTACATTCTACCAAATCACTCAGATTTGTCTTAATTTAATGATGCTCCCATATCATTAACTGACAACGGACAATTTAGAATAACTTAGTTATTCACGGATTAAACATGCAAATATAGGACAACAATATTATGAATGAACACAAACATAGCCAATACTTTATTTCATCAACAAATAATAAATCTTTACAATATCTTTTATCCAAATACTAATCACAGTTATGCATGAAACTATTAACCAACTTAAGTCCAATGCCATTGGCAAGTTCAATAAGCTTTTCTCTAGGTAAAGCCTTAGTGAGAGGATCAGCTAAGTTGTCATCTGTGTGAACTTTCAGTAGATTTATTTCACCTTCGCCGACTTGTTCCCGAACATAGTGATACTTCTGTAGAAAATGTATGATGCCCTTCATGACTCCAGGTTCATTAGTAAATATGATTGCAGCAGAATTGTCACAATACATATCAATAGGCGATTCAATTGAAGGCATAACACCAAGCTCTGTATCTGGATTTCCACCATACACTAGAAACATATTGTGAAAACCTAGAAGGGAGGGTTGAATAGTTTTGCCGATTTTACGTTAGTTTCAAAAACTTTAGATTCGTTAATATGTGAGATCTTATGGATGTAGAGAAAGTATAGATCTAATGATAAAGCAAGTAAATAAAGTAAAGTGAAGGGAAAGAAAAGACACAACCAATGTATAGTGGTTAGGCTACAAGGACACCTTCCTTGCCCTACTCCACTCCCCGAGTCACCTACTCGGGAGTTCAAGCACTATGTCAACAAACTCCTTCACTTGGCGGAGAAGCCTTCACAACGTTGCTTACACTTTTTCCGGTACAAAGCTAAATACCGAGTCCGTAGCACGGTGGACCAAACCAACACGACTATTACACAACAAATATGTAAAATATCAAATACAAGATCTTAGCTACAGAAATCTTGCGGAGTGACAAATCAATAAAGGACCCCTTGCTTGGATGACTTGTAGAATGCTCGTGATCTCGCCTTAGAGAAGGACCTATATGAGAATCACAAATAGAAAGAAAGAAGAACAACTCTCTAGATCAAGTGATCTATATGTTAGAAGAGAATGAGAGTGTATGAGAGATTTAGTAAGAAGAGGGGTAAGTTAAAATGAAGAAATGGCTCTCTATTTATAGGAAAAATCTTCCACTGTTCCCCGGATCCCACGGTTCCCTTCCACTTGGGATCCTTCTAGTGTAATCCTAGGGATCCTTGGAACGCTCCTCTTTGCCCATGGGTTTTTTGGTTATGGGTCATGGGTTATGGGTTGGTCCATGGGTTTTCTTTAGATTCAATGTATCTAAGTATACATTGTATCTAGACAACTTGGGTATGGGTTAAGATCCATGGGTTATGGTTTTTACCCATCCTAATAAACTATTACAACAAATGCTTAATTACTACATTTTTGTATTTAAATGGCTATATGTAAATGCTTTACAAAAATAACATGTATCCTTATAATTATACTTAAGATAACATTATATTTGTTATCAACAAAACACAAAGAGATCGCAAAATATTAATAAACGTTTTTACGGTTTATTTGTATTAACAATCTTCCCCTTTTTGTTGATGACAAAACATAATGTTATGATGAGTAAAACTTAAGAATAGATGTAAGTTTTGAAATCCCCTAAGTTTTACTTCTTCTCCCCCTTTTTGTCGAAACAAAAAGTTAACCCTTGGAAGAAATAAACATAAAAGTGTGGAAAAAGTAGGCCACGTATCTCTAACTCCCCCTTGACGGTAGCTCCCTCTAGTTTGGGGCGTCAAGTGAAGAAAAATAAAAATCCTACAAAAAGAAAGGTTAGTAACATGCTTAAATAATCTTGTGATTGCCGAGAATCAAGATTGAGAGCCAAGGTATGTAAACAAGGCCTTGTAATAAAACAACAAATTGTAGTGGTAATTAGGCCACCTACAATCCTGTAAAAATAAGAACAAGACTTGTTCTTGAAAATGACTTCAAAAGAAAAAGTACTAAAAATAGAAAATAGTAGTAGTGATTCCTTCCATGCTTGCATAAGGTTATGGATGGAGGTTTTGATGAGTGATGGTATTGATGCGATCAAGGATGAGGTTGAGTATGAAACGCATTTCTTCCCTAACTTCTATTGCAATTTCCCTAGTGGATTGGCAATGTTCACAATGTAAATGATGTGGGTAATGAGTGCGGAAGTTTTCCGGGTTGTTTTGATTTGAGTTATGCGGAAGATGTGGTGGAAAAATAGGAAAATATGGATCAACATCCGGAATGTTTGTAAGTGGTGGTGGAAAAGAACCTAGATGTTCTTGTAATGTGATGGGAGCTAATGGTGGTGATGTTTCAAGATCTTGAAAAATAGTATTTGGAGATGTGGGGGGTGTTGAAAAGACTATTTCTTTAGGTTGTTTAGATCTTGTTGGAGTCTTAAGGAGTTCCAAAAGAGTGACTTTAGGTGGTGATGAAGTTGGTGTACTTGTTGGTGATGAGGGAGGTGCTATAAAGGAAGCATCTTGTGGTGAGTTGTTTGTTGAGGATGAACCATTTGAGGTTGGTTTTGCTAAACAACAAGATCGGATACTAATCCGTGCGGATATCCTAGAGTTTGATTGTGGTATTGTTAGCCTTAATTGTTTTATTAGAAGTGATGGTCATTCACGTTTAGGAACTTTGTATCGTGTGTTAGATATCGTGATAGAATAGTCAACGGGCTCGTGGATTGGACTAAGCTAAATGGCTAGGCGTTATGATTATGCTAGCCGTTTGAAGCTTAAGTATCCTAAGCCCAATCCATGTCCAACCCACGAAAAGCCCAAGCAAAGCCTTTTAGGGTTTTAAGTTACTTGTACTATAAATACCCCTCAAATGGTCATTTGAGGGGTGTGCTTGAGTGTGTGTGTGTGTGTGTGTGTGTGTTTTCCTTTGAAGCAATATAACATCTTATTATTTTCATCTTTCTTCTCTCTACCTCTCTAAACATATACATACGAATTCTATCATTCAAGTCACCATTTCTCATCTTAATCTTTCTTGTTCTTTACGCATAAAGTGTTGGTTTAACGTGGTATTCTTGTGTTCGTTAAGTGGGTATTTATGATAAGGTTGATCTAAGGTCCTACAATTGGTATCAATCGCCTAACAATGGTTTAGGAGTGTTTGTGTTTGTTTTGAAGTGTTGGTATTGTTACGCGTATAAGCTCTCGTTAAGGTTTATTTGTCACGCTTAAAGCTTTAATTTTTGCATTCAAAAATTCAAGATTCTTGTGGTTTAAGGTTTATTTGGTGCTAAAGTTTCAGTTTTTTGCAAAAAGTTCGAAGCTTTACGCGTTTTGGTTAAGTTTTAAACTCGTTTTTGGTTCATTGGTCATTTCTACTCGTAACTTTTCTAAGCACTTTGGGTGAAAAAGGTCAACATTTTTGGGTTATTCGAGTGTTTTTAAGGATATCTGTGCAAGCGAAATTGTTTGAATCGTTGGAAATTTTTTACGAGTAGGTCAAAACCCTAGTTCTACGCGTAAGAAAGTCAACTACGCATAAGGTTCTACTCATAACTTTTTGGTGCAGATTCTTCGAGCTTAAACGGTTACTCAGTGCTTCCCTCACTTGGATAAGTGTGTGGAACACTTCGACTTTTGGATATCCCTTACGCTGTGACAGTGTAAAGGATTTTTGGTTCTTAACCATAGTTTACGCATAAGCTAAAAGCTTACGAGTAACTCTACGCATAACTTCACAATTACGCGTAAGGTTTACGAGTAACTTTTTGTCTACGCATAAGCTTAAGGTTACGCGTAAGATACTTTCTACGCATAAGATCCTACGCCTAAGCTTCCTACGCATAAAATCCTACGCCTAAGCTTCCTACGCATAAGATCCTACGCCTAAGCATCGTCTACTCGTAACTTCGTGTTTCTACGCCTAAGCTCTTCATTTTTGGCGGGAAAACTTGAGTAAAATTTAAATTTTTGAGGAGACTAAACGTTCAATTTTTACGCGAGATTCAAATTTTGGTTTAACTGTGAAAATTTTGGTCAAAAATTCAAATTTTGGGCCTAAATTCAAAATTTTCGGGTTAAATTTGGCGTCAAAATTGTCATAACTCAAATTTTTCATACGACCTTAGATTTGATTTTTATAGTGAATTTCAAATTTTGGGCGAATTTTTTTTAAGAACCAAGGTTACGAGTACGACTTTCAGAAACACCTCAACCGAGCTTAATCTTCTTCAAACACAACTCCTTTATCGTTGAATCGATCCTACATCAACTTTATCATACATACCTTCCTCAATGGCAACTCTGGCAGATCGTCTCAAAACTGCTTTCTTTGATTCATTCTTCAATGACCCAAACATTAGTCCAACTACACCAAATAACAACAACCAATGGATTTCATCGTATAATCCGCAGTTTGCTCAAACAAGTATGCATAAGGGTCAAGGAGGACAAATGGTTGATGTTATTGGGAATCAGAATGGAATTGCTACGGGTATACAAATGAGGAATCAGATGCAATATGCAGGACAGTTTGATGGACATCAGAGGGGTCAGATTGTGAATCAGAATACGGGATATCAAAATGGGAATAACTGTTTTATGACTTCTGCTCAGAATGCTACTTCCGAACCTCAAAGCCATGATTCAGGATATTCAAAATGCAGTGTCAAACCAAGGATATCGTCTGAAAAGCTCAAGTACATGCTGATGTTAGCACTGAAAGAAGAATCGGGAATAGAGTTGACTGCTGAGGAATACGAATTCAGGCATCCAGGACGGGCAGATAAAGCAAACGATATTGCAAACTCCAGTCATACAGCCTACCAGCAGGACACAACATCAAGCGATACTTGTGACACAACTCCTGTCTACGACACAGATTCACTCAATGAGGTACCAAATTATTGTAATGTTGCTAATCAGTTTACTCATGAGAAGCCACAATCTGTGTCTCCCGAACCTTATTATGACACATATGTGGGAGAGCAAGTTAATAGCAATGTTAACTCTGAAACTCCATATATGGATCCTAATGGAGGTCAAGGTGAACAGATTGGTGCTAATGATGAGGAAACTCGTGCTTATTTTGAAACATTAATTAATAATTGTGGTATTGAAATCGAGAAAGTTAGAACGGTCAATCGCGAGGTTAAGGCCGCGAATCATAAATTGACCACTGAGCTTGAGAGTTACAAAGAGAATGCCAGAGCTTATAAATTTCATACAAACAAAATATCAGATTTAGAAATTGGTTACCGAGATTCTGTTTTAAGATAAAAACAATTGCAAATCAAATACGATACACTTGATGTGAATCTGAATTTGAAAATAAAATCTTTAAACAAGGAAATTTCTGATCTAAACAACCAAATTTCTAAACAAAAAGCACTGTTTTCTGAACTTGAAAAAGAGAAGAAACAGTTGATCGCTGATTTTTCAAAACGAGAAGATTCTCTTCTTGATGAAATTCTGGACAAAAATGAAACTATCAAAAAATTGGATAAGTTACTTCTTACAACGGGTCATTCCGCTAAGACAAACAAGATGCTTTCTAATCAAGTAAATCCGATTTTTCATACTACTCACAAAATGGCTCTTGGTAACTCACCTCCTTCGTTCCTCAAGAAAGCTCAGAAAGAACGGAATGTGTTGAACAATGGAAAACCTTTGCATGAACCTATAATTGTGCATGATTCTCTTGAAACGTTGGAACTATCTGAGGAGAGTAGATCAAGAATGAAACAAAAACATCCGGAAATCAAACCAATTGATTATAACAAATGGAACAAAATTAATGGTATTTCGTTTGTTTCACATAAAGAACAATCAAAGTTTTCCATCACACCAGTTTCAAAACCAATTTCAAAACCAGTTGCAACTCCTGTAGTTGTCTCAAAATCCTTTTCGAAAATCGAACAAATGTCTTCAAACAATCCTTTTAACACAAGTGATGCAAGAAGCATTTTAGACGATGTTAAAACTAGAATTGGGAGACTTCAAGAGACTATTAAAACTAAAACTCATATTACAACCAACATCTGGTTTAATAGTTTTGATATTGAACAAAAAAAGTTTTTTGAAACTGAAATTGCCCCTCAGGTGAATAACATCAACTCAAGGGTAATTTATTTTGAACAAGCCTTTTTGAAAGAAACAGCTGACTTTGTCAAGGACCATAAATCCCTGGTAAAGCAAGCCAATGAAAGTGTTGAACACATCAAAGTTTTGGAAAATTTAAATGATTCTCTCTTCGAAGATGTTCTGACTACTGATATTATGTCCATCATTTTGCAAACATATTCTGTTGAAGATCATGAAAGACTCCAGTCTGAGACCTCCAAAATTGTTTCAAAATATGAAAAAGCTCTTATGAAACTTGAAAAAGAAAATGTCTCATATTTTAAACAACTTGATCGCAAAACTGAGGAATGCAAGTATGACAAACTGTCGTATGAGCGTGCCTACAAGGACATGCAAGAGCAAAATGATCTTTTGAGAGCTCAGCTGGGATGTCTAAAAGGAAAGGTTGTGGATACTAAGTTTGCAAAACCATTGACTGAGGAGAATACAAATGTTCCAAAACCGGTTTTCAAACCAAAAATGTCTATTTCTCAGCCTCCTCCAAAATTCAATGAGAAATATGATTTGTCAAAAACAGTCACTCCACAGACTTTGCCTATTAAAAAGAGAATTATCAAAGGTTTTGAAAAACCTATTTTTGATAAAGAAAAAGTGATTACACCTGGCATTTCTAGGAATAGTACACGGAATGTGACCAAAAATCCTGTTAAAGAATCTGTTGGTTCTAACGACATGGTCAACAATCACTATCTAGAAGAAGCTAGAAAAAAGGCACAGACTCGAAAAGACGGAATTTTAGGTGCAACATCTAGGGTGATGAATTCTACAAGATTTCAAGGCACTGCTAGTAGTAGTAAACCATTACCTAGGAACTCTCTACAAAAGACTAGGGATTGGCTTGCATCTAAGAGTAGTTGCGCAAAAGAAAATGCTATGCCCTTAGAAAACAACACCAGGAATTCTAAGTCTTTTTCGAACAAGAATCGATTTCCAAAAGACTGTAGTGACAAAGTTAAAGCTGCTGTTTTAAACAAGAATATTGAATTTGTCTGTACTACATGTAAAAAATGTGTCTTTTCAGCTAATCATGATGCATGTGTCTCACAATATCTCAAGAAAGATAATTCTCGTGCCAAGGCACAATCCACTAAGACACCAAATAGAAACAAACCCGTTGACAAGATGAACACCAAAAGGAAACCTTATAGGTGGATCTCTTCAGGACGTAGTTTTTCAAAAAATGAGTCTTCCGCTGAATCTGATAAGAAAACAACTCCTAGATCTTACCTTAGGTGGATTCCCACGGGCAAAGTTTTCAACAAAATAGGTCTTAGATGGATTCCCACAGGAAAGATTTTTGATACTTGTACCAACACAGATAATAGTGACAATCATTCGGATAAGGAAGTCAGATCCACTACAACCGTTGATAGTGATCACCCTCGCCGTGAGGAAACATGTACTTCTAACACTGTTATTTGTGAAAATTCTTCTTCTGTGGATGCAGGTACTTGTAAAAGTGTTGAAGGTTCATATACCCCGTGTGGTGAAGAAGAACTTTATGCCAATTTTGCATGTGGAAATCCTTTTCTAGTTCCACTCTTAACTCCACTTTTACTTGTCCCAACTTAATTTCTCTTTCTTCAAATCTTCTTTGTAAATATTTTTTTGAAAAACAAAATACAAAATTTGAAAAACCAACAAAAGCAAAATATAAAAATATAAAATTTTCAAAAATACAAAAACAATAGAAAATCAAAAATCCAAAAATATTCTTCTCACGACATGTCTCTCGTATAATCGATATTCTGTACGTTTCTAGAAATGTCATTCAACAATGATACGGGCATGTACAGATGCTTGAGCGAGAGTTCTTTATATGTTTTCCAAAACATGTCGTTTCTCAAAATTTCTTAATATAATGGCTTTCGTATACTTCAGTATGAAACCCGGACTTCAAAATAATGGCTTCTGAACACATCAGTTCAGGACCCGCGCTTCAAAGAAAGGAAAGTGCTTATCAAAATCAAAGGTTTTAAATATTTTTTCAAGCGCTTTTCCTAAAATCATAATGGCTTGCAGTTACTTCAGACTGTAACCCGATCTTTAAAGAAAGGAAAGTGCTACGCAAAATCGATTTTTATAAATATCGAGCACTTATCCTAAAACAAATGAAGATAATTTTTCTCTAAATATCTTCAAAAGATTTTCAAAATCTTCTTTTCATCTTGCGTACCATTGATTCGAAATTTTTCAAAAAGATTTTTTCAAAATCTCTCACATTTGGTACCAAGATAACTCCCTCTAAACCCTTAATTGATTCTAAATTTTCTGTAAGAAAAATATGCTTTCGTTAAGGGGGAGTATTAAACCAAAATTGTTCCAAAATTCATGCTAAATCAGTTTCTCTCCAAATGCTTTTCGAAAAACATATCTTTTAATCATTTTGTTTCAAAAACATCATCGATATGCTATTTTTGAGGGGGAGAAACGTGATTAAAATGTGATCAAAAAGGTTTAATGATCGTTGTTTGAATCTCAAAAGAGCTCGACTCAGTCGTAACCAATGAATTGACGAGAAATTAAAATCATGTACCATCTCGAGAAACTTTCTATGGACTTGACCAGGACGGGTAATAATTTCAAGCTAGTTCTCTAGTGATGTAAACGTGTCTCGAATCGGTCTTGTTCATTTAAAGTCGATCAATTCAAAAAGTGTGAACTCTACTCTCACTGTGCAGATTTCTGTCAAAACTTATAAGCACATGTGAAGGGGGAGTGTTTCTGAAAATACAAAACTCACGGAGTGTTGCAAACATGTTTTGATAATCATAAACACTTTGAGAGATTTTCAAGAAAAATGGTTTTATGGCAACATGGGACAGTCATGGAGTTATAAGGTGTCTAAGGATAGTAAATCCGTCCTATGATCCGCCAGAGCCAGAGGGATCTACCCAAGGACATCACAAATAGTTAGTATTAGAAGTCCTTGGGAATGATTGGAAAAAAGGAGTAATGTGAGAAAGGAGAAAGAAGGGGTTGAAGAATTAAAAAGAAATGTAATGAAAAAGGGTGTAAAGAAATAGCCCTCCATATTCAACCTTAGGGCAGAAACGGGGTTCAATTCATCTGCTATTGGTTATCACTAGATGACACTGGTATTGAAGACAAAGACGTCATGGACCCAGTGACGCACTGCACTAAACCTTCTAGCCACTCAATTCCTCTAAAAAGGGATTTGTTTCATTCTCACTGGGAACCCTACATAATCTATCGACTTTCTCTTAGAGATTGTTGATATTAAAGAAGGAGACCCTCTCCCTAGTCTCCGCTCAGGAAAACCAAAAATGCACTATTGAGTCTAGAGCCACGAGATTCATCAAAAGATCTCATAGGAACACTTGACATGACGTCGCTTGTTGTTCATCAATAAGGACACAAGTGATATATTCCAGAGTCCTACGCAGATCTTAGCAATCTGCCAGAACATTTATGAGAAGTTTCACATTTGTGATCTTCAGTGATTGAATGGAAACTCCTGCCAGGGTCAACATCAAGCAGCCCTGACAGCAGGTCACTTCGGTAACTCCCCATGGATTACGCTTAGTGTGTCTCAAACGGTCTACAGTCGTGGGGTGATGCTTCGGTGTACCTCAGCGACTCATCTGAACTGTAGGTGTATTTCGGTACATCGTGTTATCTCACTTGTGGGACTCCAGTTCAGGAACGGCCTCTGTGAGAATTAGAGACGTGTTTTCACACTATGCTGTTAACACCCTCGAAATTCAAACTTGTAAGTGCCGGAATCCGCTTATTTCTAACCTGTTTTATGCTTTTCTTCTTATGGAAGCTCCGGAGCGGATGGATCCTGCAGACTCGCCACATGCTCATACCAACAACACATGAAAGTTCTCATCAAAATCAAAGGCAACAAAAGTTTAAGATGATTCTTCGTCAATGTCAAAGAATCTTCAAAGTTTAAAGACTCGAGAACTACCTCATTGGTAACCAAAGGATAAATAGAAGTGTGAGCATGGTGGAGAAAGACGTGGAGCCACCTAACCAACGAAGTTGACAATGGCAAACAACCACATTATCTGATCACAAAGCATGAAGGAACAAAGAATCAAGACTATTCTATATCTACACGCAAAGTTCAAGCTCAAGGAAAGTAAAGAACCTATCAAGTGGAGCATCTTTTGAATGACCACCCCTTAGGGGGAGATTGTTAGCCTTAATTTTTTTATTAAAAGTGATGGTCATTCACGTTTAGGAACTTTGTATCGTGTGTTAGATATCGTGATAGAATAGTCAACGGGCTCGTGGATTGGACTAAGCTAAATGGCTAGGCGTTATGATTATGCTAGCCGTTTTAAGCTTAAGTATCCTAAGCCCAATCCATGTCCAACCCACGAAAAGCCCAAGCAAAGCCTTTTAGGGTTTTAAGTTACTTGTACTATAAATACCCCTCAAATGGTCATTTGAGGGGTGTGCTTGAGTGTGTGTGTGTGTGTGTTTTCCTTTGAAGCAATATAACATCTTATTGTTTTCATCTTTCTTCTCTCTACCTCTCTAAACATATACATACGAATTCTATCATTCAAGTCACCATTTCTCATCTTAATCTTTCTTGTTCTTTACGCATAAAGTGTTGGTTTAACGTGGTATTCTTGTGTTCGTTAAGTGGGTATTTGTGATAAGGTTGATATAAGGTCCTACAGGTATTTTGGATGGTGGTAGTACAAAGGTTTGGGTATCATGAAGATGATTGTTTGTACTAGGTGATTCATCTAAAGGGTTTTTGGATGACATGGTGTATTGTGTTTGTGAGGATGAGAAGGATTATGCAAGCATTTTGGAAGTTCTATATATAGAAAAACAAAGCATTGTAATGAATGCTTGACCCAAAATGTGGATTAAAATCTAATGATTAGATATGAATTTAAGGCATGTGATCATGAGAACACAAGTATTAAAGAGCATACTCCCAAAAATGAAACAAATGTGGATTGTTCATCCAAAGTGAGAAAAATGGAAGGTAAAAACAGCTTCTGTTTCACAGATCCCACGGATCCTTCCCTTGAGGGATCCGTCCAGCATGAAGGTTGGGATCCGTGGGTCTGGTGATTCAGGCAGCACAAAATTTTCCTTTTGGAAACATTTTTGCCTAGTGTGTGCCTATATGCAAACTATTTGGAGTTGCGGTTATCTCGACCCCTAAAAAGAAATAGAAAATAAACTAGAAGTAGAAAAAGTGTCCTATTGAGATAACCCGAAAACACATATTTAGTACATAAGTACGTAATTTAGTGGTATCAATGCTCCTAATTCATTGTTGCTTAAATGAATGTACCCGAAAACACATATTAGTTATGTGTCCCCTTTAGCATTCAAAAGACATGAGATGCAATGAAAATGGGTTTTTACTTTGTATTAATAATGAAAAAGTGATTTGTCCTAGACGTGAGAAGTTGCTTTTGTGAAATTGATACGGGAAGGTATCATCCTTTTAGAAAACATTTTGAAAAGAGGTTTTCTTTGAAAATGTGTACGTGTTTGCAAAAAAAATAAGAAAGCTATAAGTGGAAAACTTATCTTGGGTTTTGAAAATTCCCGTATTGTTTGTGAGTTGTGCGTGAAATAGAGATCCTAGACTCAGAAAGAAGAAGGCTAGTGTTTACATACCTTGTAGAGTCAAATAAGTTACGACGTTTGTTCCATTAGACCAAGACCAAGACGAAGTAGGTTGAATTGTTCCCGCTTCAACGGTTTGGTGAGGACGTCGGCTATGTTGTCTTCGGATGCTACCTTCTCAATAGAGATGTTCCCCTTTTGAACATTGTCTCTTAAGAAGTGATGACGAATCTCTATATGCTTTGTGCGAGAATGCAATACCGGATTCTTGCTTAAGTTGATGGCACCTTTGTTGTCACATAGGATGGCTATGTTGCTTAGATGAATGTCGTAGTCGACTAACGCTTGTTTCATCCATAGTGCTTGTTGGCATGCTTTGCCGGCGGAGACGTACTCGGCTTCGGTTGTTGATATTGCTAGTGCCGTTTGTTTCTTAGAAAACCAAGACGTTAAACAACATCCCATGAAAGTACATACCCCACTTGTACTTTTTCTATCAACGTAATCACCTGCATGATCAGAATCTGCATATACAATTGTGTCTACTCCCGTGCCCTTAGGATACCATAATCCTAATTGTGTTGTACCCTTAATGTATCTAAATATCCTTTTTACGGCTTCTAGGTGTGATGTTTTAGGGTCTTCTTGAAACCTAGCACATAAGCAAACACTAAACATGATATCCGGCCTACTTGCCGTGAGGTAGAGAAGACTACCTATCATGCCACGATATTTAGTATTATCTACGGATTCGCCGTCTTCATCTTTTGTGAGTTTGGTGTCGGATGACATTGGTGTCCTAATTGGTTTCGACTCTTCTAGACCAAATTTCTTTAACATCTCCTTTATGTATTTAGATTGATTAAAGAAGATACCATCTTCTACTTATTTAATTTGTAGACCAAGAAAGAAACTAAGTTCTCTCATTATACTCATCTCGAACTCGTCATGCATGATTTTAGAGAAATCATCACACATGTCTTGACAAGTGGATCCGAATAAAATATCATCTACATATATTTGCACTATGATTATATGTGACTCTCTTTTCTTAGTAAAAGTGTGTTGTCAACTAACCCCATGGTATAGTTGTGTTTAATTAAAAATGACTTGAGTCTATCATACCAAGCTTTTGGAGCTTGTTTAAGACCGTAAAGCGCTTTCTTTAATTTATACACATGTTTGGGTTTTTCAAAATCAATGAATCCCGGAGGTTGAGCTACATATACTTCTTCATTAATGAAACCATTTAGAAAAGCGCTTTTGACATCCATTTGATAAAGCTTTAGATCATTAGCACAAGCATACGCAAGAAGTATTCTTATAGACTCTAATCTAGCCATGGGGGCATAGGTCTCATCAAAGTCTATTCCTTCTTGTTGGTTATACCCTTGGGCAACGAGTCTAGCCTTGTTCCTAGACACTACTCCGTTTGCATCTAATTTGTTTTTATAAACCCATTTGGTTCCTATTATGGTTTGATTACTAGGTGGAGGGACAAGCTTCCAAACATCATTAGAAACGAATTGATTTAGTTCTTCTTGCATAGCCATTACCCAACTCTCATCTTTTATGGCTTCTTGTGTATTCTTAGGTTCTATGGTTGAAACGAAACAAAACAAGCTACTTTGGTTTTGAACTTGAGACCTTAATGTTCGTTCGTTTAGCTTTCCTATGACTTTATCTACGGGGTGATCTTTGGACCCTTTAATGTTTATGATTTCATCATTTAAAGGTTCTTCTTCTTCATTTATCTTTTTCTTTATTACTATAGCTTCACTTTCTATGATCTCGTCATCGACAAGAGGTGGAGAGGGTTTGAGTGTACTTTCATCAAATTTTATATTTAATGACTCTTCTACCTTCATTGTTTCTTTGTTTAATATGACGTAAGCTTTGCTATTTGGCGAGTAACCTAGAAAGATACCTTCGGTTGATTTAGGATCAAATTTTGTAAGGTAATCTTTAGTGTTAAGAATAAAACATTTGCTTCCAAAGACTCTAAAGTGATTTAACGTAGGCTTTTTGCCTCGGAGTAACTCATATGGAGTTTTGCCTAAGATTGGTCTAATTAAGACTCGATTGAGTATGTACGTTGAAGTATCAACGGCATTACACCAAAACTTTTGAGGTATGGATTGTTCATTAAGCATGTTTCGACTCATTTCTTGTAGGGTTCTATTCTTTCTTTCTACTACTCCATTCGATTGTGGAGTGCGTGGAGTCGAGAAGTTGTGAGTAATACCATTAGCGTCACAAAAGGCTCCAAATTGCACTTCATTATCGAATTCCCTACCATGATCCGTCCTAATGGACACTATAGGACTTCCTAGTTGTCTTTGGATCTTTTTGCTTAGTATTTCAAAATAATTAAAGGTCTCCGTTTTGTTCTTTAAAAATTTTGTCCATGTATACCTAGAGTAGTCATCCACTATGACCAAAGTGTAGTAGTTGCCTCCATAACTTTGGATAGCGGATGGACCAAATAAATCCATATGTAGTAATTCTAGACACCTAGTTGTAAACACCATGTTTTTAGCTTTATGACTAGAATGAGCTTGTTTTCCTACATTACAAGCATCACAAAAGTGATGTTCATATTTTAACTTAGGTAGATCTCTTACTAGATCTTTGGATGATAGCGATTGAAGAAGTCGCATGTTGGCGTGACCCAATCTTCGATGCCATAAGGTCGAAGTATCATCCATAGAGGTAAGACATAGTGTGTCTTTAGGTTCATTACCGATTTTAATGACATAGACTCCATGTTTCCTAATCCCTTTTCCTGTGGTTATGCCATTTTTTAATATCTTACTACCGGTTTCGGTAAAAAGCACATTGCATTTTTTATCACATATTTGTCCTATACTTAAGAGATTAAAGTTTAGGTTTTCTACGTGACACACATCGTTAATGGTTAGAGATTTGTTAGAAATCGTACCTTTACCGATGATTCTACTTTTGCTATTTCCAAACACCACATTACCTTCATTGAAGGATTCATATGTGGAGAATAGATCCCTATTGCCGGTCATGTGCCTCGTGCACCCGCTATCCTTGACCCACTCATTCGGGTCTAGGTCGACCTTTAAGCATACCTAAGACAATAATAAACTCAAAAGTTTGGTCCCTATTTGTTCATGGATCCATTAGTGTTAAACATCCCATTCATGTTAGACATGTATGGATAAGATGAATATGCATTCCATGGAGCAACGTTTTGAAAAGGAAAACCGTTTTGCATATTTGGGTTCCATCCCATTTGATGGTTACTTCTTGGATAAACGTTATTAGGTCTCCTAGATGGATTATGTTTTGAAAAAGATGGTACTTTGTTTCTTGTAAAAGTAGAATTATATTTTGGAGGTGGTTGCCTAGTGGTGACATGAGTTGGTTTCTTCCTATTAACGATAACAAACTCAGTTCTAGATGAAGAAGCTACGTTATTACCACTGTTTGCTACAGCAAATCCACGGATCCCTGTCTGTACACTAGCCGGTTCCCTTTTTGGGGGATCCGTGGGATCCGCCACAACAGTGGCTGGTTTTTCTAGTGCCTTAACAAATTTTGTTTCTTTACTTTCACTAGTTGATGGATCAAGTTGTTGAATACCTAAACCTTTTTTGTTGTTACCGGTTTTAACACCCTCTAGTATTGTATCTAAAGTATTCGTACTCATTCTAGCAATTTTAGAATCTAGATGATCAACTAGTGTTTGAAGTTGAACACAAAGTTCACATTCACCACTTGTTATTTTACCCTTTTCTAAACGTTTTAGTTTTGCTTTTAATTCTATGACTTCTTTATCTAAACGTTGGTTTTGACTCCTTAAAAGCTTATTTTTGTTAATTAGTTATAAGCTAATGTTGCATAGTTTGTCATATTTATCATGCAATGAGTCGTCATCAAGTGATGAACTACTATAGTATTCGTGACATACCTCGTCATTTGCCATGAGACAAATTTCTTCGTCCTCCTCATCGCTCATTCCCCACGTGCCGCTCACGAATGCCTTTTGATCATCCCGTTTGGGACACTTACTAATAAAGTGGTTTGGGTCCCCACATTTAAAGCAAGTACGATCATCCTTTGGCTTCTCGTCCTCTTTGCTTTTCTGAAAGCCTTTCTTATCGTCATACGGTTGTTTGACGTATCTTCCCTTTCTTCTAAAGAACTTTTTAAAGTCCCTTACCGCCATAGCGTACTCCTCGTCGTCACTACTCGAGGAGGAGTTCTCTTCATCGCTTGAAGCCTTTTTGGCTTTGAGGGGAAGAGATTTGTGTTTCTCTTTCACCTTTGAGGCTTCGAAGTCTTTAACAAGTACAAGCTCGTAGACTTTTAGGTTGCCTATAAGTTCATCGAGGGTGAGGATTGTCAAATCTTTTGACTCTTCGATCGCCGTCACCTTGGATCTCCACTTCGGTGGAAGTGCCCTTAGATACCTCCTAACATGATTACGGCTAGAACAAGATTCATCAAGTGCTTGCAAAGATGTAATAATAGTATTAAAGTTAGCAAATGAATGATCTATAGTTTCATCATCCGATATTGAAAATTGTTCATATTGTTGAACAAATAAATCAATTTTATTATTTTTAACTTGTTCGTTGCCTTGATGAGTTACAACTAAAGAATTCCAAATATTTTTATAGGTTTTAAGCATAGAAATTCTTTCGAATTCTTTTTTCGGTAAAGCATTATATAAAACCATTTTTGCTTCACTATTTTTAGAAAGCTTTTTTTTTAATTCATCATTTAGTTTATCATGAGGTATGTTAACTACATTTCCTTTATCATCTTTTGAGGTAGCCTCAAAATCGCCTTCAACAATAATGTACCAAAGATCAATATCTTTAGATTTCACATATGTTTCGAATCTATTTTCCAATATATAAAACCATTAGTTTCAAGTAGTGGTGGTCGTTGCATAGATTGCCCTTCCTTATAATTTTCAGAACCCATAGTGATCAAAAAGTTTTTAAAATACAATTTTACTTTAAAACTTTTATAAACTTAGCTCTTGATGCCAATTGTGGAAAACTAGAAGGGGGTTGAATAGTTTTGCCGATTTTACGTTAGTTTCAAAAACTTTATATTCGTTAATATGTGAGATCTTATGGATGTAGAGAAAGTATAGATCTAATGATAAAGCAAGTAAATAAAGTAAAGCGAAGGGAAAGAAAAGACACAACCGATGTATAGTGGTTCGGCTACAAGGACACCTTCCTTTCCCTACTCCACTCCCTGAGTCACCTACTCGAGAGTTCAAGCACTATGTCAACAAACTCCTTCACTTGGCGGAGAAGCCTTCACAACGTTGCTTACACTTTTTCCGGTACAAAGCTAAATTCCGAGTCCGTAGCACGGTGGACCAAACCAACACGACTATTACACAACAAATATGTGAAATATCAAATATAAGATCTTAGCTACAGAAATCTTGCGGAGTGACAAATCTGTGGAAAACTAGAAGGGGGGGTTGAATAGTTTTGCCGATTTTAAGTTGATTTCAAAAAACTTTAGATTCGATATTATGTGAAATCGTATGGATGTTGAGAACATATATATCTAATGATAATGCAAGCAAGTAAATAAATATAAGGGATAGAAATGACACAACCGGTTTATAGTGGTTCGGCTACAAGGACACCTTCCTTGCCCTACTCCACTCCCCGAGTCACCTACTCGAGAGTTCCAGCACTATGTCAACAAACTCCTTCACTTGGCGGAGAAGCCTTCACAACGTTGCTTACACTTTTTCTGGTACAAAGCTAGATACCGAGTCCGTAGAACGGTGGACCAACCCAACACAACTATTACACAACAAATATGTGAAATATCAAATACAAGATCTTCGCTACACAAATCTCGCGGAGTGACAAATCAATCAAGGACCCCTTGCTTGGATGACTTGTAGAATGCTCGTGATCTCGCCTTAGAGAAGGACCTATATGAGGATCACAAATAGAAAGAAAGAAGAACAACTCTCTAGATCAATGGATCTATATGTTAGAAGAGAATGAGAGTGTATGAGAGATTTAGTAAGAAGAGGGGTAAGTTAGAATGAAGAAATGGCTCTCTATTTATAGGCAAACTTCTTCATTGTTCCCACGGATCCCACGGATCCCTTCCACAAGGGATCCGTCTAGTGTAATCCTAGGGATCCGTGGAACGCTCCTCTTTGCCCATGGGTTTTTTGGTTATGGGTCATGGGTTGGTCCATGGGTTATATCTAGATTCAATGTATCTAAGTATACATTGTATCAAGTCTCTTTGGGTATGGGTTAAGATCCATGGGTTATGATATTTACCCATCCTAATAAACTATTACAACAAATGCTTAATTACTACATTTTTGTATTTAAATGGCTATATGTAAATGCTTTACAAAACTAACATGTATCCTTTATAATTGTACTTAAGATAACATTATATTTGTTATCAACAAAACACAAAGAGATCGCAAAATATTAATAAACGGTTTTACGGTTTATTTGTATTAACAATCTCCCCCTTTTTGTTGATGACAAAACATAATGTTATGATGAGTAAAACTTAAGAATAAATGTAAGTTTTGAAAGCCCTAAGTTTTACTTCTTCTCCCCCTTTTTGTCGAAACAAAAAGTTAACCCTTGGAAGAAATAAACAAATTTCTAACTCCCCCTTGACGGTAGCTCCCCCTTGTTTGGGGCGTCAAGTGAAGAAAAATAAAAATCCTACAAAAAGAAAGGTTAGTAACATGCTTATATAATCTTGTGGTTGCCGAGAATCAAGATTGGGAGCCAAGGTATGTAAACAAGGCCTTGTAATAAAACAACAAATTGTAGTGGTATGTATGCCACTTACAAGCATGTAAAAATAAGAACAGGACTTGTTCTTGAAAAATGACTTCAAAAATAATACTTAAAAGTAGAAAAGTAGTAGTAGTGATTCCTTCCATGCTTGCATAAGGTTATGGATGGAGGTTTTGATGAGTAATGGTATTGATGCGATCAAGGATGAGGTTGAGTATGAAACGCATTTCTTCCCTAACTTCTATTGCAATTTCCCTAGTGGATTGGCAATGTTCACAATGTAAATGATGTGGGTGATGAGTGCGGAAGTTTTTCGGGTTGTTTTGATTTGAGTTATGCGGAAGTTGTGGTGGAAAAATAGGAAAATATGGATCAATATCCGAAATGTTAGTAAATGATGGTGGAAAAGAACCTAGATGTTCTTGTGATGTGATAGGAGCTAATGGTGGTGATGTTTCAAGATCTTGAAATATAGTATTCGGAGATGTGGGGGGTGTTGAAAAGACTAATTCTTTTTCTTTAGGTTGATTAGATCTTGTTGGAGTCTTAAGGAGTTCCAAAAGAGTTATTTTAGGTGGTGATGAAGTTGGTGTACTTGTTGGTGATGAGGGTGGTGCTATAATGGAAGCATCTTGTGGTGAGTTATTTGTTGAGGATGAATCATTTGAGGTTGGTTTTGCTAAACAACAAGATCGGATACTAATCCGTGCGGATATCCTAGCATTTGATTGTGGTATTTTGGATGGTGGAAGTACAAAGGTTTGGATATCATGATTGTTTGTACTAGATGATTCTCCTAAAGGGTTTTTGGATGACATCATGAAGTGTGTTTGTGAGAAGGAGATGGAGTTTGCAAGCATTTTGGGAGTTATATATATAGAAAAACAAAACATTGTAATGAATGCTTGACCCAAAATGTGGATTAAAATCTAATGATTAGATATGAATTCAAGGCATGTGATCATGAGAACACAAGCATTAAAGAGCATACTCCCAAAAAATGAAGCAAATGTGGATTTTTCATCCAAAGTGAAAAAATAGAAGTTGAAAATAGCTTCTGTTTACACGGATCCCACGGATCCTTCCCTTGAGGGATCCGTCCAGCATGAAGGCTGGGATCCGTGGGTCTGGTGATTCAGGCAGCACAAAATTTTCCTTTTGGAAACATTTTTGCCTATTGTGTGCCTATATGCAAACTATTTGGAATTGCGGTTTTCTCGACCTCTAAAAAGAAAAGGAAAATAACTAGAGAAAAATAAATACTAATTGAGATAACCCGAAAACACACATTTGGTACATAAGTACGTAATATTGTGTTATCAATGCTCCTAATTCATTTTTGCTTAAATGAATGTACCCGAAAACACATATTAGTTATATGTTCACTTTAGCATTCAAAAGTCATGAGATGCAATGAAAACGGGTTTTTACTTTGTATTAATAATGAAAAAGCGATTTGTCCTAGACGTGAGAAATTGCTTTTGTGAAATTGATACGGGAAGGTATCATTCTTTTTAGAAAACATTTTGAAAGGAGATTTTCTTTAAAAATGTGTATGTAGTTATGTCAAAAAAAATTATAAATGGAATACTTATCTTGGGTTTTGAAAATTCCCGTATTGTTTGTGAGTTGTGCGTGAAATAGGAATCCTAGACTCAGAAAGAAGAAGGCTAGTGTTTACATACCTTGTAGAGTCAATTAAGTTATGACGTTTGTTCCATTAGACCAAGACCAAGACGAAGTAGGTTGAATTGTTCCCACTTCAACGGTTTGGTGAGGACGTCGGCTATGTTGTCTTCGGATGAAACCTTCTCAATAGAGATGTTCCCCTTTTGAACATTGTCTCTTAGGAAGTGATGACGAATCTCTATATGCTTTGTGCGAGAATGTAATACCGGATTCTTGCTTAAGTCGATTGCACCTTTGTTGTCACATAGAATGGCTATGTCGCTTATATGGATGTCGTAGTCTACTAACGCTTGTTTCATCCATAGTGCTTGTTGGCATGCTTTGCCGGCAGAGACGTACTCGGCTTCGGTTGTTGATATTGCAAGTGCCGTTTGTTTCTTAGAAAACCATGATGTTAAACAACATCCCATAAAAGTACATTCCCCACTTGTACTTTTTCTATCAACGTAATCACTTGCATGGTCAGAATCTGCATATACAATTGTTTCTACTCCCGTGCCCTTAGGATACCATAATCCTAATTGTGTTGTACCCTTAATATATCTAAATATTCTTTTTACGGCTTCTAGGTGTGATATTTTAGGGTCTTCTTGAAACCTAGCACATAAGCAAACACTAAATATGATATCCGGCCTACTTGCCGTGAGGTAGAGAAGGCTACCTATCATGCCACGATATTTAGTATTATCAACGGATTCTCCGTCCTCGTCTTTTGTGAGTTTGGTGTCGGATGACATTGGAGTCCTAATTGGTTTTGACTCTTCTAGACCGAATTTCTTTAACATCTCCTTGATGTATTTAGATTGATTAAAGAAGATACCATCTTCTACTTGTTTTATTTGTAGACCAAGAAAGAAACTAAGTTCTCCCATCATACTCATCTCGAACTCGTCATGCATGATTTTAGAGAAATCATCACACATGTCTTGACAAGTGGATCCGAATATAATATCATCTACATATATTTGTACTATGATTATATGTGACTCTCTTTTCTTAGTAAAAAGTGTGTTGTCAACTAACCCCATGGTGTAGTTGTGTTTAACTAGAAATGACTTGAGTCTATCATACCAAGCTTTTGGAGCTTGTTTAAGACCGTAAAGGGCTTTCTTTAATTTATACACATGTTTGGGTTTTTCAAAATCAATGAAACCCGGAGGTTGAGCTACATATACTTCTTCATTTATGACACCATTTAGAAAAGCGCTTTTGACATCCATTTGATAAAGCTTTAGATCATTAGCACAAGCATACGCAAGAAGTATTCTTATAGACTCTAATCTAGCCACGGGGGCATAGGTCTCATCAAAGTCTATTCCCTCTTGTTGGTTATACCCTTGAGCAACGAGTCTAGCCTTGTTCCTAGACACTACTCCGTTTGCATCTAATTTGTTTTTATAAACCCATTTGGTTCCTATTATGGTTTGATTACTAGGTGGAGGGACAAGTGTCCAAACATCATTAGAAACAAATTGATTTAGTTCTTCTTGCATAGCCATTACCCAACTTTCATCTTTTATGGCTTCTTGTGTATTCTTAGGTTCTAAGGTTGAAACGAAACAAAACAAGCTACTTTGGTTTTGAACTTGAGACCTTAATGTTCGTTCGTTTAGTTTTCCTATGACTTTATCTACGGGGTGATCTTTGGACTCTTTAATGTTTACTATTACATCACTTAGAGGTTCTTCTTCTTCACTTATCTTTTTCTTTATTACTATGGCTTCACTTTCTATAATCTCGTCATCGACAAGAGGTGGAGAGGGTTTGGGTGGACTTTCATCAAATTTTATATTTAATGACTCTTCTACCTTCATTGTTTCTTTGTTTAATATGACGTAAGCTTTGCTATTTGGCGAATAACCTAAAAAGATACCTTCGGTTGATTTAGGATCAAATTTTGTAAGGTAATCTTTAGTGTTAAGAATAAAACATTTACTACCAAAGACTCTAAGGTGATTTAACGTAGGCTTTTTGCCTCGAAATAACTCATATGGAGTTTTTCCTAAGATTGGTCTAATCAAGACTCGATTGAGTATATACGTTGAAGTATCAACGGCATTACACCAAAACTTTTGAGGTATGGATTGTTCATTAAGCATGGTTCGACTCATTTCTTGTAGAGTTCTATTCTTTCTTTCTACTACCCCATTCGATTGTAGAGTGCATGGAGCCGAGAAGTTGTGAGTAATACCATTAGCGTCACAAAAAGCTCCGAATTGCACTTCATTATCGAATTCCCTACCATGATCCGTCCTAATAGGCACTATGGGTCTTCCTAGTTGTCTTTGGATCTTTTTGCTTAATATTTCAAAATAGTTAAAGGTTTTCGTTTTGTTCTTTAAAAATTTTGTCCAAGTATACCTAGAGTAGTCATCCACTATTACCAAAGTATAGTAGTTGCCTCCATAACTTTGGATAGCGGATGGACCAAATAAATCCATATGTAGTAATTCTAGACACTTAGTTGTGGACACCATGTTTTTAGCTTTATGACTCGAATGAGCTTGTTTTCCTATATTACAAGCATCACAAAAATGATGTTCATATTTTAACTTAGGTAGATCTCTTACTAGATCTTTGGATGTTAGCGATTGAAGAAGTCTCATGTTGGCGTGACCCAATCTTCGATGCCATAAGGTCGAAGTATCATCCATAGAGGTAAGACATAGTTTGTCTTTAGGTTCATTACCGATTTTAATGACATAGACTCCATGTTTCCTAATTCCTCTTCCTATGGTTATGCCATTTTTAAGTATCTTACTACCGGTTTCGGTAAAAAGTACATTGCACTTTTTATAACATATTTGTCCTATACTTAAGAGATTAAAGTTTAGGTTTTCTACGTGACACACATCGTTAATGGTTAGAGATTTGTTAGAGATCGTACCTTTACCGATGATTCTACTTTTGCTATTTCCAAACACCACATTACCTCCATTGAAGGATTCGTACGTGGAGAATAGATCCCTATTGCCGGTCATGTGCCTCGTGCACCCGCTATCCTTGACCCATTCATCGGGGTCTAGGTCGACCTTTAAGCACACCTAAAACAATAATAAACTCAAAATTTTGGTCCCCATTTGTTCATGGGTCCATTAGTGTTAAACATTCCATTCATGTTAGACATGTATGGATAAGGTGAGTATGCATTCCATGGAGCAAAGTTTTGAAAAGGAAAACCGTTTTGCATGTTTGGATTCCATCCCATTTGATGGTTACTTTTTGGGTAAACGTTATTAGGTCTCCTAAATGAATTAGGTTTTGAAAAAGATGGAGCTTTGTTTCTTGCAAACGTAGGATTATATTTTGGAGGTGGTTGTCTAGTGGTGACATGAGTTGGTTTCTTCCTATTAACTATAACAAACTCAGTTCTAGGTAAGGAAGCTATGTTATTGCTACTGTTTGCTACAGCAGATCCACGTATCCCTTTCTGTACACTAGCCGGTTCCCTTTTTAAGGGATCTGTGGGATCCGCCACAACAGTGGCTGGTTTTTCTAGTTCCTTAACAAATTTTGTTTCTTTACTTTCACTAGTTGATGGATCAAGTTGTTGACTACCTAGACCTTTTTGATTATTACCGGTTTTAACACCTTCGAGTATTGAATCTAAAGTGTTCGTACTCATTCTAGCAATTTTAGAATCTAAGTTATCCACTAGTGTTTGAAGTTGAACGCAAAGTTCACATTCACCACTTGCTATTTTACCTTTTTCTAAACGTTTTAGTTTTGCTTTTAATTCTATGACTTCTTTATCTAAACGTTGATTTTGACTCTTTAAAAGCTTATTTTTGTTAACTAATTTTAAGCTAATATTGCATAGTTTATCATATTCATTATGCAATGAGTCGTCATCAAGTGACGAGCTACTACAGTATTCGTGACATACCTCGTCGTTTGCCATGAGACAAATTTCTTCGTCTTCCTCGTCGCTCATTCCCCATGTTCCGCTCACGAACGCCTTTTGATCATCCCGTTTGGGACACTTACTAATAAAGTGGTTTGGGTCCCCACATTTAAAGCAAGTACGATCATCCTTTGGCTTCTCGTCCTCTTTGCTTTTCCGAAAGCCTTTCTTATCGTCATACGGTTGTTTGACGTATCTACCCTTTCTTCTAAAGAACTTTTTAAAGTCCCTTACCGCCATAGCGTACTCTTCGTCGTCACTACTCGAAGATGAGTTCTCCTCATCGCTCGAAGCCTTTTTGGCTTTAAGGGCAAGAGATTTGTGTTTCTCTTTCACCTTTGAGGCTTCGGAATCTTTAGCAAGGACAAGCTCATAGACTTTTAGGTTGCCTATGAGTTCATCGAGGGTGAGGATTGTCAAATCTTTTGACTATTCGATTGCCGTCACCTTGGATCTCCACTTCGATGGAAGTGCCCTTAGATATCTCCTAACATGGTTACGGCTAGAAAAGGATTCATCAAGTGCTTGTAAAGATGTAATAATAGTATTAAAGTTAGCAAATGAATGATCTATAGTTTCCTCATCCGATATTGAAAATTGTTCATATTGTTGAACAAATAAATCAATTTTATTATTTTTAACTTGTTGGTTGCCTTGATGAGTTACAACTAAAGAATTCCAAATTTCTTTAGAGGTTTTCAGCATAGAAATTCTTTCGAATTCCTTTTTCGGTAAAGCATTATATAAAACCATTTTTGTTTCACTATTTTTAGAAAGCTTTTTCTTCATTTCATCATTTAGTTTATCATGAGGTATGTGAACTAAATTTCCTTTATCATCATTTGAGGTAGCCTCAAAATCACCTTCAACAATAATGTACCAAAGATCAATATCTTTAGACTTCACATATGTTTCGAATCTATTTTTCCAGTATATAAAACCATTAGTTTCAAGTAGTGGTGGTCGTTGCATAGATTGCCCTTCCTTATAATTTTCAGAACCCATAGTGATCGAAAAGTTTTTAAAATACAATTTTATTTTAAAACTTTTATAAACTTAGCTCTTGATGCCAATTGTGGAAAACTAGAAGGGGGGTTGAATAGTTTTGCCGATTTTAAGTTGATTTCAAAAAACTTTAGATTCGATATTATGTGAAATCGTATGGATGTTGAGAACGTATAGATCTAATGATAATGCAAGCAAGTAAATAAAGATAAGGGATAGAAATGACACAACCGATTTATAGTGGTTCGGCTACAAGGACACCTTCCTTGCCCTACTCCACTCCCCGAGTCACCTACTCGAGAGTTCAAGCACTATATCAACAAACTCCTTCACTTGGCGGAGAAGCCTTCACAACGTTGCTTACACTTTTTCCGGTACAAAGCTAGATACCGAGTCCGTAGCACGGTGGACCAACCCAACATAACTATTACACAACAAATATGTGAAATATCAAATACAAGATCTTCGCTACACAAATCTTGCGGAGTGACAAATCAATCAAGGACCCCTTGCTTGGATGACTTGTAGAATGCTCGTGATCTCGCCTTAGAGAAGGACCTATATGAGGATCACAAATAGAAAGAAAGAAGAACAACTCTCTAGATCAATTGATCTATATGTTAGAAGAGAATGAGAGTGTATGAGTGATTTAGTAAGAAGAGGGGTAAGTTAGAATGAAGAAATGGCTCTCTATTTATAGGCAAACTTCTTCACTGTTCCCACGGATCCCTTCCATAAGGGATCCGTCTAGTGTAATCCTAGGGATCCGTGGAACGCTCCTCTTTGCCCATGGGTTTTTTGGTTATGGGTCATGGGTTGGTCCATGGGTTATATCTAGATTCAATGTATCTAAGTATACATTGTATCAAGTCTCTTTGGGTATGGGTTAAGATCCATGGGTTATGATATTTACCCATCCTAATAAACTATTACAATAAATGCTTAATTACTACATTTTTGTATTTAAATGGCTATATGTAAATGCTTTACAAAACTAACATGTATCCTTTATAATTGTACTTAAGATAACATTATATTTGTTATCAACAAAACACAAAGAGATCGCAAAATATTAATAAACGGTTTTACGGTTTATTTGTATTAACAAAATCAATCAAGGACCCCTTGCTTGGATGACTTGTAGAATGCTCGTGATCTCGCCTTAGAGAAGGACCTATATGAGAATCACAAATAGAAAGAAAGAAGAACAACTCTCTAGATCAAGTGATCTATATGTTAGAAGAGAATGAGAGTGTATGAGAGATTTAGTAAGAAGAGGGGTAAGTTAGAATGAAGAAATGGCTCTCTATTTATAGGCAAAATCTTCCACTGTTCCCCGGATCCCACGGTTCCCTTCCACTTGGGATCCGTCTAGTGTAATCCTAGGGATCCGTGGAACGTTCCTCTTTTCCCATGGGTTTTTTGGTTATGGGTCATGGGTTATGGGTTGGTCTACAGGTTTTCTTTAGATTCAATGTATCTAAGTATACATTGTATCTAGCCAACTTGGGTATGGGTTACGATCCATGGGTTATAGTCCATGGGTTATGGTTTTTACCCATCCTAATAAACTATTACAACAAATGCTTAATTACTACATTTTTGTATTTAAATGGCTATATGTAAATGTTTTACAAAAATAACATGTATCCTTATAATTATACTTAAGATAACATTATATTTGTTATCAACAAAACACAAAGAGATCGCAAAATATTAATAAACGTTTTTACGGTTTATTTGTATTAACACATATCTTTCGTATTCCTAAGATGCTTTAGAATATGTTTAACATCAGTCCAGTGAAGTTCACCCGGATTCTGTTGACATCGACTTGTCATATTTTGAGCGAACGCCACATCTGGCCTTGTGCATCTCACAACATACATGATATATCCTGCTACCGAAGCATAAGGAACTTTCTTCATGCGTGCCACCTCTGTAGGTGTTGAAGCACCCATATCGCTACATAAGCCATGCTTTACTTCCATTAGCAAATATCCTTTCTTGAAATTTTGCATATTGAATCTCTTCAATATTTTATCAATGTCAGTCTTTTTCTTATAGATCCATAGGTTTGAGTAAAACCTTGAGCTACCAGATGAGCTTTATAGATGTGTACATTGCCATCCATGTCAGTCTTTTTCTTATAGATCCATTTACTTCCAAATACCTTAGCATTTGGAGGTAAGTCAACCTCTTTCTAGACTTCATTTTCTTTCATGGATTGCATTTCTCCATTCATTGTAGCTTGCCATTTGTCCTTTTCAGGATCAGTCATGGCAGCTCTATAATTAGCAGGCTCTCCAAGATCCCCTAATATAGTTTCCTCAACTTTACATTAAGACATAGACGTTCAGGTGCACGCGTAGTCCTTACAGATCTACGAATGGGAACCACTTCAACTTCTGGTGGAGGACCCAGACTATCAGGTTCTACCAGAAGTACGTTAGTGTTTTCAGAAGGTAATGCATCTTCATGATCATCTTCCAGATCATAAACTATCCCACTGAATTCTTGAGATACGAGACCCTTTTCAAGAAAATCTCCATACCTATCAACAATTACTTTATTTTCAGATGGATAGTAAAAGTAGTAACCCATAGTTTCCTTAGGGTATCCTACAAAGATACACTTTACAGATCTCCATTGAAGTTTATATGCTGAGTCACGTCTAACATACGCCTTGCAACTTCAGACCTTTAAATAAGACAAGTTAGGAGCATTACCATTCCATATTTCATATGGTGTCTTATCAGCCTTCTTTGTGGGAAAGATATTTAGAATACGAACTGCAGATTCTAAAGCATAATCCCAAAAAGATAAGGGTAGAATAGTAAGATTAAACATTGATCGCGCCATGTCTAACAATGCACAATTTCTTCTCTCAGATATACCATTTTTTTGTGGAGTATATAGAGATGTGAGATTCTAGACAATTCCATTCTCAGCTAAGTAATCTTTAAACTCTTGGCTTAAATATCACCGCTTCTATCGGATCGAAGAGCTTTAATCTTCTTTCCTAATTGCAACTCTACTTCTGCTTTGAAAACCTTAAATGTTTCAAACACCTCATGTTTATGCTTAAGTAAATAAATATAAACATAACGGCTGAAATCTTCAGTAAAGGTTAAGAAGTAGCTAGCACCTCTCTTTGACACATGTCTAAGTAGTCCACACATATCAGTATGAATTAGACCAAGTAGATCAGACGCCCTCTCCATATTACTATGAAAAGGTTTCTTCGTCATCTTCCCAAATATACAAGACTCACATTTATCAAATAGTTAATCATTGATATTTTTCAAAAGCCCTTCACGTTGCATCTTTTGCATGCGAGTCTTGTCTATATGAGCAAGTCTACAATGCCAAATATAAGAAGAATTCAAGTCTAACTTCATTCTATTATTGATATTAAACATTGAATTATTATTATTGGATACATTCCCAATCATATCAATCTCAAACACACCATTCAGATTAATAGCATTAAAATAAAATACACCATTTAAAGAAACTGAAATTCCATTACTTGTGATAGTGTGATTAAAACCAAGATCAAACAAAACAGAAAAGGAAACAACTCTTCTAATAATAAAAGGTGCGTAATAGCAATTTTTTAATGACAGTATTAAGCTTGAAGGAAATATTAAACTAAACACTCATATGGCTTCAACAACTGCAAGTGCTCAATTGCCCACATGCAGATATTGCTCCCCATAAGACAGTTTCCATTCCACTCTAAATCCCTGCAGTGTATTACAAATGTGAATACCACATCCAGTATCATATACCCAAGAATTAATTTTATGATTTATAGTGAATAATTCAATCATAAATAAGTTACCTGAAGAACTGGCACCCAATGACCCATAATTCTTCAACTTATTTTTCCGCAAATCATCAAGATAGATAGCACAATTTCTCTTCTAGTGACCCTCTACTTTACAGTAGTGTCAAGCTTGATACTTCCTGGGATTCTATTTCTTCTGAGGAGGGTCTTTATTAGGTTCAGATTGATAGGCCATAACTTGCTTACCTTTATCAGCCTTTCCATTTCCTTTACCCTTCTTGTTCGTACGCGGTTTGGCTTGTTTATCCTACCACCCTGAATAGCAAGTACCTGGGGAGTAGTGGCCTTTTGAGGTAACCTTTTCTCGTAATCAATAAGCAATGCGTGTAATTCATTTACTGTCTTCCCCACGCAATGCATATTGAAATTACGAACAAAACCATTAAAGTCCTTATTAAGGGACCTATTGATTAAGTTCACAGTAATATCTTGTTCATAGATTTTGCTAAGTGCTTGCAGTTGGTCCATGTAACCCTTCATTTCCAACACATGTGCACTTACGGGTTTACCTTCTCCCTGCTTACAGTTGTGAAGTGCATCAATAAAATCATAGATTTCAACAACTTGTGGTTTCTCAAACATTCGTATGAGTTCGTTGAGGATGTCATAAGGGAAGTAATTTTCAAACTGCTTTTGTAGAGCAGGTGTCATCACTCCCAACATCAAACAAGCCACTTCATTATAACGCTTTTATTCAACTTTCAATTCTGCTTTTGCCTTAGCAGAGGCTTCAGCAGGTGGTTCAGCAGGACATGCCTTATACAAATAATCTAGTCTATGAGCCACTCTATAGACAATTCTCAGAGAATGATACCAATCATTGAAATTTTGTGAGCCAATCAATTTTTCTCGCTCAAAGAAAGTTTTGAACGCAAAACCTAGTGTAGTGTTATCGTTTTGAGCCATTTCTACAGGAAAAAGTTCAAAAATTAGTATTTTCAATAATACAACTTTTCAAGAAAATAAAATACCCAAGGTAATATTCATATAACCATAGAATTTTCATCGAAATCTAGGATCCAAATTATCATAATCCCATTACATCAGTTGATCTGCTAGTAACCAAAGCACATAATAAGGTAATCTGTCGAACAATAATTGGCAAACCTTTTCCAATTCCTATATCATTATGGGATTTACATTACCAACAACATTGCATTGTAAACATGTTTTATCCCCATCTTGTGCCATTGGTCCAAGTTCTCACTTACAACTCAATTTGAAGTCGTCTAATTTAAAGAACTGCAAATGTGTCTAGTTGAGGTCTGATTCAACATGAAGATTTACCTTTCCATTACAATCTCGCCAAGTTCTCACATGACGTAAATTGCAACTTCAAGTGTTCCTTTAACTAGATGGCACTAACTTAATTTAAAGGGTACTAGTTTTGATTATGGTTTCAAATCAAATATGTACAAAGATGTCATGCATTTATCTTGTAGCATAATTTCAGTAAAAACTTTTACTAATTTTTACTAAGCTAAATCAACAAAGTTTAAATCGATGCGTTGAGAAACTTACAACTTTGCATTAAGATGCTTCGTACATAGAATAGTTATATTTGGTAGCTCCAAATATGATGCACAAAGTGGCGGAGAAGCGGGTCAGTGCATGGCATATTAAAAACCTTCTTCTTCGGAGTCGAAATTTAATGCGGATCCTTCTTAAACCCCTCACACAGTTTGTCATAATGGGCGAGCCATTCTAACCATTTAGTACAGTCACATCAATCGACTAAAATTTGAGATTTTATGCTTAAAACAAATCATATTTCACCATTGTTTAGTCCAATTTATTTTTCTATTCAAAAAAATTACCCTTTGCTTAAAACTTGTCAAACAAAATAAAAAAACAAGTAAATAAAAAATAAACAACTAAAACAACGCGCACATAACTAAAAATTAATATGTGTAAACAAGTAGCCACATGCAACTTATTCGATAAAACCTATTAATAATCAATTATAGGTTAAATTATGTATATATTAATTAGGGCTTTCACTTACTAAGGCAAGTGAGCCACATACATCGACAAATCGATTGCATAAGCCATAGTCAAACATATACCAAATTGCACATAGGTCTTCCCCAATTCAACAATTATCAAAACAATACATGTGATAAATAACTTAACAGTTAATAATTCAAGCAACAATCCATGACGAACATACATGTCTCATCATGGATACAACATAACACTTATTCAATTAGTCACAAGATCGCATACAATTCCATGTCACATAACAATTATTCACGAATTAATTCACGTAACATATATACAATTCTAGGTTTAATTGTCAAATTAACAAAACAATTTTATAGACCCTAAAAAAATTTATAAATCGACTAAAAAGAATATTTTGGGTCGAATTAAAAATAATTTATTAAAACAATTTAGGGCACAAGCCCTAACCCTAGAATTAGGGTTTTGAAACAATAACCAAACTCTAGAATTAATCATATCACAAACACAATACAATATCCGTTTTTACGTGTTTAGTAATTAATTACTCGTTAAACAAAGCTCGTGATGCCACTGTTAAAATTTAATAACATGACAATCATAATAAAAACACAATAAACATCAAGTACACATGCGGAAGCGTATAGGAACATATATTGAATAATTAAGGGCAAATCACCTAGAAATGTAGTTAACTTGCCACTTTTTCCCATTGTATGTAGCATTATTTTTTTTTCTTATTCTGTCAATAAACTTCTATCGTTAGTCCTTTGTGTGTACCCGTTACCAAAAAAACATGCATCGTTAGTCCTTTATGCTAACGACCGTTAATAAATAACTTAAAAGTTGGTTATCTTACGCTAAACTTGCATCGTTGGTCCTTTATACTAACGATCGTTAAAAAATAACTTAAAATTTGGTTTTCTTACGTTTCTGTCCGTTTTTTCACGTTTTCGTCCGTTTTTACACGTTTTTGTTCGTTTTAACACGTTTTTGTCCCTTTTTTCACGTTTTCAAACGTTTTTACACGCTTTCATCCGCTTTTTCAAGTTTTCGTTCGTTTTTTCACGTTTTAATATGTTTTTACACGTTTTCAACCGTTTTTACACATTTTCGCCCGTTTTTGCACATTTTCATTCGCTTTAACACGTATTCGTCCGTTTTTACGCGTTTTCTTCCGTTTTTTCACATTTTCATGCGTTTTTACACGTTTTCATCCGTTTTAACACATTTTCGTCCGTTTATGCACGCTTTCATCCCTTCTTACACCTTTTCGTCCGTTCTAACACGTTTTCGTCCGTTTTTTCATGTTTTCATCCGTTTTACATGTTTTCATCCGTTTTTACACGTTTTCGTCCGTTTTTCACGCTTTCGTCCGTCTTTACACGTTTTGGTCCATTTTAACACGCTTTCATCAGTTTTTTCACGTTTTCATCCGTTTTACACGTTTACATCCGTTTTTGCACGTTTTCATCCGTTTTAACACGTTTTCATCCGTTTTTACACGTTTTCGTCCGTTTTTCACGTTTTCATCCGCCTTTACACGTTTTGGTCCATTTTAACACGCTTTCGTAAATTTTTTCACGTTTTCATCCGTTTTTACACGTTTACATCTATTTTTGCACGTTTTCGACTGTTTTTGCACGATTTCGTATGTTTTTACACAATTTTTTCTGTTTTAACACGTTTTCGTCCGTTTTTCTCGTTTCCCTAAGTTTTTACACGTTTTCATCCGTCTCTACACGTTTTCGTCTGCTTTTTTCACGATTTCATCCGTTTTTACACAAAATGTGCAAACACGAACGAAAACATGAAACAACGGATGAAAACGTGTAAAAACGGATGAAAACGTGAAACAACGGATGAAAACGTGAAACAACTGACGAAAACGTGAAACAACGAACGAAAACGTGCAAAAACGGATGAAAACATGTAGAAACGAATGAAAACCTGAAAAAAAGGATGAAAACGTGAATAACGGACGAAAACGTGTTAAAATGGACGAAAACGTGTTAAAACATACGAAAATGTGTAAAAACATACGAAAAACTGCAAACATACGAAAACATGCAAAAACGGATGAAAACGTGTAAAAATAGATGAAAACGTGAAAAAAAAACCCAGACGAAACCATGTTAAAACGGATGAAAACGTGTAAAACAGATGAAAATGTGAAAAAAACAGACGAACCCGTGTTAAAACGGACGAAACCGTGTTAAAACAGATGAAAACATGTAAAAACGAACGAAAACATGCAAAAATGGACGAAAATGTGTAAAAATGGATGAAAAGTGTAAAAATGGATGAAAACGTGTAAAAACGGATGAAAACATGAAAAAACGAATGAAACAGGGAAAAACAGAAGAAAAGTGAGAAAACAGACGAAAACGTGTAAAAACGAATGAAAACGTGTAAAAACGGATAAAATCGTGAAAAAAACGGACGAAAGCGTGTTAAAACGAACGAAAAACGTGTAAAAACGTACGAAAACGTGAAAAAAACGGACGGAAACGTAAGAAAACCAAATTTTAAGTTATTTTTTTAACGATTGTTACTATAAAGGACCAACGACGCAAGTTTAGCGTAAGATAACCAAATTTTAAGTTATTTATTAACGATCGTTAGCATAAAGGACTAACGATGCAGGTTTTTTTGGTAACGGGTACACACAAAGGACTAACGATAGAAGTTTATTGACAGAATGAGAAAAAAAAAGAATGCTACATACAATGAAAAAAAATGGCAAGTTAACTACATTTCTAGGTGATTTGCCCAATAATTAATTAACATAAACATAAAAATATGCGTACCTTTGATTCTAGCTAAACAAGAATCAATTCTCAAACTACCAATTGAGATGAACCCTAATTAGGGTTTATAGGATTATAAGAATCGCCCCTTGCCGTTTTGCAATTCAATCCAATATACTTACAATAGTGTGTAAGTACCACGTTTTTGTACATACGTACTTTAACGAATTAAAGTAAATGATAGTTTATATAACACAAAACTTTTGTTTAAGGAAAAAGTAGTGGATCAACCCCATAGGGTTTATGTTCGATCGACTAGGACTAAAAGAGAGAAAAACACAAGCTTAGTTTTAGGTTATGTGTACAAGAGTAAAGAACAAAGACCCTAAGCCTCGTATTTATACCCATAGAAACTTAGTGTCTAAGTTAGGGTAGGATTAGGATCCCCTCCCCCTTTGGCCAATCGATTAGAGTAATCCCCAAGAGATTCTAGAACTATCTTGACATCTAATTTCATATTTAGTCATTCCTTTAACATTTAACGACCATTAGTCCATTACATTTAATTACTTAACGTTCGTTATACATTTCATGTAAATAATAAACAAGTATAACATTTTACATTTAATTATTAAACTTTAATTATCATACATAAAGTGTGCAATCCCGTGGTCTCGAGTTCGATCCAAACTCACGACTACTATTTTATGTCCATAAAACCAGCAGTACCACTCATAATATAGATGCAGATGAATATCGAAAACGCTTGGCTGAGTATGAGAAAGGTATACTCGATGTTGGACCTTAATGTTATAGAAGCAATGGATAGGGTACTTTAGTGTATATATATGTTCTGTATTTGTAAAGTTTCGGTATATACCAAAACATAGTATTGGGCTAGGTCAAGAATATTTACTGTTTTGAAAGGTTATAATGTTTAGAAAGAAAGAGCCATTTATTGCTAATATTTGTTGTTTTCTTGAGTTTTTGTATGTGCAGGTACGGATATGATGAAACAGACAAAAAGAAGCCAAAACCGAAGAAAAACCGAGCACGAGAGAAAGAAGAGTGCAAAAGCTGATGCCGGGATGCAGTTTTATGGGATTTGGATGCTTAAAAGTGACAAATTACGGAGTCGTGGATCATGTTCGGGGATTTTTCTCATTTTCACCATCACTTTACCAATTTTACAAAAAAAACCCTAAACTTTCCCATATTGTCACCTTACACCCTTCAACTTTCACAAAATTACACATGTCACCCTTCATTTTACCAACTTTCCATTTACACCTTACCATTTCACAAATCACATCTTTGGTCCTTGGTATTTTCAATATTACATGAATGATCCTTTTGGTTGAAAATTTGGATTTTACATTCTACACTTACTTATTTTCCAAAGCCTAATCCAAAAATCCCCCAAGCCCAATCACCCAACCCGTATACAATTTAACCATTCGGTCAAACAAATTAACCACATGGTCAAACAAAACAACCAAAGTCAAAATAATATAAGAAAATCCCCCAAAAGCTTGATGCGCGCCCAAAAGCAGTAAACCCAATTACTGTTTACCACTTCAACCACAAACTTACCCTGCTCCTTCACGTTTTACCCACACCTAAATTGGTTTCTAGAAGGTCTGACAACGTGTCAGATTGTGACACTCATTGGATTGCCAGCGTGTACTATTGAAGCATCCTCATTGGTGGAAACACCTCACCAAACTGATCCAAGGACTGTAATTAAATGGGATGATGCTAAGGGTGATCCAACGGTGAAGATTAGAGCTTCCAGGACTTTCTGAGATCAATCCAAGCCCCTCAGCAGCTATAAAAGGCCCTTTCACTCACAAGCTCAGGCGTCCAATTTTTCACTGTTTTAGAGAAATTGTTACCATTTATGTTTTTCTTGTCAATTTACTGTTTTATTAATTAGTTTTCAAAATACTTTGTAATCTCAATTTGTAATTCTTCTTTGATTAATGAATTGTACGTTTTTACTTTGAAAAGTTACATCTCAATTAATCATTTTCAGTGTTTTGTTGTTTAAAAGGTGAAGTTACTGTTTCATTAAGCTCACACAAGCCTCTATAAGCTTGTATGAGCTGATTACTTCTTTAAGTTTTCTTAAAATCAGTTTTAGCATATAGTCAATAAAAGTCAAAATTGCAGAATCATGGGTAATTTGTTCTATGTTGCTGAGATAGCTTTGGATATGGGTTGATTTTGGTGATTTGAGGTTGATATCAGGTTTAGAATAGGGGTTACTTTGATTTCAGATTGCATGCCATAGTGGCAGGACCATCTGTGAGTTTTACTTCATATCAGTTTCAGTTAAATTTAATATTAGTAGTTAATGTTGTTTAAATTTGTTCATTCCTGTGTTAGTTCAGATATATATGCTTGTTTAAGTGTTTAGATTATCTATTGAAATAATTCTTGTTGTCATCACTGCTCATCTGCATATATGCCATATTTGCATAATTAGGTAAGTGTAGAATTGATAGTTATAATTGTAGTTTTTGCATCATTTAGGAGTTTTAGTAATATTAGGACCTGAATTGATTGGAATCATGGTTTAGATCTAAGTTTAGTAGTGGAAATTATTGCACATCTGTAGAATAAGGGGTGTTTGAATCTGCTTTGTAATCTGAGATAGAGGTTTATTCAGTAACCAAGTGTAGTTGCCTTAGGTTTATTTAGGTTTAGTAAAGTTAGTAAGTCCATTAATTTGCTTCTGCATCCTCTCAAAGTCAAATTTGCATTAACACTGATCTCATATGCTTATCAGATAGAGTAGGATTTATGTAGCTTGCATATTAGGAGCATAATCATCTAGGTTTGCTTTATTTGATGTCATTTCATCTTAAATCATAGCTTACAACCTGTTTTTGAAGATCAAAGCTGGAAAAAGTCAGATTTCAAAGTTTCAATAAAAGTCAAAAATTCCAAATAATGTTCGAATAGGTTATAGTTTTGATTTTTCATTCCTTCAATATAGGTATAAATTAGTTGAAATTCTGGATATAAGCTCATTGGTTGGTTGTCTACTACCTGGTCATTTTAGTTAATTTTTGTGATTTTTTCTAGCAAGCTTAATAGGGGCTTAAAGTAGGGCTATAAGGGCTGTTTGGCATAATATGGTTTAATCCTGTTTTGTAGCTTAAATACCTCTAGCTTGTGCTTTTAGATTCTAATCAGTTGCAGTAGGCTTAGTTAAGTTAGTTTTATACTGAGGTAGCTTATAGTAGCTTATAGGTAGCTTATTGCTTATTTTCATGTGCTTATTTCATCAGTTTCATGCCCATTTGCTTAATCTGCCATAGTTAGCTGTTTCTGTTATTTTTCATGGATTCTCAGTAGCATTTTATACTTATCTGGAAGTTTTCATATTTTTCCAAGTTCATTTGCTATTTTTCTACATTTAAATTCATTTTATAGCATTTTTAATTAGCTTTTAATCCAAATAATTCATAAAAAACTCAGAAAAATACAATTTCAATTTTTTTAGTTTTAGAATATTCAAAAAGTCATAAAAAGTATTTTTCCTGAATTTTCTTAGCTTAAATAGTATTTTCTAGCATTTTAATTAGCTTTAAATAGTATTAAATTCATAATAAATAAAGAAAAAGTCAAAAAGATGTGATTCCAGTTCTGAAAATTCTTTTTAGTTATTTAAGATGTTTGAAAAATATTTTTGTAATTTTCTAGCTTATTTTTCTAATTTTTAGTATTTCAAGTCTATTTTAAATGTCTTAAATTAGTTTTTAATTCCAAATAAATCAAGAAAAACCAAAAAAATTAGTTTTAAACTTTAAATAATTTTCAAATATCATTTTTAGCTGTATAAAAATAGTAGTTCATTTTCATGGGTTAAATTAGAGTAGTTGCATTTTATTCGCGTTTTATTAATTACGTTTATCGCGTTTTTAGTTTCAAATTGCATACTTAGTCGTATTTACTTGTTTGAATCATTGATCCAGTAGTTTTAATTGCTTTCCCTTATTATTCCTTGCACCGTAGATTAGAAATCACCCAAAATTCTTTTTCCCCATTCGAATCCAGAATCACGCGACGTGAGTTGTTAAACTCCATTCATCCCTCGTTGGGAAAACGACCCGGGAAAATACATACCTTTGTATTTCTTCGGAAAATATCTTGTGTACGAAAACGACAAATCAGGTATTCCTCTTGTTCATTGGTACCGATTCATGTAGTATAAATAGGTATAAAGTTGTAAGTTATAACATAATCGATCAATACAAGTTCATTAGTATAAATTGTGTGTTTATACTCTCCGATCATATTCAGTTTTCTTTCGTTATACTTTGTACATTTGCTGCTGCAAATCGTTTGTGTGACATAAAGTTGTTATCTGTGTTTGTATTTGATATAATTTGTGTATATCTGCTGCAAGTCGACTGTCCCAAACACCCTTGTTCATCTAGACCGAATTCAAGAAGTTGTATAAACTGAGATACAAGGTTTAATCGAAGGCCATTTAACAACAGTGGTATCAGAGCATGAGTCAATCGACCCAGGGAAGAACGAGTGCAAGTAGCCATCGATTGAAAAGAAGAATCAAAGGTGAATGATTCTTGCACAATCGTTGTGTGTAACGACTAGAGGAAGAAAGCAGATACCAAACCACACCACTGATTGCAGTGAGAAAAGAAAGATGGGATCGAAAGTTTGTCTTAATTGCAGAAGATTGTAAGTGATCATTTTTGAACAAGTGCTTTTCGCTTTCACTTTATATATTCAAGTATTCTAATTAGAATGATATAAATAAGTTAGAAAGAAAAGAAAGTAAGAAACCGAACCCTTGTGGTTCACAAAGTAAGAAGTAAGATAACCATTGTTGGTTAATAGCAAGACAACCCGAACCCTTTGTGTTTATTAGCAAGTTAAACCGAATCCTAATGATTCTTAGCAAGTCGAGTCTGAATCCTTAGGTTCATAGCAAGTTCCGAGCCTTAAGGTTCAAATAGCAAGTAGAAACCGTAATTCAAACCAACAAGAAAGTAGAATCATTGGGGTCTCAATATCAACAAGAAAGGATCAATTATTTTGATCAAAGCAAGTAAGAACCTGATTAGAAAGTGGGTCAGGAGGCATGAACCGATTAGCGAGTAGGTCAGATATGTGCAATAAGAGCCAGATTAGCAAGTGGGTCTGGAAAACACAATATTGATTAGCAAGTTGGTCAATATTGAGCAAGTTTAGCAAGAAAACCTGGTTAGCAAGTTGGCCAGTAGCAAGTATGAGTTTTGATCTTTTGATCAAACACAAGAGAAAGAAAACCAGAAACCATCTCGGTTTGATTGTAAGAAGTAAGCAAGTTAAAAGCAAGCGAGCGAAAAGAAGGTGACAAGCATGATAACGCATCAAGCAGTGCATCACTTCGAGAACAAGGAAAGGTTTCACTACAATGTCCAAAATTGACCGAAACAAACTACACTACGTGGGCATTGTTGATGGAAACAATATTTAAGGCCCATGGTCTATGGGAAACAATTAATGCAGAAGATGCAGTGGGTGAGAAGAAAGCACATGCATCAAAGGCAATGATCTTTCAAACATTGCCTGAAGATGTCCTAATGTAGGTAGCACAGTGTTCGACTACAAATGAAGTTTGGAACTCGATCAAAGTTCTATTCATTGGAGTAGACTTAGTTCAGAAGGCACGTTCGCAAACTTTGAGGAGTGAACTATAGTATTTAAAGATGAAAGAAAGTGAAACTGTAAGTGGTTTTGCAAGCAAACTGAGCATTATAAGGGTAAAATTTAGAAATCTTGGAACTACACTCGAAAGCAAGATAATTGTGAGGAAACTACTCAATATGGTTCCAAATAAGTTTTTACCGATCGTGGCAACTATTGAACAATATCAAGATTTAGACAAGATGTCGTTTGAAGAAGCCGTTGGAAGATTAACAACCTTTGAAGAACGAATCAAAAGTCAAGACACGCTAGAGGAAAATGATCAAAACAAACTTCTAATGGAAAGTTCAAACAACCAAAGTCATGGTAAAAGGCGAGGTAAAAATTTCGACAAAGAAAGCCAAGGAAAGCATGAAATGGAATGATGGTCTAAATGCACGTGGAACAAGTACGAGTCAAGGAACTAAAGACAAGAGCACTTACAGATGCTATGAGTGTGGTGACTTAGGTCATTTTGCACGCGAATGCACTAAATGAAAGAAGAAAGACAAGGAGGAACAAGCACATCTCATTTATGAAACTGACGATGAACCCACATTGTTGTGAAGTCAAGTAAAGAAGACATAATTGCCGTCTATAACATTAGGGGGTGAATGTTGGACCTTAATGTTATAGAAGCAAAGGATAGGGTACTTTAGTGTATATATGTGTTATGTATTTGTAAAGTTTCGGTATATACCAAAACATAGTATTGGGCTGGGTCAAGAATATAACCATTTTGAAAGGTTATAACGTTTAGAATAGGTTGTGTCGTTTACTTTTAGGGAAACGGTATTCCTCTTGTTCATAGGTACCGATTCATGTAGTATAAATAGGTATAAAGTCGTAAGTTATAACACAATCGATCAACACAAGTTCATTAGTATGAATTCTGTGTTTATACTCTCCGAATGATATTCAGTTTTCTTTCGTTATACTTTGTATATTTGCTGCTGCAGATCGTCTGTGTGACATTCAAAGTTGTTATATGTGTTTGTATTTGATATACTTTGTGTATATCTGCTGCAAGTCGACTGTCCCAAACACCCTTGTTCATCTAGACCGAATTCTAGAAGTTGTATAATCTGAGAAGCAAGGTTTAATCGAAGGCCATTTAACAACACTCGGTACTCTGGGTGAGAAGAAGGAGAAGAAGAACGTGTACATTGATGATGATGCGTTTGAAGTTTGCGATGACTGTGCCTTTATAAACTTCTCAGAATATTTTGCCAATATACCGGGCATTTCCGGTTCTTGTAAATTAAAAGGTAAAGATGGCTATCTAGAGCTATATTACGTTGCATTAAAGCATGGAGTAGAAGCAGCTCTGGAAGTAGACTTTGTTGAAGCTTCTAAGGAAACAAAAGTCGTTGGAAGGTTAATGGCTTATTATGGCAACACATTTTGTTATGGCTGTTGCTGATGAAAAAGATCTCTTTACAATGCAATGCTCTTTGAAACCGAACAACCTGAGGTTAAGCATGGCAAAATAAACCTGATGTGATCTGTGTTGACTGTACCATCCCAGTTCTCCCTCATAATTGATGCAAACTTAAGTGACATCACCTCTGGGGATATAATTTTGTCGGGCGTTTGCGAATTTCATGTGCCAGTTGTTGATGGTAGCATCAGTGTTGCGAAAGTGGACTGGAAGCTGCCACTTGATATGGGGCCCGATATGAATAATAATACTCAAGATTCGGCTATGGATAGCAGCAACCAAGATCCAGTAGTACTCTTTGAAGAAAAAGGTGGTGATTTGTCTCAGTCGACAGCAGCAAATATTATCAAGACAATCGTGGGGCTGGGCCAAGCTGGAAAAGGATTGAACGTGGTGGGTGCTGGAGGAGGATTAATGAATCGGGTGGGTGGAAGAGGATTGGCTTGTTATGTTGATTTAGCCCTCGACGAAGCATAGCACTCGATCATATTCACCGGGTATAATCCCTTTACCCACAAAAAAAACGAAGCATAGCACTCAAGAAACAGCCTTGGATACGTTATCCGCTGAGGAGAAACTAGATGAAGTTGGTGACTTGGTGACCAGTCAGCATCGAGTGCTAGTCATGATCAAGGTATGTCTATGGCGACTGATACAATTCAAGAAGGCTCCAATGTCTGGGAATGGTCAACAACAAACTTAGTTTACAAAAAGGAACTTTGCTCCAGCTTGTGGTTATGTTACGTTTAACAACAAATTTACATCAATAATTAGATTGATCATTATGTAGTTGCTAATTATACCCTTAAATGTTATGATTAGCGTTTCCCTACACTTAAGCATATTCACGAGATCTTGTTTGCATTTGTTAGTGTCACGTACGTTTTGGACACCCGGAACTGGGCAACGGCCACTCCTCGTATGAAAAAGCACTTGTTTTACCATGTTCACTAATATTACATGTATAAGAAAAATTTGCATTTAAAAACGAAGTTGGAACTGCCTAAGTTTCGTGTGCAACCTTAACCTCAACGTACACTTTAAATCCAAATCACTCCATATGCAACACTCACCTACCCTCTATTCATATCTTTGGCCACCCTTCTTTTCCACTATAAAACACTCTTCTTGCTTCACTCTACAGCTACTATAAACTGCCCCTCTATTACAGTTACATATTACTCATTCTTATTCTCCGTAAACTAGCAAAAATACCATTCACCGAAATTTATTTGATTTTTAGTCATTCAGTTGAGTTTGGGTTCCAACTTCTGCACAAAAACAATATGAAGAATATTTTCTTGCTTGGAGTTCTTCTTTCACTTCTCCTTGCCACTAGTTTCATTACACCTTCGTTGGCCAATATGCAAGGTATATATATCGATTTGATTTCTATGTATTAGCTGTCAACGATAGAAGTTATTATTCATTATTATGTAATCATCCCAAAATGTTCGAAACATGTTTTTTTCTCCAAAATTTAATTCAAATACCATAACGGCGACAGATTGAGAAGACATTCAAATTCTATTGATATTCACTAATTTTTTTTTATCATTGGTCATATGGAATGATGTTCGATTTACATATATGCCATAAGTTTGATGTTAATTTTAAGACACATATTTGACTTGCTTGGGGCACTAGTACTTGTTACTTATATGCCTAATATCTAACGAGACAATTTTTGTATGATATCAATGGAAAAAAGTGTTCTGCAAAGCCAAGTGTAAGGTGCGGTGCTTGAAGTCAGGATTCCCGGACAAGTGCATGAAGTATTGCCAGGTTTGTTGCTTAGACTGCAAGTGTGTGCCTACGTATATGACAAATATGTTGGATGCCAAGCATGAATGCCCTTGCTACAAAGACAAGAAGACCAACAAAGGCAGATCCAAGTGTCCTTAAACTCAATTGCATTATCATTTCCATTGAGACAAGAACAACAAAGGCAAACTCAGATGCTCTTAAATTAGGATTTCATTGCTTTATGTATCTTTTTCTTTTTCCAATTTTATGTAGTGGGCTTTAATGTGTCTCTTTAGTTATGAATGAAATAAATGAACACCATTTTCTAGTCACCACACAAGGTTGTGTTTGTAATTTTGTATGGGATTAATTGGATGGTGATTGCTCAATGCGAAACTACTAAGTACTTAAGTAGCGTACGTTCTGGAATGCACATCATTTTTTGATGGTTATTGGACTTGTGAACTATATGCACACAGCCACACGCACATATAAATACGCTTCAATTCTAATTCTAAATTATGAGAATTGTTGAACTCAGCGTTACTTTCACATTGTACATGTAGTTTCGCAAAGTTAATTATGATCATGGCAGCTATTTCGGTTTTAGTGGACCTTCAACGCCTGTCTTTGGCTTGGACTTCACCCGCCTTCCACTCAGCAATTAAAGAGTGCCATGAATGTCCACAACAAGTGTTCTTACATGATTCACTTTCAATCTCAAGATTTAGGGTTATTAACAAAATTTTGTAACTTTCCGCCGTTCAAAAAAAAAAAAAAAAAAAAAAAAAACAACAACAAATTTTGTAACCGATGACTGTAAAAGTTTCTATGTATATTATTCATAAATTCCTATGCAAAAATATAGAACGCTTTAGTTTTAAGATTAGCAAATTACACGAGAAAGAATAGTGGCCTGGTCGCTTGATCATGTAACCAAAGTAGGAAAATGATCTCAAAGTGGTTATTTCTTAGAATATACGTAGTAATAAATAAATTTTTCACATAATAACATGATCAAGCTGTGATGATACAGATGGGTTGGTAACGGGTCAAAACAAGTCATGTTGACTCACCGATATTTTCCAGTTTCATATATAATCAAATACATCAAACGCAATTACTACCACTTAAGTAGCACAAACACACAACATCTAGCCACGGATACTCTGTGACTAAGTCTGAATGTGGCCAAATGAAACAATCGAGTATCATGTTGAAGCGGGTTTGATTTTAACCAATTCAGGTAAACTTAGCGACAGGGATCATCATGACGGCAAAGGTAGTTTCATTGTAAAAACCATCGAAAAGTCAGACATTACCATGCATCAAGAAAAAATGAAACCATATAACATAAATATATAGTCAACGAACAGAAACAAGCTTTTTAAAACTAGAGGGAACAAATTTAACAATGATGTTAAACTAGTTGATGGGTAGATCTGACCAAAACCAAATCAAACCAAATGCATAAAGATCAATATTAGAACACACATACTATTAATAACATACGAAGTCTTAACAATACGAACACATAACATCGACCACAAAACATCAACATGCACCACTAAGGTTTATATATCCACCAATCTTTCCTAATTGCACTTACAACTGCAACTAGATTAGCAAATGACATATTACGACAAAACAACCTAATTAAGACGACCTAGATAATAATTATAATTCGACATATACCTTATAACAGACACGGCTTAACTTCCTTGGATCTCTACTCCACAACATATAGAAAACAATCAGTGGTGATAACTAGTGGCACAAAACAACACTTCTTAAGCATGAGAACACGACCCTCGCGGTTTACTGTTTCTAGCCAATGCCAAAACCCTCTTCCCATGGGGATGGCTGTGTAAAAACGGGTATTCCTTCTGAATTTTGCTGATCAATGCCTCCTTAAGAGAACCCTTCAAAGTATTAAAAGACAGGTTACAAAATGGTCAAGTTTAAAGTAAGCACAAAGTTCTACCATTACAACTTACGACCGAATTACCTTTGCGGCTTGTAGCGCGGATTGTACAACATAGTTCCCAAAAGCATTCTGAACAACTGATAGAAAGTTTGGACTGTTTATTAGCTCACGAATAATAGGCAAACACTCATCATCAGGACCATCCTTCAAACACTTTTCTACAACATTACTAGCAAATTTGTTCGTAGCAAGATGCACCAAATTCCCAGAAAGCTTTCGCACTATCTCACCAGTAACTTCTGGAATCTGCATCCCTACTATGTGTTGCACAACATAATTCCTGAAAGTTTTAAGAAATAAAAGACAATGACAATCTTATTTATACTGTTAAATCTATGATTAATTACTAAGAGAAGTGGTACAAACCCATAAGGGTGTTCTGATAGAGGAAGTGCATTGGCTATGATTTCAGCCATGAGCCTATCTCTTGATACTCCATCAGCGTGTAACACGCATTGTTGTAACACACAACATCCACTTTTATCCATAGCTATGTCTAGACAGTTATCAGCAACCACTTTCATAATTGGCTGCAATAAGACATTCATTAGTTTCCAACCACAAAGGCAGATTGATTCATATCCAAAATCTATCAAAAGTAACCAAGATCTTATATTAATGAAATCATACACGTCTTAACTAATTATTAGTGACATCCTATATGTATGGCGGAGATATACTATATAACAATACAAATATATCCCGATCCCAAACCTAAACTATGTTACCTGCGGCCACATATTTATCAAATCTGCACATATGTTATACATATAATGCAAGAGCTTAAAAACTATAAATATGATAGGTAACATAATCAGAAGAAATTGACATTTAACAGTTTCAACACCCAAATTAGATTAATGAAAAAGATCTACATATAATATACCTGGACTTCCTCAACCTTGAAGGATTTCAAGCAATGCTGAATGACATGATGACCATTGGTGTTTTTGGTCAAGGGAACAGTAATCCTCTTAAGTGCTGAGACTATCAAAGACCGCTGATCTGCGGTTGTGAGGAGTTCAATCAACTTCTGCATCGCTCGAGTCCTGAAACAACAGCCAATAAGTACTATTTATATATGATTCATAAAGACCTGCAACAAAAACTATTGAATTAATACCCATGAGAATTGAGGCAAATAGAGGAGAGACGACCGCCATCATCACTAGCCACGGAAAGAACAATGTCTGTCATTTGTTTCTCGTTACACACTTTAAACAATTTCTGACCAAGATAATTCATAGATGCATCTACCATAACCTCAGGAATATGATCTTTAATCCCATTAAAAATCATCTCAATATCTTCAGCCTTTCCTTCTTCGCACTTCATCTGCAAGAATTGACAGCCTTCTTGATCCTTAGCCACATCATATATTGTCCCTTTGATATCTTCCAAATAAGCCGGAAACTTGTTACGTTTAGGCTGCTGTTGTCTCAATTGTGAAAGAGAAAGAGGACTACTAATAGGGCTTGAGTACTCCCTAACCCTATCTCTAGCCGGACTATCCCTAACCCTATCCCTGTCCACAAATCTATCACGGGTCTGATCAAGAACATTAGAGAAACTCCTTTGATTCAAATCATAACTATTCCACATATCATGGACCCGGGTGTTCCTATTCACCGGTACCTGAGGTGAGACTCTCCCTTGAGGGTAGATGTTATTATTCATATTATTCATATATGAATTGCTAAGAGCACTGTTTCGGATAGCCGGTCCAGGAAGAGGCACTGCCATATGGCTTGGTGACGATAAAGCAAGCCGACTGAAATCAAACTCAAGACTCCTATCAATATTAGGGTTTTCCATGAACCCATTCATACCATTATTCATACCTGATCTATGATCAAAACCAGCAACTCCAGGATGATAACCACTAACACAGTACATCGGGTCTTGATGGCATGTGTTACAACAGAAGCCGTTATACGGTGACAAAGCCTGATGATACCTATGATCACCATAATCAAGAATCGACCTAACTGGATTAGGGTTTAACCCCATACCCGAAAACACTTGTTTTTCTTTATCGAAAACATACCCACCATTACTGCCAACATCAAACGATCTCACCGAAGAAGACGAAGAACCCATGTATGTATTCAACTGTGGCTGTTGAATGGATGATCCAGCAGATGACGGCGCAAAATAGTGATCATAACTAGGGTTTTGACTAGGGTTTTGACTGAAAAACATCCAGTCAAGCTCGTCTTCTTTGATGGATCTTGGGTTATTGCTGTTGTTATTCTCCATTGGAATTGATTTGTTTTGTAACTGAAAACAGAAAAGAATCAAGAAGGGTTTTTGTAGGGGAAGATATTAATGAGATATCGATTAATACGGAAGAAAGAGAAGGTTAATTTGATGAGTATATATAAACGCTTATTAACTCATGCATGCAATATTTTTAAATATTGGAATAAATTTGTAATTAGTGAAACTTTCTTAACATATATCTCATTAAATGTAAAGTTCTATTTAAGCTAAATTTAAATTTAAAATATATATACCATATCTCGGTTCTTGATTAACTTTAACAAATTCTCTTTGAAGATTGTCGCTATCTAATACAAAGTTGGTAATTAGAATGTGTGTTTGATTTAAATATGATATAACGTGTTTCTAAATATTAAACTATTTTATAGGAGATAAAATAGCATAATTAGTGAGATGCAAATAATAACATTATTACTATATTTTTTTAATGGTAAATAATCACATTCTAAAAAACAAACATGTCATTAAAAGTGTGGTTTAAAACTGTGTGTGTGCTGCGTCTGAGGAACAAGAAGAAAGGGTTAGGATATGTTTATTTGGGCTTTTGTCTCTAATTTGGATGGGCTAATCCAAAATTATTAATTGGGATGCGAATTGTGTATGAATAATTAAGGGTGGACAACATTGTTAGATAAATTGTCAAATTGAAAGTTTGTTATATGAAGGTGTTTGAGTAATTGAGCTATCCGAATTTGGGAGATTTAGTTCGTATTTTTTTTAATCTTCATATTGTAATTTGAATTTTTATTTGAATGAATGAAAATTTATTTTGTTTGATAAATGAAAAAAAAAAAAATAGGGGCCCAAAAACTGCGAAACAACACACAAGCGACTTGAGCCACTGCAAATGAGGGTATTTTTGATGTGCAAATGTGAAATGTCAAATGTTGAGGTAGCACTCATTTGGAACAAACGACACGCAAACGGCATATTACCGTAACCTTCGCTCTTAGAGCTTAAACTTAAAAAATAAGCAGTTTACAAAGCCAGATTTAGTTGACACACAAGCTCATAGTAGCATTATAAACTCTAAGGGTGTGTTTGTTTCATTAAGATGTTTTGGGTCTGAATCTGACTACCACATCTTACTGGTAAGAGGTGGCTAGAAAGTCTAAATCTGAACGAAATAATGTTGTTTGTTTTTGTATAATTGTCCGAATGATTTTAAGTGCTTGTTTTTGCAATTTGTTTATTAAACCAACGCAATGCGATAATAAGTAACTTATGTAAATATGAAACAAGACTTTTTATCATAAATATAACATAGTTAATAAACAATCAAATATATTGTATAAAGTTTGCAAAACGAGTAAGAGGCAGTAAGACAAGTCCCCCACCTCTTACTGAGTAAGATGTTATATGTCTAATTGGGTCTTACTCAAAAGAAAAAAACAAACAACCAAAATGTATGTCCACCTCTTACTGGTAAGAGTAAGAGGGTTAGTAAGACTTTTTTTAAAAAAACAAACACACCCTAAGTTTCTATAAGCTAAAGCTTTTTGAAATTATCGTTCAGAAATGACTAGATCTTATAGTTAGACTAAATGTAAACTAGACGATTACCCGCGAATAACGCCTTTGGTGTATAACATTCGATAAAATTCAATTACACTATCTAGTGTGATCCTTGTGTTGCTCTTTTATCATTTATTTGTGTGGTGCCAAATAATTTTAATTGCGAACTTGCGGTTCAATGTTTCTCTAGTTACTTAAATGTCACCAAACAATATCTCTTATATTCTTACGCTATTCATCATAGACTTTTGCGATAACCAAACTCATATTGTCATAAATCAATTTATTATATGCTATTAGACATAGTTGCCAGGATCCCGATCCTGATTTTAGGATCTTACGATTTTACGATACTGCAAAGCAAAAACGATCCGGATCCTACATAGGATCTTTGCAAGCTTAAGATCTTATAGGATCTCAATCTTAACTATACGATCTTAAGATCTAATCCGATCCGAACTTACTTTTCTCGGATTACAAACTAAAAAACTACAAATTTATGGGTTGTTTGTTTGTAGAATCCAAAAAACAACATGTTAATCTTTTTAAACATTTTATAATCATAATTTAGGACAACATTTATATGAAACATTTATAGTATTTTATGGTTATAATATATTAAAATTTGTAGATTTGTATAAAATTACATAAACTATTAAGAAATAACATTAGAGTAGGATTTTAATATCCCGATCCGATCTTACGATCACGATCTTGCAATGACGAAAACGATCCTGGGTAGGATCCCGATCTTGACAACCACTATTAGTAATAAAATAAGATGCTTTAAGTTTAATTTAAATGAATGAATCAAGTACAAAATAAGAATTATTTAATTAAGTATAGTGGGTGTTGATTTAGAAGTAGATTTGGAAGTAAATAAAGATAACATTCAAATATATTTCTCATTTTTAAAGTTTTTAACTAAAAGTTATGTTTTTTTTATATGTAATATAGATAGATATAGATATCTTATGATGAATGTTATCTAAATCTGTGAACCAAATTTAAAAAAATACAAGAATTAATTAATTAAGTATATTAGGTGTTAATATAGAAGCATATCTATACTACTTATAATGGATGGATGACTCTTTCTCCTAAAATTTTTTAAGATGTCATTAATGTGTTTTTTAAGCATTACAAATTTTAATGCATAATGTACACAATAAATATCTTTTACTAATTTATCTTCCACAACATTTTAATGCTTCATTTATTATTATTTTTTGAATAAGTTTAGTTTTAATGAAAAAATGCACATATAAATGAATATGATTTTAAAATGCATGCAAAACTACAAAGTTCCAAAACTATTATTATATCGTAAGAGTGTTTCGAGAATCAATCTAAATAAATTTTGAATTATTTTAAATAAAATTAACCACAAAAGTAAATAACGGTTTTTGTAAAAGTCGAGACAATTTTTTTAAGACAAATGCTGCAAATGCGCAAAGTGCTAAGTGCTAATTCAATGATTAATATATTAGTATATTAATTATTATACTTTTCATGGATAACTCTAAATGATTGCTTAAACATGTTAGTTTTCTTTACATTATAAGCATTCTTTTATTTATATCTTCTATCTATGTGGGACAAGTGTTACAAACAATATTAATAATTCAAACATTTTTTCATAAATATATACTTTACAAGATGTATACATTATAAGTACTTTTTTTATTTATATTTTTTATCTATATGGGACAAATGTAATAAACAATATTAATGATACAAACATGTTCAAATATATATATATATATATATATATATATATATATATATATATATATTTCATAAAAAAAATGTTTCTACTTACTTGTGACTACGGAACACTATCAACTAATTTGACCATAACCCAATAACATTATTGACTACCGCAACGCAAAATCACGCTACTTTCAATTGTTTTTATATGAATTAGTTTGATATTATCCATCACTTTTTTTAAAGTTACTCAAACTCATTATGTTTTTGTTATTGGTAAAGTTATTGTAAGAGAAAACATAAAGTTGAAAACATTTTTTGCCAAAAATTTTATTACTTGATAACCGTCATCGCAACGCGCGGGTACCCTACTATAATATTCTAAAGAGTTGAAATATGCGACATGAAACTTTGGCATCCGCAAATTTATCGTCACATAAAACGTTTTAGATTATAAAGCATGGTTTATTGAAATTTTTTATTTCAGGGTATCCGTCACCGCATCGCGCGAGTACCCTGCTAGTTTGAAGTAAATAGAGATGACATTCAAATGGCTAAACAAGTGGTCAGATTAAGTGATTGATGATAGATAATATGCATATCTCATTTTAAGAATGTTTAAGTAAAAACATTTTCTCCTAAATGTTAGGTTGGTTATAATATCCTTCGCCTCTATTTCCCATGCGCCACACCATTGAACACACATATGTCACGTGTGACCCAATGGAAAAAGAAGAGTGAGTGGTGAGGGTGCTCATCATTCGGATATCGTGCATCTTTATTACTACCTCCATCCCAAAATTATAGTCCTCGTTTGACTTTTTCGGTCTTTTCTTTTCAACTTTGACCTTAAATATTTTTATTTGTGTTATATAATAATTGATAAAAGTTATACCAATGAAAATATATTTAAAACCCCAATAAATTCATATATATTGCATCAAGTATTATATAACACAAACAAAAATACTCAAGATCAAAGTTGTAATAGAAAGACCAAAAAAGTCAAAAGGGGACTATAATTTTGGGATGGAGGGAGTATAATTTATTTGACTTGTGAGTGTGTGTAGGGTATTTTATAAGGTGTGTTTGTATAAAGTATGTATTTTAATGGTGGTAAGAGGAGTGGTGGCCATTGTGGCTGAAGGTGAGTGGGTTGTGATGTGATGAATTGTGATGTGGCTCAGAGGTGAAAGGTGAGGGGAAGGTAAAGTCTTAGCCGAGTAAATTTCGTTAGTCTAAGCCTCTTTACCTCTAATAGTTTTGTTTATATTATACTATTATACATTTGCCATTGTAAAAACAATTAAAAAAAAAGATCCAGTGTTGTTCATAAGTCGTCAGCAAAATTGAGTGGCTGGAAGGAGGAGGATGAGGCGTGTGTATTGTGGAGCCGGAGGATTGAGTTGCATTGTTTATAAGACGAGCCGTTGTTAAAAAAATAATTTAAAAAAACACTTCACTACTCTTGTTGTTTTTTCAATGTGTTTTTCCACCAAATTACCACTTAATATTTTGAGTTACTTGCATGTTGTAGTTGAAGTGTTGAACACACCATTATCAAAATGAGTAACAAAATATATTATACTATTAAGGTTATGTGAGAGATTTCCATAACTATTACATCATCCATCTTTTTCAAAATCATTTCTTACGGTTGAAGGGGTTTCAAATTACTCATATGTGTAAACATTTTTTTTTATGTTTTTTCAATGTATATGTGCTTTGAAATGAGTAGCTATGTATTGTACTCTAACTGTTTGATGTCCTATTTCTTGCAACTTTTAATTTGTTGGTGCATTAGGTATGTCATGTTCACGTGGTTATAGGTTAGAGAATGTGAAACTGAGTAAATTGTAATTTAGATTGTGGAGTTTATTGCTGATAGGTTCATAACATTTATATTTTAGCAGTTAAATTGTTGAACCATTGCACTAAAGATGTGGTGTATGAAACTGTCATTGGTGTGAATGTGCTTTGTTTTTAGCCTAGTCAGTTGTTGTTACTGGTTCTCCATGAACTTATTAAATGTTTAATTTGTGGATTGTTTATGCTATTAGCGTTAAATGCATGGTTGATTCACGATTCGGATTGTTCTAGTTGCGTTATTTGGGCAACATATTCGTATTACAGGTGAGTTTATGGTCTTTTTTGGGATTTCCTTTATTTTAAGCCACTTTTTTAATTAGTCTCATGTTTGTTTTGTAAATTGATATTTTGCAATGTTGTATAAATTTATAATTATTACTTATCATCTGCAAATTGTGATATTTTTTTTGTACTAGTAGTAATTGGGTTTTTAAAATATGAAAGAAAAATTAAAACATGAAAATGGAAATAATGAGCCTCAAGTGCGTAATGACCAATTAACAATAAATGATCAAAATATTTGTTTACATCTGACACTTAAGAGACAAGGTTTAAGAAGGCAGCCTTTGTACAATGGTTTGGGATTGTGTGACACCAATGGCGGGGTTCAGTTAGAGGTTTTTGGTGATGGGTTTACTGTGAATATTGACCCGGTGGGATCAAGTTGCATTAAAGTTGGAGGTGAATAAGATTTTTCGTTCATTTTATATATATATATATATTGTAGCCACTTTAATGACTACTTATAGAATAAGGTGTTATGAATTATTTGTTACATGTATGTCGTCTTATAGCCGACGTTGCCTCTGAAGGTCAGTAAGATTTTGTTTGGTCGTGTATTTTGAGTTGATAAGACAAAATGAATGAAACTTGAAGGACTAAAGATGACAAAATAGAAATCTTCAGTTATGATGAAGATTACAGAATATCTTTTTATGTTTAAGAATATTTAGTCTTTAATGCCCTGTAAACCTAATTCTCTAGTTTATAAAGAGAATAAAGGTTATTAGTTTTATGTGTGTCAAGATGTAAACACAAAAGGGGGGTGTGTGTGTGTTTAGGGCGTGGGTTTGTAAACGCCTAGACTAGGTGATAGTCGACTAGTTTTTAGCCTCAAGGTCAAGTAATTGATCCTTGTTACAAGGTGTGTAACACGTACTACAATTGATCGTGTTGTATTGAGGTTGTTGGAGTGTATTGTAGTTGTTAGAGATGATGACGAAGATCCTTTGATAATAATAATATTCTTTATGTTATTCCGATGTTCTTATTATTATCTTTATGCTTATTGTTTATCCTAGATCAAGGTCTAATCAACCTAGAGTCCAAAACGGTCCAAAGAACTTACAGAAGATGGCGTGCATAAGTTCTATCAGGTGGTATCAGAGCTCGGGAAGCTCGTGATCTAGGGATCTACAAGGTTTTTCAAAGAAAAGGTGAAAAATTAGAATCTGGAAAAAGTTTTGTAACCTTTCTGCAGGGCTGTTTTCAAGAGACGATATCTCATTCGTTAACCGTTGGATCGGGACGAAATTTTTATTGGATATTCTCTATATATCAAGGAAGAATCTCACTGGAGGGATCCTCAATTGGTGCTTTAAATCGTGAGATAATCATGGTTGAAAACTGCTGCAGAGAGAGGTGATGCATTCGAATTTTTAAGGTTTTATGATATCAAACTTCTCTGATTTCTTTTATATTGAGTTAATTCATTCTGGAAGTTGGATATACGTTGTTTGGTGTCTATGATTCATGGACGAATGCAGTTTATGGATAGATTTCTGATTGGTGTTTAGGATTTCAGATGTTATCAGTTACACTTAGGGTTTTCTATAGCTTGCTTTTCATAACCATTGTTGCTGCTACTGTTCACTACATACAAAAAAACCTATCCATATTCAAAACCCTAAAAACATCTCTCTTTCACTTAGCGACACAAGAGAAAATATATTGTGAGTTGTGCGCAATAAGGTTACTGGGTTTGTTAACTTATTGCAAGTTGTTGTTGTTTATTGCATATGATATTCTTTGTCGATGGAAGCAGCTTTAGGGTTTTCTGATGATGGTTCAGGTTTTGTGAAACACTAGTTCAAAGACACTTTTCTGGAAGGTTTTCAAGACACTTTTCTGGATAATTCATGTCATGTTTCTAACAATCATAATCGTTTATTTATGGAGGAAGTAATAAGTGGTTATTGTCAATAGATTGCGGTCTCCCTATACATCAGTTTTGGGTATACGTTCGATGTTATCTATAGTACAAGATATAAGACGCAGGTTTAGGTTATTCTACTTCTACATCAAGTTTGTAATACTTGGTTTTCTTCATCAGTAATCATTACATAGAGCTGATAAGGTTTTAAAAGGTACCATTTTGAGGGGTCGTTTAAGTCCTTATTTGATCACTTTTGTATCCGTTATTGCTTAATATCGTTCCTTTTCACTTTTTAGGTCTCGTGAAGGCAAAATGCTGGAATGGCACTTATTTGGACGAAAAGGCGCGAATATATGAAGAAAATGGCCAAAGTCGAAATCGAGACACTCACAGTTGCTGAAAGTAGAAGGCGACGGCGTCAGGTGCTATTGGCGACGCCGTCCCAAAATTATTGTGACGGGCCAGAACCCAAAACTCGTATTTTCAAGAGACGGCGTCTAGTGGTGAAAGAGTAGGCCGTCGCTACTCAGACGGCCTAGATGCAATCCAGACGACGTCAGAAGCTGAAGAGGACGGGGTCACGGACATAAGGTGACGCCGTCGCAAGGTTAACGTGGCCAAGACGAAACCCTAATGGCGGCGACACGACGGCGTCACTAAACATAAGGTGACGCCGTCGCAATTGTAATCTTATATATAGAATCCGAATTTTTCAGTCTTTGGGTGGAGAGTCTTTGGAGTAAAAACCTAAAACCGAACCTAAGGTGTCTTGTACAGTATTTTAGGGTTTTAAACCCTATCTTACACCAAGATAAGTCTTTACTTCATTAATTCAATTATGTCTTTGATTATTTGTGTGTATGCCTGCATGTTCTCCATGTCCGGCTAATTTATTTGTGTGTTTGCTTAGGAAGTATGAAACTTAATTATTAAATATTGATTGGTTGTTTCTTATCTTAGTTGATTTATGATCTAGTAATGCGATAGGTCATCCGTTGTGCACTTAATGCTTGATTCATCTTTGTGAACCTTAGAGTATAATTACCTGAGTAATTGTAGGCTAAACCATCCGAAGAGTGCCTTAGAGTAGGAGTCTATAATCTCTAGTGGGTTTGTAGACAAGACCCTTTGGTAAGTTCGAAGAGTTAGAGAGAAACGCATACCCTACAACTTTAGACACACAACGCAACTAGAATAAGACGTGACACTCAACCATCAATAGGAGATAATTAAGGAGTAATACAAACTAAGTAAACACATCTTTAAACTATCATACGAGCACACATTAATTAGACATAGACTCCCACAACCTTAGTTTAGATAATTAGATAATAGTAGAGTAATCGGTAGAAATACCAAACCCCCAAATCCAATACCCGAGATTCGTACCTTTCCATTTTTCATAAAATATAAAAAGATAAAAAATAATCTTCCTCAACCTTAACCTTAGCGTAGTAACTCCCTACTAGCATTCCTATTCCCCTAGAGAACGATATCAATACCCGTGGCTTACCCTAATTACTACACTACAACGATTAGGTTCACTGCCTAGGGTGTTATAAAACTTGCTCGAAGAAAAGGAAGTTCCTTTGACCCCGAACGACGCGTGTAGCGTTATCAAGTTTTTGGCGCCGCTGCCGGGGAATAGAATAGCTAGTTAGTAGTCCACCTCGTTTAGGTTTCTTTGCTTGATTCCTATCAAGTAAACTTTTTTCTCATTTTTTGATTTCTCTTAGTCTATCCCCCTTCTTCGTGACTTTTGTTCGTAACCTCATCACTTTTCATCATGGAAGGTGATAACCCACTACCATTCATCAACCCACCACCAAATGACCCGCCAAGAGCCCGTACTCTTGGTGAATACTCGAGACCAAGCCACCTAGGCTATAGGAACACCATTGAGCTTCCCGACCAAGCCCAAACTACGGCCCTGCGATCCGACACCATCCGGTTGGTGCAAAACGGATGTGCATTCCATGGACTTCGTTTCGAAGATCCAAATCAGCATCTGAGGGATTTCCTCAAAATCGTCGATTCCATCGACCTTGATGCTACTACTCGGGAGACCACGCGCCTGCGTCTCTTCCAATTCTCTCTACGGGACCAAGCTAGTAATTGGCTTGAGCGACTTCCCGCCGGATCCATCTCAAGTTGGGATGATCTTACTTCTCGCTTCCTTGCTCAATTTTTCCCACCGGGGAGAACCACTAAGCTTAGGAATGACATCTTGATGTTCCAACAACGTCAAGGTGAATCTCTCTACGAAGCATGGACCCGATTCAAGGACTTACTTCATAAAGTCCCTCATCACGGCATTGATCTTTGGCTCCAAGTCCAAATCTTTTATGATCATGTCAACTTCCCCACTAAGCGATCCATTGACCAAGCGGCCGGTGGAAAACTTAGTGATTTCACCGCAGAAGAATCATGGGAAATAATAGAGGACCTCGCCCTCTATGACAACGAAAGTTGGGATGACCCCCGTGAGCTGCCCAAAACCGTCAAGGCAATCTCCTTGCCTCCTCCCGACCGTAGGATGATCGAACTTGAAGATCAAGTTAAATTCCTCATGAGTTCCTACGAAAATCCTAAATCTTCACACCATGAGAACAAAGCTTCTTCCTCGTGCGAGCCGTTTTGTGATCCTCATAACACGCGCACTAGCACCCGATCCCCCGAACACGCTTCTGTTGACTACGCATCCTCGCGTATTAATGGAGCGGGAGGAAGATTCCCTACAACACCCGGACCTAGGAATTTCAATGAAACCCGTGAAGCATGGAAAAACAAGCCCGACTTTTATTGGGGACAAACCAAAGAATTCACTTCTAATGATTTCTCATGGCCCCCACCTAACGGTCCTAACCAACAAAACATCGAAGGGATGTTGCAAAACCTAGTTGCATCCCAAGAAACCCAAATGGCTAAGCTCTCGGACCGCTTTAATAATCAACAAGCCGAGATGGATAGGAAAATAGACAACCTTTTGAAAGCCATAGCTAGTGATAAGAAGGTTAGTGCTATCTCAACTCCCGAGCCTTCAGGCATAGAGATTAAGGATCCAAGCAAGCTAAAATATGTCCAATTCGTCAATACCATCGCCTTAGTTGAACCTGATGAAACAAATGACGAAGAGGACTATACATTTGTGGATGAGGAAATACCCGAGGAAGTAGATGAAGTAGACATTGACTATTTCAACAAATTTCCTACGGAAGAAGAACTATCTCGCCACCCTCACTTAGTGCGTGACCTCCGTCACATGTATGTTAGGAAAAGTCCTCGAATTAAGTTTGGGAACCCTTGGAGTCTTAACATACCATGTGTCATAGGACACCTTTTTGTGGCAAAAGCTTACATTGATCGCAAGTCCCCAATCAACATAATGACTAGCACCTACTACAATTGGATATTGAAGAAGCCTATTCCAACTAGGCAAGACCCCAATGATCCTAATGTTAGTTGCAATTTTCTTGGTAGAGTTAAGGGATTGCCCGTTTATGTAGGTAGTTTCACGTTTCCTACGGACTTCATAATTGTGGATGATATTAGCACGGCCATAGACCCTAGCTTGTCCCATGTTATTCTAGGAAAACCTTTTATAGAAAGCACCGGGATGACCTATGACTCCTCATTAGGAGTAGTGCGATTTAAGAATAAGACTGATGACATAGCTTACCAAATGCCGTTTAAGATTGAGAAGTTTTCATCACTCTCTAATGATGAAAAGGAACTTAAACTATCGGTCTATTATAGGAATGATGAGGATAGGGAGAAAGGTGTTGATTATGTTATGGCTAAGATTTTCGGATTCTACAAGGATTGCTTGAGCCTAGGACCGGAATACAGAACCGATTGGGGAGAGGATGAACTCTTAGAGAAGCGCATTTTAGGGCACTTCTACAACATGGAATCCCCCATTAGAGGCCGTCAAGAGGGCGGTGGTGAGGAAACGTAGGAGCACGACTACGAGTCTAGCTACAAGACTCTTAAATAAAGAAAAGCGCTTCGTGGGAGGCAACCCATGCTTAATTGTTTGCTTGTTAGTGTCATATATCTTTTATTAATTGTTTATCCTCATGTTTAAATTTGTAAAAATGCTTTATTTTGTTTTTAACTTCGTCTTAAGTGCATATAAAGGTATTTTACATAAGGGATAAGTGTAGGGAGGATTACACACGTTTTCAAAAGAAACGTAAACATGAGAATAACAATTAACTAAAAGATATTTATGTTTGTTTGTTCAAGTCAAATGCTTGTATCGAGTCATAATGGATGTTTTTGCAGAAATTTTTCCAGATTCTAAAGATGTAAATTTTCCAGAATTTTTTCCAGAAAATCGCAGACCAGTTTTTGTCAGGATAACCTGACGGCGTCAGGATTGCAACCTGACGGCGTCAGGAAGGAGTAAAAACATCAGATTACTTTTTCTCGTTTTCTGAACTACTTATAAATTTTTGGAATTTTCCAGGTCTTAATTTTCTTAGAAATTCTGTAAACATCCATTCCACAAGCATTATATCCTAGTTTAAATCGAGTCTTATATATATTATTACCGCCGATTTTACGCGAAGGTTTCGTTTGTTTTCTTCAAGTGTGCAGGTTTAGTTTGTCAAGAAGAAGTTACATAAGATTGGAAGGAGCTTTTCACATAATAATTCTTCTTGAAAAGAATTTAACCACTACTTTACACGGATCCTACCGAGCTAATCAGGGGAGTAGTAGTTTCTTTCGTTTTTAATTACCTTCTTTTATCATAACTTTGATACTTTCGGGGAACATTGGGGACAATGTTCAGTTTAAGTGTAGGGAGGGAAAATAAAACGGGAACTTTGAAACTATGCTTATCCTTGATTATTTGCTTCGTCCAATTGTGATTATGTAATAAACCATGAGAAAATGTTGGTTAGGGTAATTTTGGCACCAAATTTAAAATTTTTTATGACATATAGGAGTGGGCCATTAGTCTTAACAAAAGCGTCTCACGGATAGGAAGTTGCATGACTAGCACAAAAATCCTTACCACCCAAATTCCACCCAAAATGTGAGGATCGCCCTTAGATTAGTAGGAATTAAAAGCATTCATCTTCAATGCTTAGAGTGTGAACCGGTAGTATATTAGATTCTAGAACTTGTTTTGTGATGCATTCCGAGATCGCAAGTGAGACTACACTTGTGTAGTTAGGAATAACTAAATGATAAGAGGCATTAGGATAACCCTTGTTTGATACCTGTAATATAATTACTTATTCCACTTCGGTTGAGTAATTCCCCCACACCCTTTGCGTTGTACTCATTTTTAGTACACGATACCCCTAGTTAACCCCTCAGAGCCTATCCTTTACGCGGTTCTCGTGATATTTCGGTTTTCCCGGAATATCAATGAAGAGCATTGTTTACACCCCACCCCCAAATATACACCCAAATCGCCTTAGCCTACCCTTATGCACTCACTTTTAGTGCAAATGTTTGTTATCACCCTAAACCCTTAGTTCAATTATCTAGTTACTTGCATAAGTTGCTAAGTCGAGTCATATCCTTTGTATACAGTTTTGGGATGATTGGGATTCATGGGAAAAGTTAAAGTTTATGAAATGACGGGAAGGGAACGTTAAATTCAAATTCCCTTTGTTTGCGTAATAATGTACCCCAAGTGTTTTGATCTTTTCAATTCGGGTCAAATTAGTGTTAGAGTAATAAAAACTCAAGTGTAGGGATATGCCTGTAAATCCCTAGTATTTTGATGTTATCTCAGAGGATGGTAGAGTAAAAGTGTATGAAAAAAAAAAAAAAAAAAAAATCGAAAAAAAATAGAAAAAAAAGAAAAGAAAAAAAAAAAAAAAAAAAAAAAAAAAAAAAAAAAAAAAAAAAAACAAAAACATACGGGCTACCATCCTACATCTATCCTTTAAATTTATGTTTGTTTATTTCAGTTATCTAGAGTTTAGAGTGTCGAGTCTTGGCTTAGCAACGCCATTCTTCGTATGCATTTAACATAGAGATTTTTGACTTACCACCACTAAATAGCCTATTCACCAAACCCTTATTTCCCTACCGTAAGCCTAACGTTACAACCCTTTAAAGACCTCTTTGATAGTCTTTCCTAGGTGCTTACGCCAAAGCGATGGAGGTTTGATCTATTCTCAAGCCTATGGTAATCTATGTACTAGGACCGGTTAATGAGTGTTTATCTTCCATTTCCTATATTGTTATATTTCATTTATACACCCGAGAGAGATGTGAGTATCCAAACACCCCATGTGAGGTGCTAGTATGTAATTTCCGTGCTTGTTATGACTTTTGCGGGGCTTATATGTGTTGTGGACCGTTTTGAATTAATGCTTCATGACCCCTAACTTATAAATTAATTGGCTAAAAGCACATTTGCTTGAGGACAAGCAAATAACAAGTGTAGGGATATTTGATAAGGTTTTAAAATGTACCATTTTGAGGGGTCGTTTAAGTCCTTATTTGATCACTTTTGTATCCGTTATTGCTTAATATCGTTCCTTTTCACTTTTTAGGTCTCGTGAAGGCAAAATGCTGGAATGGCACTTATTTGGACGAAAAGGCGCGAATATATGAAGAAAATGGCCAAAGTCGAAATCGAGACACTCACAGTTGCTGAAAGTAGAAGGCGACGGCGTCAGGTGCTATTGGCGACGCCGTCCCAAAATTATTGTGACGGGCCAGAACCCAAAACTCGTATTTTCAAGAGACGGCGTCTAGTGGTGAAAGAGTAGGCCGTCGCTACTCAGACGGCCTAGATGCAATCCAGACGACGTCAGAAGCTGAAGAGGACGGGGTCACGGACATAAGGTGACGCCGTCGCAAGGTTAACGTGGCCAAGACGAAACCCTAATGGCGGCGACACGACGGCGTCACTAAACATAAGGTGACGCCGTCGCAATTGTAATCTTATATATAGAATCCGAATTTTTCAGTCTTTGGGTGGAGAGTCTTTGGAGTAAAAACCTAAAACCGAACCTAAGGTGTCTTGTACAGTATTTTAGGGTTTTAAACCCTATCTTACACCAAGATAAGTCTTTACTTCATTAATTCAATTATGTCTTTGATTATTTGTGTGTATGCTTGCATGTTCTCCATGTCCGGCTAATTTATTTGTGTGTTTGCTTAGGAAGTATGAAACTTAATTATTAAATATTGATTGGTTGTTTCTTATCTTAGTTGATTTATGATCTAGTAATGCGATAGGTCATCCGTTGTGCACTTAATGCTTGATTCATCTTTGTGAACCTTAGAGTATAATTACCTGAGTAATTGTAGGCTAAACCATCCGAAGAGCGCCTTAGAGTAGGAGTCTATAATCTCTAGTGGGTTTGTAGACAAGACCCTTTGGTAAGTTCGAAGAGTTAGGGAGAAACGCATACCCTACAACTTTAGACACACAACGCAACTAGAATAAGACGTGACACTCAACCATCAATAGGAGATAATTAAGGAGTAATACAAACTAAGTAAACACATCTTTAAACTATCATACGAGCACACATTAATTAGACATAGACTCCCACAACCTTAGTTTAGATAATTAGATAATAGTAGAGTAATCGGTAGAAATACCAAACCCCCAAATCCAATACCCGAGATTCGTACCTTTCCATTTTTCATAAAATATAAAAAGATAAAAAATAATCTTCCTCAACCTTAACCTTAGCGTAGTAACTCCCTACTAGCATTCCTATTCCCCTAGAGAACGATATCAATACCCGTGGCTTACCCTAATTACTACACTACAACGATTAGGTTCACTGCCTAGGGTGTTATAAAACTTGCTCGAAGAAAAGGAAGTTCCTTTGACCCCGAACGACGCGTGTAGCGTTATCAAGAGCCTACATTCTTCAAATGGTTAACATATGGGTTTCAGGGGAGGCTTATTGTTTAAATGTTTAACCATTTATATGCTACATCGAGGTAAAGGTTTTTGCTACTACTTATTGGTATTTGTACTGCTGGTTCGGATTTCTTTTGCCTTAATTTCATTTTTATCAAGCTTTTTGGTGTTCATTCATGGAGGGTATTTTGAGGCATTAGAAGGATGGATTAGTCGTATGATATTGGTTTGTGGTGGTTGAGATCAAATTTGCTTCTAATTAGCTTCACCTAGTGGATAAGACAAAAAGGGGAAGAAGAGTCTACTTAAATATTTGCAACTTGAAGACCCTTGATGGTACAACATGGCTTAAAGGCAAGTTTCATTCATCGTATAGTTTTGTCATATCAAGTAGGGAAGATTGTTGGGTCACGTATTTTGAGTTGATAAGACAAAATGAATGAAACTTGAAGGACTTAAAGTGACAAAGGATGAATTCTTTAATGGAATGACAATTACAGGAAATAACTTAAATGTTAGGAAGATTTGTTTTATTTCCTACATACTTATCCTTTGTAACCCTAGTATCTCTAATATATAAAGAGATACATGGACATTTAGTTTGGTGTGCCAGAAAGAGTGTGTGTGTGTGTGTGCACCAAATATGTAAAACGTGTTGTGTGTGTGTGTGTGTGTGTTTACACGTCCCACAAGATGTAGATGCTAGCATATGTTTTAGCTCCAAGATCATTAGTTTGATCATGTTGATATAACCATCTTACCATTGATTAGGTAAGATTGGGGCTTGTGGTAGTCATTGTACAAAGATGATGATGAAACCTTGTTAGGCAATAATAAAGAATGTTCTTAATGTTTATTCCGTTGTGCATTCTATTGTTCTTTGTTATTGTTCATCCCTAGATAAGATCTAATCAATCTCAGCTTACAAATGATCTAACATATTTTTTGGACATCTCTTATGATATATTCTTTGTAGCTTAATGTATATGTATTGACTTTACTTTTGTAGCCAAATGGTTTTTTTAGCTACAAATCATTGGATACAGGTACACCTAAGTTTCAAGACTACAAGACTAAGAGTTGAGACTAGTCGATTTCCTCTAAAGAACAAAGACCATAACTTTCCGTCTAGTTTCGAAAGGAAAGGGAAGTCTCTAAATAAGATTGAGATCTATTTTCCTGAACCAATATTCGGGCATGGGCAGATATACGTTGCAGCCTCATGGACTAAAAATACTTATCAAACATTAATAAAATCAGTGCTGAATACTACTAAAAATATAGTTTATAATGACTTCTTAACAAAAATTAAAAACACGCATGTTTCTTTATGATTAGGTTCTTTATATGACACACTAAATTGATATGATGATGCATTATCGAACTTCTGTGATGTACGTGTTGAGAGTGAGAATTGTAAGTAGGTTTATTATTAAAGGTATTATTTAACTGAGATTGTTTTGGTGCCATGATTAAAACAATTAAATCATTATTATATCTATTGTTTGTTGAACGATAATGACAAAGTCAGTAGATTTGTATGTGTATTAGTTTAGTGGGTCGAAGCTTAGGCCACAAGAAAAGCAAATTTGTATGTAAATAAGGCCCATGTGTGGCTATTAGATAGAACGGTTAGGGCTATGACAGTTATTTTGAAACGTTGTGTCGCTTGATGAAACGGCATAACCGCCTCCAATGCAACGTTTCATCATGTATATATAGCCTAGGGTCTGTAAACAATGTACTCACTCATTATCAATATATACACATGGTTTTACACATCAAGTCTCTTATTTTTCTGCATATCATACGATGTCCCAAACACCCCTGCTGTTGTTTGCGCAGTCAATCATACCAAAACCATGTCGAACCAGAAACTTATGTTGCATCAAGGTTGGCCTCTAGAAACCAATTACCAACAGTGGTATCAGAGCGAGGTTGGGAGATCGTGGGAGAGGCCAACTCGAACAGAAGATGGTAGCACGACTAGTATGAAGGAAAGAGATGAAGACAGCAGCGAAGAAAGCGTTGGCAGCAATGATGTAGGCTGCATGGAAGGACAGGAAAGGCTAGACGTGGTCAGAAAAGAGGCCATTGATTTGGATGGAAACCAAAGAATGAAGGTACCATTTAAATGTGAAATTGAAAGTTTTATTGGGTTCATGGCAATGATTAGCAATCAAAAAATAAGTTTGGAATATAAAGATATGGTGAAGAACCACTTCGAGAGGTTAATGGCATGGTTCTATAAGGACTGTATGGAAGTACTAGAATGACCCATGCCTGTTAAGATAAGTGGAATACGGATTTGTCATTTAGACCTTTATCTTACAGTGAAGGGAATGGGTGGTCACACCCAAATTGTTAGAAAAAATAAATGGATTAAAGTAGCCAATGCAATGGGATTCCCAAATAAGTATGCGGATGGTTTAGAGGAGTGTTACGGAACGTACTTGGGTCTCTTAGGATCCTACTATGAAGTGGCAAGGAATTCCAGCAGAATGGATGTACCAAGGGCAAAGAAATGCGAGGGTACAAGTGGAATAATGGCAAAGGAGATGCCAAGGAAAGAGACCGGACCAAGCATTAGTGGAATCGAGGCAAGGCAAAGTGAAGAAAGGTTAAAAGGCACATTTGAGTTCAACAATGATGAAGAATTACTTGAAGATTGCAACGTTAAGGAACCCATGGAGAAGGAAGCAAAAGAGTAAGAAGACTGTGTTGTGAGACTTTGTCATTAGGGGGAAGTGTTGAACGATAATGACAAAGTCAGTAGATTTTTATGTGTATTAGTTTAGTGGGTCGAAGCTTGGGCCACAGGCCAAGCAAGTTTGTATGTAAATAAGGTCCATGTGTGGCTATTAGATAGAACGGTTAGGGCCATGACAGTTATTTTGAAACATTGTGTCGCTTGATGAAACGGCATAACCGCCTCCAATGCAATGTTTCATCATGTATATATAGCCTAGGGTCTGTAAACAATGTACTCAGTCATTATCAATATATACACATGGTTTTACACATCAAGTCTCTTATTTTTCTGCATATCATACACTGTCCCAAACACCCCTGCTGTTGTTTGTGCAGTCAATCATACCAAAACCATGTCGAACCAGAAACTTATGTTGCATCAAGGTTGGCCTCTAGAAACCAATTACCAACATTGTTAATGTCTTTCTTTGCCAATGTCGTTGTTTAATACTAATGTTCTCTCTTTAATTTATCAGTAGAATGGCACAGAGCAATATTGCTCACTCGAAAGATGGGGACCAAAACAAAATCTTAAAAGCCAAATTCTACCATAAATGGGTAGCCCGAAACATTCTGAACCCAATACCAACTGCTTATTGTTGCATCTTGCTCGACAAAGAGGTATATCACACGAATAAATGTACAACAACCATATTAATTGTTAGTATTTGTCTTGTAATATCTTAATGTGCACATGGCAATGCAAAACAAACAAACATGCATGCCAACGATATTGAGTACTTCAATTCAATCCTCGAACTCGATTTAGCTTACATAATCTCATAATTCAGTTGCGAGGAAACCAACAATTGGCAATAGACTACTAACAACAAGGCAAGCCTCGGATTTAGAAAATACACGGAATTTAAAAACATACCAACAATCGATTTTCCAAACCATTACTTTAACATTGTTTCATATAACCACCTGGATTTCAAGATACCTCAAGCAAACAACAAATCTAAAAGCCAACATCCGGTTCTGACAGGTTTTATATATATATATATATATATATATATATATATATATATATATATATATATATATATATATATATATATATATATATATATATATATATATATATATATATATATATATACGGTAAGAAGAAAAACTAAAATAAGAAGAATAAGAAGAATTTCTAGCCACACATTTCAAATTGGAGGGAGAAATTTAAGGGGAGATGCATGTATTTTTGTAGGTGCATCTGAAATGAGTGGTTGTGGTTTCTTCTTATCATTCCTATTTTAATTTTTCTTCTTATTTGATCCTAACTCTATATATATATATATATATATATATATATATATATATATATATATATATATATATATATATATATATATATATATATATATATATATATATATATATATATATAAATATATATATATATATATATATAGGCTCTGGTTCCATTGAGAAGGTTTTTATTTTGAGAAGATTGAGAAATCTTCGTTTGAGCAAATTGATTCATGTTTTTTATTTGATTCACAAGTAAACATCATTTTATGGTGAATCGAATCTATAAATCACAAATTTGATTCACAAATCATTGTTAAAATCGAGTTATGATGATGATTCATTAAATTTGTACAGATGATTCAGTATTATACATATATTGCAAAATCGAGAGATTTTTAATATTGATTCAAATTTTTTTTACACATTTTGAATTTGAATCACATTAAAATGAGTTTTACGCTTGAAAAACATGAATCAAAGTTAAAAATCTATCATTTTTGAAAACCTTCTCAATCTTCTCAAAATAAAAACCTTCTCAATCGATCCGGATTCTATATATATATATATATATATATATATATATATATATATATATATATATATATATATATATATATATATATATATATTTATCTTGTTCTTATTTCATAGACAAAGCATCTAACTTAAATCTTCTTTATGTTCACATATTATATAGGTTGTGTTAGATCAGTGAGTACCAATAAAAATCAAACCGTGAGAAGAAAGATTGACATTGAAAATATGAAGTAAGCAGCTTCACATACCCTACAAATTTTGCACATAAAATAAGCAACGCATCATTCTCACTAAATCTGCTAAAATTATCACATGAACAACATTATTGACCTCACAATGTAGGATGAGATGGCTCGAAACTTTGACTAGAGCTCACTCGAAATAATGGAGAAACCCGTCATAATTGTTTTGAGCTCATGCAGAGTGTCGAAATACATAGGTACTTTTTTAACACTTAAAGTAATTTAAGAACCTTTTATGCATAAACAAACTATGCATTCATAACATTAATCGTTAATATTTCAAACACATAGTTATCAACCACAAGGACAACACACTACTATCTCAATTCGAACATACAAGAAACTCATCAATCCGTGTTGAGTAAGTAATATAAACAAAAACCGTACTCCGCATAAGAATTTTTTTTATCAAAATACCACAGCACGGCTATTCATTTATAAATATGAAACATATACAAGAAAAAGTACAACATGCAACCGCCGCTTGAAATCTGCAAATACCGAAACAAAGATCCAGACATAAAGAAACTAAGGAATAAATCTACTTTGTCAGTGCTACTCCAACAAAACCCATATAGTTACAAGGTCACCTCACACTAATATCATAAGCAGAATTCCTAAACTTATATCTCAAGCTTTTTCCTACTTGACTCTTTAGTCTAAAAATTGTTCAAAAAAGACATTTTATTAAAAGCATATTAACAATCTTCAAAGTTAAAGTTCATCACATTAATATAATGTTTTCTCACACATATTAAGGGTTGTTTGGCATTGTCTTTTAAAGAATGCTTAAGTTTGCTAAAGTCAACTTTAACTACTGTTGATTTGTACACATTTGCCAACTTTCACACTACTACTGCTTCTATAACTTTTATCCAACTACATTGTTAAACGATTACAGGGTTTCAGATTCAGGTATAAAGGAACAATAATCTATGTCAATAAATCAAGAGACCGGTACTACACATCATGCACCACGTGTACAAAAAAGGTCAGATGTGACAACAATGTGTTTGAGTGTGTACATCATGGACCACAACCCGAACCCACCTACAAGTAATATCCTAACAAACCACGTGACATATTGACCAAATAAATATAATCCTCACACTTGGAATATCATTGCTAAATATACATGTACAATTTCAAAGCATGTGTTTAGATCAATTAGCAATAACATTGTTCACCTTCGCCACTCCGGGTGCCAATACCATCGTCGGACATGAATGCTTCTAATTAGTTCAGCTGCTCAAAACACCCAATCCTTAACAAATCCCACCATATATACAAGCAATCGAAGGGAAGAAACATACCTTCAAGTACCATTTCAATCCCTTAAACTAAACAGGAGCAGTTGACTTCACCCTAGATGATGTCTTAGATAAAACTCCTGAAGCTCAAGGGGGAAATGTGGATCTGCTTTCGTTGGAGAGCCTATCTCTTACACACGGTAATGGAGGTTAGAACACTTAGCTTCATATTTACTACTTCAAAGGAAATTCAAGCTTCCCCGAGTTTTTATCACGTGTTAACTTTTCCATAAACTTAGGGACACCACCATCACCAAATTCAGCGAAAGATCAAGTTGTTGGAAAAAGAATCTTGGTGAATGAAACCAACATAAAACTTAGCAAAAAGGCCATTGTTTTAAACCCCAACAACTAAAGCAAAAAAGTAAAAGCCGGACTAACGGAATGGCAAGCGGTCCACCTCCAAGAAAAATGGCAGCCAATCCTTCTTCTAACCCTTTGTAACCAAAAGTTGAATTACTATCACCAAATCTATTCCAACTTTATATAAATCTTAGCTAAAGTCTTTTGGGCTAACATAACAACAGCAACAAAAAAATAATTTGTAACTAAACAATAATTGTAAGCTCTTTAGCTATGTATCTAACTAGGTTATTTTATTTAGATGATTTTATGTTCATTCTATAATTTTTATCCAATTGCACTTCTAAACGTCGTAACTAATTAGGTCAAATGATGTTCCACGCCGATGCAAGCTACGCCGTAACTCTTTCCACAATTACGGCGTAATCATGATTTTGTAACGTATATTGAAGATACGGCGTAACTCATTCCATGTGTTACGCCGTAACCAGCTTTTCCAGAGCAATTTACGAAGATATTGATGTTACGGCGTAACTCTCGACTTAAGTTACGCTTTAACTAGATCTGGCCTATAAATACAAGCCCTAAATTCTGCATTTCACATCATTCACTCCACACACAAAGAAGAGAACGTGGGTAGGAGACTGAAGGCAGATCTTGAGGAGCATACGGAGCCATCTCCAAGGGAGAAATCACTCCCTAACGATAAGCATTAGTAATTTATTCTTTCTTTTACTTTCAATTCATGTATTTCATTATGTCAAACATTGAATCTATTGTTTTATTTAGTATGATCGGCTAAGAACCTCTGGTGCTAGCCTAGTTATAATTCCTTAATTGTTATGTTTATGTTTACATTGCTTCCGTATAATTGTTTCTAGTGTATGCATGCATAGTTTGTTGGTAGCTACCCTTGTTTCGGTAGTTTTGAATGGCGGTAGTGTCTAGTTGCTTAGGAGAATTGACCAATTGACCCTAAGTAGGTAGACTGAGTGGGAAGGGTAAGAATTGACCAACTGACGACCCTTCTTCGCTTGTGCGAACTGACCAAATGATCACCTGCCGTTTGGATGAACTTAAGTAGTTAGGGATGAGTGTCTAAGATGCTAGCGCCAGAGCACTCATTGTTATGAATCTTGCATGTAGCGAAACTTAATGACTTGGCTTAGGGGACTAAAAACAACTGGACTTTCAAGGGTAGTAGCTTGATCTCCGGTGGAAACCTTTGTGATAGGTTAAGACGAACTGACCAAATGTTGTCCTAGCGACCTAAACCCCCACTTGATGCAATTGGAAGTAATTAAACGTGAACATAACATGATAGGATGAGTAACTAGGTTAGTGATAACATCAAATAGTCCTGAATATTTAATGTCAATTTCCCCTGATAATGCTTGTAATTTATATCATTTATAAGGATTTACGCTTGTTTTCTATTGTTTTCCACTTTTAGGTAAATTACAAGCATTGGAGCTAAAGAGACGCGGAATTGGAGAATTATCAAAGATTTATTAGAGTATGTTCATTTTGAAGAAGTTACGACGTAACTCATCTCTCACATTACGCCGTAACTAAAGCGTGACTCAGAAAACCAACTCATCAGAAGATTACGGCGTAATTCTCCCAAAGGATTACGCCGTAACTATATTAAGTCAAATGAGGTTCCACGCCGCTGATAACTACGCCGTAACTATTGAATAAACTATGGCATAACCAAGAAATATTGAAGATACGGCGTAACTACTTCTAAGGTTACGCCGTAACCAGCAGATCTAGTGCAAATTACGAAGAAATAGAAGATTACGGCGTAACTATTATATTAGTTACGCCGTAACTCATATCTGTCCTATAAATACCCCACGATTTCCAGCATTTCAAAGCATCCCATTTCACACACCACAACCAAAGAACGTGGAAAGAAGCCAAAGGCAGGTCTAGAGGAGCATACAGAGCTGTCTCCAAGGGAGAAATCTGTCACACCCCCAAATTACCTGTTTTGCAGCGGAATGGAATACCTGGGGGATGACTGTCATAGCATCAAAGTTACAGTTATATCGAACGACCTAAAGTGTCGTTTTGAAAATATCGTTTGATTAAGTAAAATAATCAGAGTTTACAAAACGTAGGTCCCAAAAGATTTCCAATGTACCAAAATGAGTTTGTTACAATCAAACGATAGTTAAGTGCATAAAATATATGTGAGACGCGTCGACATCGCGACTCTATGATAAGTCCTCATGCATGCCATGAAGTGAATGCCTTAGATACCTGAGATAAAACATGCTAAAAAGTGTCAACACAATGGTTGAGTGAGTTCATAGAGTTTGTTAAACATGTAAAACTTTTTAAAGAAAGCTCATGCAGCAAAGGCAAAGTTTTTGGTCATTTAGAATAGTCCACAAAGCAAAGGCATTGTAAATCCACTCAGTTCCAAGTTTCGCCCATACAAAACTTGCAACCTGTGTGTTCACAACCCACTGCCAAAAGTAGTGTGTCTAGAAGTCAAGTACACGTTATCATAATAGTTCACAAAGCAAAGGCATTGTAAATCCACTCAGTTCCATGTTCCGCCCATACAAAACTTGCAACATGTGTGTTCACAACCCATTGCACAAAATATAGTGTATAGTGGTCGAGTATACACTGTCATAATAGTTCACAATATAGCACCACGTATATAATAATGTATGCCAGGCAAAGCCCCTAGAATAAAGAATATGCGTCCCGTAACATAGTGAACGAGAGGTTGGCCGACCTCTAATAGCGTTATCCATACTACCTATTAATAGGAGACTAACAATGCGAATGTACGAACGGTACATCATACAACTATTATATACAATTAAGAACACTCTGAACATGAGATAATTTGCACTGCTCCGTACAAGGAAGACTTAGTATTGCTCAGTTCACATAGGGAGACTTTATAGTGATGCTCCGAACATGGGAGACTTTATAGTGATGCTCCGATCATGGGAGACTCTATAGTGATGCTCCGATCATGGGAGACTTTATAGTGATGCTCCGATCATGGGAGACTTTAGGTCAAGGTCATAGCACGTACGGTTCAATAAGTTTAAACAAGTTATAAGTTCGTATTTAAGTTCAAGGGTTCCATTCAAAAGTTCGTAATTAAGTTCAAGAGTTTAAGTCGAGTTCAAAATTTCAAAACAGTCAAAGAGCTCGAAACATATCATTTCAAAATAGTTAAAGGGTTCAATGTTATGTCAACAAGTTCAAAATAGTCAAAAGGTTCAATATTAAGTTTAAAAGAGATTAATTATATGTCAAAATGTTTTAAATCAAGTTAAAAGAGATTAATTATATGTCAAAATGTTTTAAATCAAGTTAAAAGAGATTAATTATATGTCAAAAGAATTAAATCAAGTTAAAGAGATTAATTATATGTCAAAATGTTTTAAATCAAGTTAAAGTGTTCAAATATATGTGAAAAGGTTCCTATCAAGTTAAAAGAGTTCAAATATATATGTCGAAGGGCTCAAAATCAAGGAAAGTGGTTCAAATAATAGTGTTCATAACATAGTATCAATTTAGTTCGGGCATAATCTACTTACTAACATAAGTAGTGAAACAACAGTTATTTAAGTTCATATAAGTGTAAAGTAAAAGCAAGTAGTTTAGCATGTATCTCCCCCGAAGAGTTTATAAAACAATTAAACGAGTAAAAGTGGGGCTACGAACTCACCTGATGCAATGATTATGATGACAAAAGTAGATAAACTGAAATGAGGTGCGATCTCTATCTGCAATCTAATATGAATGATATGCTCTAATGTAAGTCATGAAACAATGTCGTGCATGCAAACTCATATGATATCCATACCACTTGTGCATTTTTGAAAATAAAGTTTATCGTCGAAATACACGTTTATGATAACTCGTCATGTTATAAAATACTTTACAAGTACTTACGTTGAAACGACATCCTACAATAGTTGCTTAGTGATTTATCAAGAAATTATAGTTTATGAGTAGTTTTCGGAAAAGTTCGAGAGATCGTATATTACTCGTTACAACTTCGTTTGACGAACGGTTGAACATTTTGGAAAATAGGTCAGGTGAACTCACTTTTACATAAAGACATTACTTTCTCAAAAGTACTCTATCGATAAGAAAATGGCTCCAAACACGGTCACTTGCGATAACCATTTTGGACTAGTAAAAATATGTAAGTGTTATACTTGTGAAAAATAGTTACGATATCCACATTTAAAACGCGTATAACTTAGTCGTTATAAGTCCGTTTTATACGTTTTATATATCCTTGGTTTAGTGTTAAAGTATTCTAATATATTTTTGACAAATCGACTCATTTAGACAATGTTTAAAACTTATTTTTGCCCTTAAAATAACTCTTGACAGCTTGCATATTTTTCAGAAAATTAGTTTTCGTCTTTAAACTTGAAAATATCGTAACTTCTTCGTTATAAATCCGTTTTAACCCGTTCAAGCGACCACGGTTTCGTTTTAAAGTATATTTTCTGTAAATATAACTCAAAATACTTCATGAACTTCTGAATTTTCCATATTTTACAAAAACGATCAGACCACAATATTAAGTTGTCGAAAATGATTTTTCTAGCGTAATACTTGTTTCAATCACTTCAAATCAACACCAAATCTATTCTAAACCTACCATACAACTTTTTAAGGTGTCATGGGTTCTTAAACATCATCAACAATGATATGTTTTATGGGATTAATTATAGGATGATTAAAACTCAAAATAGGTACTAAAAACAAATAAAATTGGCATAAATACATATGATACTTGCATGTTTTTGTACTAGAATGATATAATAGACCAAATAGAAGTATGAAAGATTAGGAAAAATCATTAGAAGCTTACTTGTGATGATTGTGAGGATTGATGATAGAAAACTTAGTTAAACTTCAATATTATAACTCTAAACCTTTAATGGATCCCTAATAACCATATGTAACTCTTGATCTTGAAAAAAATATGGATTCTTCTTGTGTTCTATGTTTGGCCGGCCACCAAGGAGAAGAAAGGGGAGAGTTTGATTTATTTTCACCTTTGCAAATGTGTTTCTATGTGTTTTTTGATAATAATATCAAGCATAACTTAGCCTAGTCATAAAGGGTATGTGTACATTTACTTAGGATATTTTTTTTTGTGAAATGGATGACTAAGGGGGGGGAGAGGTGGCGGCAAGGTGTTATTGGGGAGGGTTTAGATGCGTTTTGTTAGTTAAATGTAGATAATGCTAAGTATATTGTGTAAATTGGTAACTATAATTAGGTATTTAGTGTAACGTTAAATAGAAATTGATTTTAACGGAACAAAATAAAATATATCGAAGTCATAAAAATTATAAAAATGCATTTCTTGCAAGAATTGAGTGAATAAATAATTGTCGATTAGAATTTACGAAAATCGTCGTAAATATATATGTATAACAATTTATATACAAAATAAATTTAAAACATCGGGTAAACTAATAATATAATTTTTATAATCTTAAAATGAGTATAAAAATATATCTGGACAATTGTCGAAAGTTTCGGATCAATTATTCAAAATAAATGATCGTTCGATAGCGTATATTTAATAGGAAAATATATGTTAATGAAATATGCAAACCCATGCATGAACTAATATGCAGATAATGGTCGTAAATATAAATTTTTCTCCAGGGATGAATAGTGTTTCGTGAATAGTAAAATTTTGAAATACACTCTCAAAATATTAAATCGACTTCAAAAACGATGAATAGTAAAATGATGAATAGTAACCGATGAATAGTAAATTCCCGAGATGAATAGTAACAAAATTTAACGTTCGCAAAATGACCGGAAGTTGAGTGTTGTGACAAAATCACTCCCCTACGATAAGCATTAGCATTTTATCTTTTCTTTACTTTCGATTCATTTATTTCGTAACATTGAATATTGAATTGATTTGTATGGTTAATATGAGCGGCTAAGCACCTATTGGTGTTGGCCTAGTTATGATTCCTTAATTGTTTTGTTTGCGTTTACATTACTTCCGTATAATTATTTCTAAGTGTATGTATGCCAATGTTTTGAAAGGCTCAAGGCGCACTAAGACGTGAAGGGGACCAAAGAGCCTCGAGGCGAAGCGCATACCAAGGCGCGGGATTCACGAATACGAGGCGCACTAAATACATTAAGTTTTTTTTATAATATATGTGACCATTTATGTAGCTTAAATAACACAAAATAACATTAAATACTTAATACATGACACATATAGCCATTATAAAGATTAAAATGGATCAATTGTCACTTCTCAAATAGATCAACTATTTGGCTCGATGAACTATATATAGATTAAAATCCATATCATACTAAATATGCTTGTGTCATATACTTGCAGACTTACATCTAACAAAGCTCACAATTTAACCCAAAATATCAAGCAAGCAACATATTAATATTTAAGGCATAATGCCACATTTTCATGATAATGTCATAAAGAAAATACTTTATGAAACAAAGTAACTTGTTAAAAAATAACAATCAATAAAATAAACATAAAATCTGTTCAAAGTTACAAATCGTACAAATACTCACCCTATGATGTGATGCCTGAAGATAAAATAAACTTATGACGTTATTTACAAATCAATAAAAAAACAATCAATAAAAATCAGTTCAAGATATAAACTTATGACGTGGGAGAGATTACATATTTGTAAAATGATCATAATATATAGTTACCTACTTGATTGTGTGTTTTAATTCTTTTTCAAATTAGGGTTATTAGATATAACTTAAAAGGCTCATGCATATAACTTATAAGGCCCATGTATCTTATCATAATATTTATAAAAAAAAAACCCCAAAACCTGTTACATCTCTGAGGCGCAAAAATCCCTAAGGCGCAAAGGCACAAAAAGCCCCAAGGCGATGTGCTTTTAACGGGATTCATGCATGTCGTGAGCCCCGATCCGAAAAAATCCTTAGAGCTTGAGCCTTGGTCGGAGGCGCGCCTAAGACGCGCTTTTTAAAACTATGATGCATGCATAGTTTATTTGTAGCTACCCTTGTTTCGGTAGTTTTGAATGGCGGTAGAGGCTAGTTGCTTAGGAGATATGACCGACTGACCCTAAGTGAGTAGACTGAGACGGAAAGGGTAAGATATGACCAACTGACGACCCTTTCTAATTGTGCGATTTGACCAACTGATCACCTACCATTTGGATGAACTTAAGAATTAGGGGGTGAGTGTTTAAGTTGCTAACGCTCAAGCACTCACTATTATAAGTATAGCATGTAGCGGTACTTACTGACTTGGCTTAGGGGACCAGGAACAGCTGGACTTATGAAGGGACACCTGACTTCTCCAGTGGTGGCATCTTTGCTGATAGGTTAGGGCGAATTGACCAAATGCTTTCCTCTCGAATTTGACCCCGCCTGAAGTAATTGGAAGTAATTAGACGTAAACATTACTAGCTAGGAGGAATAACTAGGTTAGCACCACTCTCCTCTATTGATTAAACATTTGCCTTTTATTTGCTTTAGTAGTTAATTAATTAATTCCTTATCAAAAAATATTAAAAACTGTGACACCTAGACTTAGTAATAATCCAACACACATAGCTCTTGGGACGACCTCGGTTTTACCAATTACAACACTACACACGACCGGGTACACTGCCCGTTAGTGCATTAGGGTAGACCATAGGTATAACGAGACAATATAAATATTAAAACATGGTCAGTAAAATCTGCATCAAATTTTTGGCGCCGCTGCCGGGGAGCTATTTTAAGATTTTTATTAAGTCTATTTTTAATTTCCTTTTTTCTCTTAAATGTCAGGATATAAGACTAGAAGCTCGAGGCCTTTTTTGGCCACCCCATTCGATGATCCGGAGAAACAATTTCGGACAAGGAAAGTTTACTCTCCGGTTCCTATTCATAACATCTTTTCATTTTACGAATCAGACCAGTCTGACGCAGAACCGGAGGTCATTGACGAAAATAATATCGATGACTTAACCATGGAGCAGTATTTGGAACGACCAAATGAGAACTGCCAACGAACCTTCACATAGGATTCTAGTACTGAAAAATACTCTATTCCTGACCAATTTATTCGAGAGTTACACGAACTTAAGTTTTCAGGAGATGAAGATGAGGACGTCCAGAATCATGTAGAAGAAGTAATCTACTTATCTTCTCTTTTCAACGTCCGAGGCACCCCGAGTTATTCAGTCACCGCAAGAATTTTTCCTATGACTCTCACTGGAACTGCGAAAATATGGTACAATAAACTCCCTAACGAATGTAAAGGAACATGGGATAAATTAAGAAGATAGTTCGTCCAGCAATTTTGCCCTCTTTCTAAAATGGCCAGACTTCTTGGTAAAATCTATTAATTCGTTCAAGTAGGGGAAGAAACGCTTTATCAGGCATAGGAAAGGTTTAATGAGCTACCTTATCGATGTCCCACTCTTGATTTGAACAAACATCAGATCGTCTACGTCTTCTACCAGGGAATTAATGCGCTAACACGAGAACTACTCGATTCTCCTAGACCTATTCCTAGCATGACCCCTGACCAAGCCTTGGAATGTATTCAACGGATTTCTGAATATTGCTACAAATGGCATATGGATACAGGGTACGGACCAAGAGACAATTTTGATCATAAAGTAATGAAGACATTGACAAAGCAAGAATACAATTATGGGGAAATTTTTGAAAAATGAAGGCTTGAAAGAGAAGCTGAAGCATGTAGGATTGAGAAGGTTAAGATTGTATTTGGGACCAAAACCGGGATCAATCTTGAAAAAAAGATTCTTGACCACATCAAGGAATCGAGGGAACGAGATGAGAGAATTGAAAAGATGATGAAGACATTCGTGGAAAATAAAGTCTCTTCTCTCAAAATTCATGAAGATTGGATTAAGGGATTGGAAAAGAGTGTGAGCTCATGTTCGCAAGCCATCATAGATTACCTAACGGCTCGGTAATAGGAAGTTGTCAACACGGTGGAAACTATCCTTGAAGAACCGACGACCTTTTCGGAAAAAGTTAAGCGACGAATCAGCATGGAGAGACAATCACTTCTGGACCAAGCCTTACCGGTAAAATCCCCTATTACTAATTCCATTAAAACTAATCATGATGATATTCCGCAGGAATTGAGCAATGATGAGACAATTCAACTCAACGAAAGATGTTCAACGGTTTTGAGAAACGAACTACCACATAAGAAAAAAGATCCAGGTTGTTTCACTCTCCCTTGCTTGATCGGGAGTCTCAATATGTGTAATGCCCTAGCTGATATTGAAGCAAGCATAAGCATAATGCCCCGTTCGATGTTCCTACGTATGGGAATTGGTGACTTGAAGCCAGCCAAGATGAAAATTGAAATGGCCGATCGATCCATGCAGTCACCGTTAGGCATCATTGAAAATGTGTTGGTAAAGATAAAGAAATTCCTTTTCCCGATAGATTTTGTGATTCTTGACATTCCGGAAGACAACAGAATACCTGTCATTTTAGGTAGACCTATGCTTGCTACTACCCATACAAAGGTGGATGTCTTTGCTGGAAAACTAACTCTTGAAGCTAATGGAGAAATTGCAACGTTCGAACCTAATGAACTCTTGTCTACTCCTCAAAAGGTATGTGCGGTTGACCCAGTAGGAAATTTTGGTGACGCTCTAGAAGAATTTCTTAGTGACCCCCCAGATCCTGGCGAGATAGATTCGGGGAAAGATTTTGATGTTTTCGTCAATTTCGAGGAAGAGGATAATTTAGGAATCAGTATTGATGACTTCTCAAGTGACGTCGAAATGGCCCATTAGCAAGACAACTCTATGAAGGCTTCTCCGTAGACCGATCAACCTAGATTTTATGAGGTGGGAACCCGCATACATCATAGGAACCCTTATTATCTGAAGATCTCATGCAAAATCGGGTATATCGACTTCCATCCATTTATTGACATAACTTCCCCAGTTAACATTATGTCAAAAGAATGCTACAACCGAGTTATGAAGAAAGAATTAGAATATAAGAGAAATAACTTTCTTAGGTTTACAACCAACATTCGTGTCTTCGTTGGGACTCATTCATTCTTGGTGGACTTTATGGTCTTGGACGACTTGAGCGAGTTTGTGGAAGATGGACTAACTGGGGTAATCTTAGGAAAACCTTTTTAGGAACTGTCTGGGCTTGATAAAAATGAAAAATAAGGGTTAGTATGGTTAAAGATAAACGATGACAAAACAATCTTCAAAATGCCGAGAACCATTAAGAATTTTAAAAATTGGACTAAGAGGCAGTTGAGCCACGCCCAACCATTACTCGATATCAGTGACAAAGATAAGGGAAAAGGTATTGACCATCCTTACCAGAAGATCAAGAGTTTCTACTCGGGATGTTTAGAGCTTGGGATGGACTACAAACGAGATGAAAATCTGATAAGTTGGATCCAACGTGGAGATTGCCATATCCATGAAATGACCAACAAGCACTGGTAACCCAATGGCTCTGATTCTAAATTAAAGACTCGTAAGTAAAGAAAAGAGATCTTTCGGGAGACAACCCGAATTATCCCTTTCTTTTGTTTTATTTCCATTTCTGTAGGGTTTTGTGTTTTTAACCATTTTTGCAAAAAACTTAGAGTAATTGCTGCTGCAGCATGCTGATCTGACCAGAGTTACGGCGTAACTCATCTATGTGGTTACGCCGTAACCAACCCCTAGCAGCAGAAGTTCGGATGCATTACCAATTACGGCGTGATTCCATCACAGTGGTTACACCGTAGCTACACTCTTACAGCGTATGCCAGGTTTGCCTAGTTACGGCGTAACTACTCTATAGAGTTACGACGTAACTATCCTATGTTTTACTTCTTTCATTTTGAAACACAATAACCTTGTATTAGTATTTTAAATGAACTTTGTGGGTGTGTTCCCTGTAAACCCTCACGAGACTTCACTCGCCCACTTGGGACACCAAGTGGTTTAAAAGGCTTGTTGCATATGCTAAATGCAACCGTGATTCCTACGAAAGTGAGCTAGGTTTGTTTTTCATTTTTCATTTTTTTTTAGAATTATGCTTGTCGGTAGTGTGATTTCAGGGTTTGAAGTTTGCTCATGGATGCTTATACGAAGGCACAACTCTTTTTTGTGGGCCTTATTTCTTTTTGGAGCAAATTTCAGGGAAGTTCTCGCTCTAATTCTACTTTTCTCTTCACCTTTATTTAACGCTTAGTACAAAAGGGACTTTGTACAATTCAAGTGGGGGGACGGGAGTAGAATTATCTCTTGAATTTTATTTTTCCCTCGTTTTTCTAGTTTATTTTGAAAAATTATGCAATTTTTAAAATCTTGACATGTTTTTCTTAACCTAACTAGATTAGACCTTAGCCGAGCACATACAACCCTTGATATTATATGGTGAGATTAGCCTTATCCGTTTCCAATATTTTACCCCAAATCCACCAAATTATGAGTGTGCCGGTAGCTTGTAAACTTTAGAACTTGGCCTTTGCATCATTTCGAGACCATAGACGAGGTATGTTGAGTTGGCTCGATGTATTTGAACTTTTCAGTTTAAGAAGGCAATATTATAGGATTATCACCCAAATAGCCTACCATTGTGTGTTTATCGATTAGTCACCTCGACTTCTCGACCCCCATGTGAAGCCCTTTTATTGCAATCACCTTTAGTGCAAGATACCCCTAGATACACCCATATGAGCCATTCCTTTCATTTTGTTAACCCAATATATTGTTTCGATAAACCTATACACCTTAGCTTACTATGTATGTCTTTATTTGTGATTGGGAAGTCATCATTTGCCTAAGTTCATGGTTCAAGTGGAAAGGTTCGGAGATCACGCTTTCGTCGACAACATATTCTTGAAGATCATTGAAGACCCCCCGAATTCCCGTTGTTCATCTCAAGTGGGGGGATATTATGTTTAGTTGTTATTGTTATGTTGGAAAAGAAATAATAATAAAAAAGTTATGTTATTTAGTTTATTGTAAAGTGCGATGTTATAAGCACTATGTTATGAGCTTTATATAGATTTAATATCGAGGAGGCCACCTCGGTCACATTCGAAGATTGGAGTTGGTATTTAGGCCAACAGTTGGAGAAAAGGTAGTGTGCCCATTATGACGTCCTCTAATGACACATCTACCTAGTATTTCATGATCCGGTTTCTTAACTTCAAAGCTTGAACTTTGGGCGAACGGTAAGTGGTGATGACTTGGTTATAGATTTACACTACCTGATTGATTTTTATTTTACACCATTTATATATCCATTGTCTTATCCTACCCTTTAGTCATGAAGCGTGTCTAGGTGATGCAGCGAGCAATCTTTGGTGTCTTGGCCATGGATTTGGTCATGTATCATTGATTTTGTCCACTTCGTCGTGACATGTTAGTAATGACGAGTCACCCCTTTAACCTTTGTCGTGTCTACCCATATTGCCTTCGAAGATTTTTTAGCCCTTAACTCTAGTGGTGGAGATTTGTGTAACCGCCAAGCTTATGATAGAATACATGCTATGACTGTGCGATTGAGTGATCACCTCGAAATTGACACTTAGAAGAGTTGAGATATTTGAGTGTTTCGTTCCCATTTCGTGAGGTGTTCGGCTTTGTTTTATTCTAGCATAAGTGATTTGTAATCTTATATTTTCCAGGTTATGGGAGATATCTTTTTAGGAATCTATCTAATAAGGTCTACTTGAGGGCAAGTAGAGTTCAAGTGGGAGGATATTTGATAACATCAAATAGTCTAGAATATTTAGTGTCAATTTCCCCCGATAATGCTTGTAATTTATAACATTTATATGGATTTACGCTTGTTTTCCATTATTTTCCACTTTTAGGTAAATTACGAGCGTTGGAGCTAAAGAGACGCGGAATTGGAGAATTATCAAAGATTTATCAGAGTATGCTCATTTTGAAGAAGTTAAGGCGTAACCCATCTCTCACATTACGCCGTAACTAAAGCGTGACTCAGAAAACCAACTCATCAGAAGATTACGGCGTAACTCTCCCAAAGGATTACGCCGTAACTATATTAGGTCAAATGAGGTTCCACGCCGCTGATAACTACGCCGTAACTATTGAATAAACTCCGGCGTAACCAAGAAATATTGAAGATACGGCGTAACTACTTATAAGGTTACGCAATAACCATCAGATCTAGTGCAAATTACGAAGAAATAGAAGATTACGGCATAACTATTATATTAGTTACGCCGTAACCCAGATCTGTCCTATAAATACCCCATGATTTCCAGCATTTCAAAGCATCCCATTTCACACACTACAACCAAAGAACGTAGGAAGAAGCCAAAGGCAGGTCTAGAGGAGCATACGGAGCTGTCTCCAAGGGAGAAATCACTCTCCTACGATAAGCATTAGCATTTTATCTTTTCTTTACTTTCGATTCATGTATTTCGTAACATTGAATATTGAATTGATTTGTATGGTTAATATGAGCGACTAAGCACCTCTTGGTGCTGGCCTAGTTATGATTCCTTAATTGTTTTGTTTGCGTTTACATTACTTCCGTATAATTATTTCTAAGTGTATGCATGCATAGTTTATTGGTAGCTACCCTTGAATTTGACCCCACCTGAAGTAATTGGAAGTAATTAGAAGTAGACATTACTAGCTAGGAGGAATAACTAGGTTAGCACCACTCTCCTCTATTGATTAAACCTTTGCATTTTATTTGCTTTAGTAGTTAATTAATTAATTCCTTATCGAAATCATATTAAAAATTGTGACACCTAGACTTAGTAATAATCCAACACACATAGCTCTGCATCGTTAGTGCATAAGGTAGACTATAGGTAAACGAGACAATTATAAATATTAAAACTTGGTCAGTAAAACCTGCATCAAGTGTGTTGCAAGTTTTTTTGCAATGATTTCGTCTTTGACGAAATGCTTCCCTTGACGAGTGCTCCCTTTTGAGGAGGGCGTCAAGTAATATAGAAAACCTAAGTGAATGTATTGATTAAACCTTTGCCTTTTATTTGCTTTAGTAGTTAATTAATTAATTCCTTATCGAAATCATATTAAAAACTGTGACACCTAGACTTAGTAATAATCCAACACACATAGCTCTGCATCGTTAGTGCATAAGGTAGACCATAGGTAAACGAGACAATTATAAATATTAAAACTTGGTCAGTAAAACCTACATCAAGTGTGTTGCAAGTTTTTTTGCAATGATTTCGTCTTTGACGAAATGTTTCCCTTGACTTGTGCTCCCTTTTGAGGAGGGCGTCAAGTAATATAGAAAACCTAAGTGAATGTATTGCAAGCGTTTTTGTAATGCATTGCTTTGACAAAAAGCTCCCCCTTGTTGAGGGTGTCAAAGTCTTCATGTGTATTTTAAAAATCTACAAAACAAAGGTTAGAAAACAAGTATATGGTGCATTGTTTCCTTCAAATGAGATTCACATTAGTTTAAAAAATGTGCTTCTGTTGGACGGTTCCGGCAGATCCTTCCTCTGAGGGATCCGTCTAGGCTAAATTGTGGGAACCGTGTACCTACATTATATTGGCAGCAATGTAGATGTGAAAAGTGACGTAAACGTCCAAATGAGTTATGTATTGTAGCACCAAACATATTCCCATAACTATATAGCATACAACATTTAGTTTTATTCAATAAAACAAGAGAATTGATACACATATCTCTAAAACTAATAAAATGATACAAACATGTAGTAAATTACTAACAATTCTAAGTTGCGCCTAAGGCTAGAGGAGAGCACCACTTGTGCTTATATTCATATGTTCTAGGAACGATTAGATTTTTTGACCTCATCAAAACGTTCGAGAAGGTGATAGAACTTGAAACGTAATTCGTCACGTACTTCATGGACTAGTCCTTCGACATGTTGACAATGAAAACAATGATTGTCATGGCTAGGGAATGGTGGTGGTAGGAATGGAGCGGTTTGAGGTGGAAGATTTGATGAGGAAGGTGGAGGTTCCACAAAGGATGGAGGGATTTATGGAGGCAAGTTTGATGAAGTTGGAGGTGGTTCAACTAAAGGTGAAGATGGTGGAATATGTGTTGATGGTGGAAGTAAAGAAGTATCTACTTCTATATGGTCCGGTTGTTGATTCCTCATAATCCAAAATGGACCATTTGAGGGTGAAGGAGAAAAAGATACGGGTGCTAGTGTGGTTTCAACACCAAAGTTTTGGTGAGAAGGTTGTTGTGGCAACATTTTCTCAATTGAGGAAAATGTTGGCAATGGTGGTGGATGAGATGGCCAAGGTGGCAAGTCTTCTAAGTTGTAAAGATGTGGGGATGAGAGTGGAGTGGAGAAAGAGATAGCTCTAGGTACTAGAGGTGATGGTTTAGTGGAGGTAGGGGTGTTTGGCTTAGGAGGTATGGTAGTGTTTGGTAAGGGTTGTCTTGTGGGAACAATCCTTTTGAGAGTTGGTTTGATTGGTAGAGTTGGTTGTGAGGGAGTTCTAGTGTTTGAGGATTTGACGGGTGATGATTCGGTTGAGGAAATTTCATGAACAACCTGATCAATTTATTGGGAGGTCCTTGGGTAGATGAGTTAACACTAGGGGCTTTCCTCATGGTGAAATGGTATAAAGGGAATATGTAAAAGGAAGACTTTAGCTACTGAGAATGAGTGTGTGAATGGTGATTTGGAAGTCTTAACACAAGTGGTTTATAAAGAAGAAGATTTGGAAAGTGAATTAAGGCTTAAGCCAATAAGATCCTTCAAATTGCAATGATTAGCATGCACAATAGTCAACTACAGAGTTGTACTGATCTAGGAAGTCATTTAAGACAATGCGGAGTGTTGAGATTAACAAAGATGGTTGAAATGATTATATCAAGTAGGATCTGTTAGTCTGTGTAGACGGTTCCAACGGATCCTTCACTTAAGAGATCCGGCTAGGCTAAACCCAGGGATCCGACTCTCAGGAGCCAAGAAAAGGATTGATGAGGTTCTAGTACCTATGTATCTTGAGTGTTTTTTTGTCTCTTCAGGTGTCTTAAATGATATGAGACTTAAATGATCAAGTGTAATGAGTGAGGCTAGCTAATGATGTCCTTTATGGAAAGAAATGGAGTTCTTATGAACACCAATGAGTGATCAAGGATGACACTAAGAATTTTGAGGGTGTCAAGTGGAGTCAAATGATCCTAGAGATCAGATGATGATCTAAAGAAAATTTAGAAAATTCCTTAAGAATTACAAGAAATGAAAAACTAGTTTTTAGACCATTTTAAGGTCGAGATGACTAAACTCAATTTACTAAAATTGAGAGAAATATAAAACTAAGTGTTTTAAGATGAGAGGAATAATGTGTGAACATTGGAGCGGAAAGATGGTGAGTTTTGAAATATTGATAAATAAAAAATACCTTGAATGTGATCCTAAGTTATTCATGAGTGGGTGTGAGATCAACTGAGGTTAAGGAAATTTTAAGCGATCTTAATGAAGCATGTTTACCTAGTTCAATAAGGTCTGGAAGTTTGGGTTGACGTAATGAAATAAGAAGAATTACTTCTGTTTGCCCGGATCCCACGGATCCTTCACTTGAGGGATCCGGCTAGTTATAAACTAGAGATCCGGCATCTGGAATAGTTTTCTTAACAGTGAGCGTGCAATATTTTGCTCTAGGTATTGAATTTTGAAACTAATGATCTCCATAGCAAGCATACATGTATATAAGTAAGATATGATAAGAGTAGCATGAAAGAACATCAAAAATTCTGGAAAGATGATCAACAAATGATTTATTTCATAGGTATGATCAAGTTACAATGGTAAACTAAAGACAAAGCCTAAGGATCGATTTTATTGAAGAGAACTATTTTGCTCATACATTTTCGTTTGATGGATCGTCAAGTGGGTTGTGAGTAGTTGATGATTCAAGAGTGAAGAATGAAGTGATGAAAGATGTATTCAACGGTTCCATCATTTTGTTCACAAGTATATATTAAGGGCTTTGAAATTGAGGGTGATAGTACATGACATGATGATAAAGGCGTGTCAGAAACATCCCATATAGAATTAGTTTGTTCTTGTTGCCTTAGATGTTTACAATTCGCCTTGCGAAAAAGTAAGCAAGATTGTATGGTTGTTGAGTTAGAAGACAGTAAATCATGTGAGCACAACATGCGGGAAGTATCTCATGATTTTCTGTAAGACTCCAAAAATTTTCACGTAGAATGACTGCGAGAGGTTTGAGATCATCTCGGAGATCACGTGTATAAATTATGTTTGAATTTGAGTAATTGGATTGAGGAGTGCATAGAAATCGAGTTATTTCTTGAGGAGAAGGTATGGACTGTTTTCTTCATGATAGTTAAAGAGAGAATCAAGGGACCGATCTTAAGTGAAAGCACATTGTCCATAATTTGGAATTTGGAGAATGTAAGCAAATTGCTCAAGAGTCAAAACAAACTTTTGGTTTTTGATCCAAAATCATAGTGAAAGAGAACGATCCTTGTTACGAACGAGTTCAACTTGACGGAAGAATTCCAAAACAAACCGCAGAAAAATTTTCTCGTTAATCCCAAGAAGACCTTCTAGTCCTATGGTGCGGAATGAAGTATTGATACCTTCTTGAAAGATTAGAGGTGATTCAACAACACGTCCTTCATGAAAGTCACGAGTTTCGAGATTGTTGAACCCACGAACATGATTGCCAGTGTGTTAGGCTCAAGAGATATATTTGGAATATATACATAAGTAAGTTGATGATCGAAGTCATACTCATGAGACATGATGAAACCTATAGACATGGAATGAATATTTTACATGAGTATGTTAGTACATAGTAAAACTTCAAGAGTGAGAATGTTTTTGGTTGGTGATACTTCTAAGTATTTTAATCATACTTTTGAGTTATGCTAAATTGATAGGATCTCATAATATTTTTATTGTTTATTCTATTTTTATTAACAATGACATTTAACTTGCTCTTTTTTAGCATTTTAGTGAGGTTTTTCTTTTATGGTAAGGTTTTATGAAATGGTTTTTATGTTGCATGAGTGTCTGTCATCAGATCCACCGGTTCTGCCGGTTCCCTTTTAAAAGGGATCCGGCTAGTTAAAACTCAAGGATCCAGAGATCTGCAGTTTTAACAGAAATTGGTTTTGAAGTAGGATCTATTTTTACAACTCATATGTTACAAAGTGGAATGTGTTTTAGCCAATGTTAATCTTTAAACATGTATTAATAGTTTCAAACATGTTGGAGTTTTTGAACATGCAAAAAAAGAAATAAAAGCACATTATGCGAGAATGAAACGAGAAAAACTACGACATTATTTACATTCCATTTCAATGCTTAAAGCAATACAAATGATCGGATATATGATACAAATGTAGATCAATAAAACAAAGAACATGTCTCCATGGGAGAATTTGATCATGGGATACACGAGAGCGATGAGAGAGATGATGATGATCACGAGTGCGATGCAAACCACGACGACGTAGATCTTTCTTGATTTGAATTTCTCAAAGTGAGATGATGAAGGGGATGATGTTTTGAATGTGAGTTTTTTGAAAATGTAAGATTTGAAAAATGGGATTTGTTGGTGAGGGTTGATGATCGGAAGGATATTATGGGGAAGGAGGAATTTTTGAGATCTGTGTTTTGTTTTATTTGTCTTTAGAAAGATTTGAATTTTAGACATTAGGTTTAGACAACACATATTGATATACCTAGTTTTAGACGGACGATGATACGTAAGCACAACGTTATTCTAATGAAGCCACGTATATCATATAAATATATTTGGATATTTATAAAAATATATAAACACATAATTTTTCATTTATTGACATGCAAACATACACGTGTTCTACTAACATTATTTAGAGATAAGTTGTTATGAAAATCATACCTCTATTGTAATCTGATTGTCCCTTTTGACGAATCTTATCAATGGACAACTCTAGTTTCTTCGAGATCTACTTGGTAATATGTTTAGATACCTTTTTGGGGAAAGTTATCCTATTACCAAAGAATCTTGATGGTTTGCTAATTTTCAGATTAGCTAAACAAAATGACAAGAAAAATTAGTGCATTTTGTAAGACAAAGTGAGAGGTAAGAAAAGAAAATAATTAATGTTACCATCTAATTAATATCCAAACAAAATGTTCTTAAAACATAGTTTTTGTTTTAGAAGATTTCCGTCTTTGTAGTTTTCTAACATACACGGATCGTATCAAGTTTTTAAAGTACAATATACTCTAAGAAACTTGGTAACCAAGCTCTGATGCTAACTGTAGAAAACTATAAGGGGGGTTGAATAGTTTTACCGATTAAAACTTTGTTTTAAACTATTTAGATCGACTTATGTCAATCTATTTGATTTGTGTGTTGGATATTGATAGACAAGTATATAAGTAAGTAATGCACAAGATAAAGAGTAAAGGAACACAAAACCACGACATGAGTATTTATAGTGGTTCGGCTACAAGGACACCTTCCTTGCCCTACTCTACTCCCCGAGTATCCCACTCGAGAGTTTGTAAGCACTACACAACACAAGCTCCTTAATGTGGCAGAGAAGCCTTCACAACGTCGCATACTCCTTTTCCGGTACAAGGCTAGACACCGAGTTCTTCCACGAGGTAGAACAAAACCTATCACAACGTCGCCTACACTTTATCCGGTACAAGGCTAGATACCGAGTTCCATTACAAAGGAGGAACTACTACCCAACACTACACAACTATCCCAAAGGAGACACACTCCTTGTTACAACACTATAGAGGATATCAACAACCTCTAACTCAAACGACACAACTTGTACAGCGATGCACCATATCGATTGTATACCTTCAGCACCTTTCAGTAATGCCTTCAACTTGACCCTTTGGCACCTTTCACTAATGCCTTCAACGCGACACTTCTATGGAGGGAGGAAAAAACTATCAACAAGTTACACTTCAGTGGTCTTGATGATGACGAAGCTTAGCAACTCATGACTTGAGCTCGCACGTCTTCAAGAGGTGGTGATCTCGCCTTTAAGAGGAACCTAGAGAATCACACAAACATAAAACTACATAGAATGATCCTTTGAATTTGTGGTTAGTGAGGTTAGAGTACTGAGAGAAAGTATATCTAAGAGTGGTGGTGAGCAAGAGAGAGATGACTCACTATTTATAGACAAAACATGTCTACTGTCCCATGGTTCCCACGGATCCCTCACCAGAGGGATCTGGCTAGTGTAAAACTTGGGATCTGGCTACTGGGTCAGTTTAGTCCGGATTTAGGGTTGCAAACCGGGTTATGGGTTATGGGTAATGGATTATGGACACCCAACAATATGCAATATACCTAGTCATTGGGTTATGGATCTTGGGTCATGGGTCATGGACTTTAGGTCATGGATCATGGATAATACCCAACATGACTTCATGCATGATGTCATGCAATGGGTCATGGGTTATGGATCATGCTCCATGGGTATGGGTTATGGACTTTGGTTTTTACCCAACAACATTCATTGTACTTAGTCAATGGATCATGGGTCATGGGTTATGGACTTTGGTTTTTACCCATTACAACATATACAAAGTACATATACATTTTTGTAAAATGAAACACTAGTTGTTATACATATGCATTTCTATAAGATGTAAACAATATTTCTTGTTAGCGTTTTATAAAAATGTCTTTGGTTTTATATAACTTAATTACTAAACATGTTTTGATATAGTTTTAATATGTTTAGTAAAAAAATGTGTTAGTAAACTATTGTCTCAAACTATTTACGTATTTTATTTGTTTCGTTAAAATAATTTTACGTTTGTTATCAACAAAACATTAGAAGATCTTAAAATATAAATAAACGTTTTTATGGCTTATTTGTGTTAACAAGTTATTATGGTGGATTTAAATATAATAAATCTACATGCATTTGGAACCTTCTGCAATAAATGATTAACACTCGAGTTATCTCAGCAATCACAATGCATGCACACTTGAACATATGGAAGACACAAAGACGTCTACCGCAATGATTAAGTTGGACTTTGATTAAAAATTTGTTGGGATCCAACTATCCAATCCCTACGGGTTTTTTTTTTTGAAAGGTATATTTCATTAACAACAACAGCACCCACCCGAAAACCGGGGGGCTACAACCACAGGACAATTACATTATATGATATTTACACCATTCTTCCCATGACAACTTAGAGCATTTAGCTCTAGACTTCACCCACAGGAAGCCAAGAGACTTTACTTCGCTCATGATTTCTTCATTCTTTACCATCCTACCTTCAAACTTCAGCTTATTCCTAGCTCTCCATATAGCCCAGCAACTAAGGAAAATAATACCTTGAAAAACCTTTTTCGCTTTCCATTTCAACCCAACATGATCATGGACTTCAATCAAGTCCCTGAAGGAGAAAGCAAAGAAACTCTGCACCCTAGTCCAGGAGCATATCTGATTCCAGACGGCCATAGCAACCCGACATGACGTGAAAAGATGCTCAACTGTTTCCTCATCCTCACCGCACATCGGACAAGAAGCCTCCACACCCAAAAAATTCCTTCTTCTAAGAGCATCGGCCGTGGGAATCTTGCACATCTCCGCGCGCCAAACAAAAATATTACATTTCGCCGGCAACCATTTACACCACTTCATAACGTAATTACTACTATAATCTTGCTCGCTATGCATCAATCTCCTTACCGATCTCACACTAAACGCCCCCGACTTTTCCCCGAGCCAAACCCACTTGTCCTTAATGTCAGCCAATACCACCGAGGCCATCACATTACACAAAAACTCCAGCTCATCCTTTTCCTGATCTGACTCCGGACGCTTATACCATTTCCACCTCTCAACTATCCCTCCTTCCGTCCCATTATCAGTTATTCGATCCTTGACCCTGCATTTCTTCTCCTTCTCGAGCCGAAACAGGTTCGGGCACAAATCTTTTAGAGGAACGTTACTAACCCACGGGTCCAGCCAAAAGGTGATATTCTCTCCATTTCCGACCATACCTTTGAAAAGCCTCCTCACAGGCGTCCTAGAAATAATCGTCCTAGCCAGCACTTTCACGGTGTTATTCCATACCCCTCCTATCACCTTATTACTTGGGATAAAATCCCAATTCCTTCCAGTCTTATGTAACGCTTCAATGACTTTCGACCATAAACTCTCCTTTTCCGATTTGTACCTCCATCCCCATTTAACAAGAAGGGCCACGTTACTGATATTTAGTTTGCAAATACCGAGACCCCCTGCCTTTTTAGGGATCGCTACCCGATCCCAAGCAACCCAATGCATTTTAGACACTTCACCAGAGCCTCCCCCCCCCCCCCCACAAAAATCTTCTAACCAATTTATCCAAATCATTGATCACCTTGCTCGGAGCCCGATAAATGGAAAAATAATAACAGGGAAGGCTGCCAAGCACCGATTTTATGAGGACGATTCTACCTCCAATTGAGAGGCAAGACGCCTTCCATTTTGACAACCGGGCCTCAAAAACATCATACACAGGTTTCCAGTTGCATATTCTATTCATATTCGCCCCCACCACCAAACGCAAGTATTTGAAAGGAACCTCACTCGCTTTACATCCCAGATTCAAAGCATTCTCCTCCACCTCTGCCATACTCACCCCAATCCCAAATATGTTCGACTTAGAAAGATTAATCCTAAGACCATAACACACGTGGAAACATCTAAGCACTCTAACCACATTTTTTATTCCACCTGTAGACCACTCCCCGAAAATAATCGCGTCGTCCGCATAAAATAAGTGTGATATCGAGGGACCCCCTCTCGGAAGATCAATTCCTTTAAAAAGGCCTGAATCATTTGCCCTTGTGATCATACAGGACAAAGCCTCCATCACAATAATAAATAAAAATGGAGATAACGGATCCCCTTGCCTCATCCCTTTCTTGCACTGGAACTCGAAAGTGGGAGCACCGTTGACTAAAACAGATGACCGGGCAGACATAAGAACGCCATACACCCACTCACACCATCTAGCCGGAAAACCCATCTGGTTCATAATATCGGTAACAAAGCCCCAGTTAACATTATCATATGCTTTCTCAAAGTCCAGTTTAAGCAGAAATGCTTTAGCCTTCGATTTTTTGCACCAAGAGAGCATCTCATTCACAATAAGAGGACCATCCAAAATGAACCTACCTCCCAGGAAGGCTGACTGGGACTCTGAAATAACGGACCCTAGCACCTTCTTCAGCCTATTCGCCAAGACTTTGGATATCACCTTACTAATCACACCTACTAGGTTAATCGGTCTATATTGATTAAGAGTCACCGGGTCCTTCACCTTAGGAATAAGCGTGATAAACGACGACCCACTTCCCACATTGATCCTACTTCCCTCAAAAAAATGATAAAAAATATCCTTAAAATCTTGTTCAAAATAGCTCCAGAAAAGTTTAATAAACCTCATGTTGAAACCGTCCGGACCAGGTGCCCGATCATCACCGCAACTAAAAACCGCATCTTTAACTTCGGTGCCCGAGAATGGTTCAACCAACATGTTGGCATCTCCATCCGAAAGCCGCTTTAGACCATGACATTTCACACCAGGTCTGGTGCTAACCTCTTCCTGGAATTTTCTTTTGAAAAAGCTATATATCTCCTTCTTCACTTCCGACGGCTTATCACACCACTCCCCATTCACCTCCAAACCCGGAATATTATTAGAAGCTTTCCTTCCGTTGACAATCCCATGAAAGAAGGACGAGTTCTCGTCACCATCAATAGCCCATCTAATTCTTGACCTCTGTTTCAAGTCCATCGCTTTTCTCACACTAGCATCTTTCAAAACCTTTTTACTCTCCACATATATCCATTCTTCTTCATCATTCAAAAGTCTCTCCCCCATAACCTCTTCCAGCTTACCGATCTCACTTATCGCCGAATTTTCAGTCATCAACATATTCTCATCCATCTCCTTCTTCCAAGTTTTAATACGACTTCTGATATAGGCGAACTTTTTTGTCAATCTAGTGTCAGGAGGACCACAGAAATCAAAAGACGAAATAGCCTCTTTAACCACCTCCTCGAACCCGTCCAAACTCAGCCAGGAATTAAACATCCGAAATAGACGCGCCCCAAAGCCACTGGATTTAGATGAAAAAAATAACGGGCAGTGGTCCGAGAACCTAGATGGGAGAACTCTGAGACACGCCTCAGGCCATTTGTTAAAAAACCCCACGCACACCAGCACTCTATCTATCTTACTGAGCTTCCTGCCATTCTCTCGAATACATGTAAATTGTTTACCTTTTAAACCGTACTCCATAAGCCCTGATCTATGGATAAAGCTATTAAAATTGCTAGCGCAAGTATGCTTGAACACCGATCCTTTGCGCTCTTCAACAAATCTAACAGCGTTAAAATCCCCAAGAACAACCCACAAACCAGAGTCGTTCCCAATTTCCCCTTCTATCAATCCCCAAAGATCGTTCTTAGCCACAACCCCTTGAGGCGCATACACATTGATGAAAGTAATGCGCTCCCCACTACCTTTGATCACACCGGACACTCTAAGGTAGTACCTGTTCTTAACCGTCAAATTCATCTCAAAAACATTAGTATCCCATATACTAATCAAACCCCCTGACTGGCCCACTGAACCCACATACTCCCCACCAAAATTGTTACAGCCCCACATTTTCGAGAGAACCCGATTATCCACAACTTCAGCCTTAGTTTCCTGAATGGCCAGAAAATCTAACCTTAACTGGCATCTCAAATCCTTAACCCACGGCACCTTTTCCTCCCCTCCAATACCTCTAACATTTAAAGATAAAAAATTCATATCGTAACCACGTTAATACCTTTACCTTCGATAGCTTTCTTGACCAGTGAACCACAATTAGTGAGCTCCGCTCCAACCACCAAACCCACCTCAATCGTGGCCTCCACTTCGTGGTTCGTCCCCTTTTCTGCCATCGCCTCCTCTTCCACACTTTGAGCTTCCTTGAGGCTTTCGATTTCATCCCTTGTAGCTTATGTGTCATTCGCATGAGCCTCTTGCACCTCTTGATTTAAATCAATCTCCATCTCAGGAGAAACCCCATTATTATCCCCACATACTTGATTCTCTAGGATATCCTTTTCATTTTGTTTCCCAGCTTTAAAGATACCAATAAAACGATCCAAGTCAAATGGATCATTATTGTCAACTCTAGCTCTTTTTCTTGATCTGATCTTTTCGATTGGGCTCACATATTTGGAGTGGCTATTGGGCTTGGGCCTGGTCCCTCTTCGTTTGACTTTAGCATTTTGTATCTCCTCATTGTTAGAAGAATTAACGAAATTAAAATATGACCCCATTCCAACATATCCTTCCTCCTCGGGAAATTCATTAGTATTAATATCACTCCCATGCGTATCACCTTTCCCATGCAAGATAGCCTCTTCATCTTCCGCATTAACTGATTGGTTACCACGTCCTGCGCACATTCCGTCTTCATCGTTGTTCTGACCACCGCTAGCCAAACTGATCGGTGACATCGAGGGCGCCTCCACAACTCCCACACATTCCGGTTCCCATTCACTTATGACTTCCTCCACCCATATCTTGAATTGTCGATTCTTCCACTTCAAAACGATCGATTCACGAATTCTAGCTCCATCTCCAACCAATATCCCAACACATGTTGATGTTAGATCACTGTCTTCTGAGGACAATTGCGCATGATGTATCACTTTCCCGAAGCATGCTGCTACCCCGTCGAAAATGTTGTTTTCCGCAATGTGTATCGGCACCCCAACAATCTTAACCCATGCAATTCGCTCACATGATGAAACTTGACCTTCCCAAATATCCAACTTCGAAAACCAGTTCCTCCATGCCTTTTCTTTAACCACCATTCTATTGGCTTCCTCCATCGTTTTAAACTTAAGCATGACAGAAAGACCTCCAATGTAATGTATCTCCAGGTCTCCTACATCCGACTCTACCATTCTTCTATCCAAATGGACGAGCGTCTCCAGGTTAACAGTCCTGCCCACCAAAGCCCTGCCATATAGCTCCTTGAAGGCTTGGGTCTCCTCCGGGACCAGCACCTCCTTAAACTTAGGTGCCAACCCATTTCCTTCACCCTCTTTGTTCTCCTTCCTGCCTTTGTTCTCCACCGTCTCTTTATACGAAAAAGTCCCCCTCATGTTCCCCCTACTAAACTCCTTCTCTTGACCTCTATTAGGGTCTTGTTTCCCTTCATTCACCGATGGAGCTTCAAACTTTTTTTCGAAAGCCGAAACCAAACCCACGTTTTCTTCCGCAAACCTTGCGACGTTTACCCTAAGCTTATTTGTACCCATCTTCATCCCATCAAGCTTTAGTTCCAGGGCTTTAACCTCCCTCACATCCTTGAATGATATGAAGCCAAATCTACACCCGAATTTATCGTTTTTCCTTGCGATGTAAACCCCAGCCACCTCACCAAATCCTCCAAAAACATACTTGACATCCCACGGTGTGCACCCGTTAGGAAGATTCGAGATGGAAAACTTGGTCCCTAGCTTCTCCCAATCCTGGCCTCCTGGTTTCCTGTTGTCTTCTTCTTCTATGGACTACCTCTTGCCACTCCTCTTCATCTTTACCTTTTCCTCTTCCTTCATCCCTTCTGTCTTTTCCTCTTCCCATGGAGAGAGAGTATTTTACCAAAATAAGAAAAAAATAAATACAAATGCTATATGTTGTAGAATATTATTGAAAAATAACTAGGATTCAACTATCGAGGCCCAACTTTCAATACAAACACTATATGTTATAAGAAGTTAAAAACTATAATGTCAAGTCTAAGATTAAAGTAGCAACCTTTGTATATAGTGTATATCAAAACCGTTAGAACAAATGTGAGACTTAAATTATCAGATAACTATATGTTGTGACAAGTTATTGAGATTAAAGTAACAACCATTTTTTATATAGTGTGTAACAAAACTGTTAATTATAAGATCTTACATACGCAATTTCAAAGGCTCTACAATTAGGCACAAAATTAAGCTTTCGAGTTAATATTAACACATGAGCAAAACTTTCACTCAAAGAATCAATGCACGAAAATTGTACCGGGCTTTTATATTGATAGATCCAATGAGCCTTTTTGCATGGATTACTATGAAACATTATCAACACTAGAAGGGTACCTGCACAATGCGGCGGCGGGTACCCGATGACTATTTTTATAGCAAACAAATGCTTTTCATGTGACCTTTTAAACACAATAAGATGACCGACATCTTCTTTCTTTATGTTCTTTTTGACAATAAATTTATAGATATCAAGAATTTCGTTTAGCCCGTGCCCGTTCGGGCTCAAGCCCATTTGGTCAGTTGCCCGTTCGAGATTGAATTTTTGTATAATGTGCTTTATTATTTGTATTAGTGACATTTAATGCAGGAATTGTATTTAATTTGGTTGTACAATATACTTAATAAATTGTATTTCTTATGTAAGTGCTGTTTTAATAACTGTATTAATTATACTATATTAAATAGTATTAATGAGGTGTTCTGTTTTTTATTATGTGCATTAAAGTGGTGTACACTATGTTTCTTGTCTTGTACGTCTGAAAATTATGTGCGTTGAATAATGTGATGTATTGAATTTTAAGTCTTCCTCTTATAGTAAGTGTGTAGGCTTATTTTTTTAAGACTTCTTTTTAAAGAAAGTCTCAAATACTTTATATATCGGTATAGATTAACATACAGGTAGCTATTATTTAAAATACGAAAATACAATAATCAACATTGTTAACTCAAATTAGCTGCACTTTCGTTGCCTACAAATCCTCGTTCTTTACATAATTTATTGCTTTATTTATAGTTTACTGATTCTATAAATTTATTTGTTTATTTTTGTTTTCAACACTAAAATCTGCAAACCTCCTAACATTCTAGTTATTAACCAACATCATCCACCTTGATGACCCAATATCCGATCAAAGAATAAAATTGTAAATTACAAAGAAGAGCTCTATTACAACTAAAATAATTCAAGAGTATAGCTCTTGAATCACTCAAGTTTTGAATGTTACAACTTACAATTGTCGTGAAGCAAAAGTGAAGTATAGTGAACGTCATCATATACATGCCTTTAGCCCAGCCCAAGTAACAAGTCAATTCTTAGGACCTATGGACTTTGCTCTTATTTATGAGCAACCATTGTATGTCTGACCCACAAATGGCCCAATTCAATTGTTAATGATCTTGCATCTCGGCCACTCGGGGGTTCACGAGTCGAATGTTACCCAAAAGATTCGTAAACCAAATGATTTAAAACTAAACTGAATTTGTCTAAGTCTATCCAAATTAAATATTCAATTTTCGATTCAGTTTTGATTTTACCAAACGTACACCGAACACAACCAAAAACTAAATTCACATAAATATATATTTTTATAGAGAAAAGTTCATTTGTAAACTATTTTCCTGCATATTATATTATATATATATACTATTTGTGGTTGGAGGGTGTATAAAAATACCATGTATACATGAGGTGTTGTCAACATGTGGTTGGTCCATCTTCTTTGTATACAAAGGCTATGTTTGGCGACATGTAGCAGTAGCAGTAAGTAGTAAGCAGTAAGCAGTAGCAGTAAGTAGTAAGCAGTAAGCTGTAGTTGTTTGTTTAAAAAATGTGTTTGGTAACGTAGCTGTAGCAGTAATTATAAATTGTAAAATTACGAAAAAGGTCATATACATATTAAAATAAAATAAATGATTAAACAAATGAGGGTATATATGTAATTTCATAAACTAAACGCTTGGAGCAACTGTGGAATGCTTAATCAAGAAGCATTTAGATTGGAGCGGTAAGACAATATTCTAACGCTTGTTGAGGTATTGCCAAACAAGCTTTTCATCTATAATGCTTACCGCTTGTCGCTTGTCACTCCTAAACGCTTCCAAATGCTTGTTGCCAAACATGACCAAAATGCAGTACCAAAAAAACTGAAGTGGCACGTTAACATTGGTTGATTTGTGTTTGGTGTTTCACTGTTCACATCCTTGATACAACACATGTAGATAATGTTCCTGTATAATACACAAACTACATCCTAGAAAATTCCACCGCCTCTTATTTTTCTTCTCCATCAAAATATCTTCACCAAAAACACACACTTATCTTCACCAAAAAACACACACTGATTTGATCATCAAAATCCAAAAAGGACCCTATACTCTTCTTTGTTTTCTATGTTAAAATCGCAGAGCCAAAAACACACACACACACACAAAACAAATTTCAGTCACCCCAATCTTGCCGATCGACAATTACTTCATAAGAATCAGCTTTCAGATAAAAAAAAATTAAAAAAAACTTATCAGTTATTATTATTAATTTTTTTATAAGAAGTTTGTCATTTTATTTATGGGTTTTCTTTAATTGCAGGTTTGAGAGTGAGATTTATGGATCACAAAGAAGCCTGAAGTAATTTTTTTTATTATTATTTTTATTTGCAGTCATGTGTATTTGTTATTTTCATTTTTTTGCATCTTTATTTATTATGTGTTGATAGTATTTGTTTGTGTATTTAGGCATTTGAGTTGATGAAGAAGCAGGAAGAGGTGCCGCCACTGCATCACTGCCGTCGCATCCCTACCTCCATTGGACTCCTACCGTTGTGTTTTTGATAATAAGAGAGTGACTTTCTTTAAGGTATGTAGGAGAGTGTTTGTTTTGTACTTGGTAATTACTTTATGTTGAATTTAAGGTTTATAGTGTCATTGGTTTTTGTAGTATTAAAGTTAGTTTTGTTTTGTGATTGTTATAGTTTAGGAATCTTTAAGGTGTATTCCAAATTGCTTCTGCTTATTTGCTCATTCCTGGGTAAAATAAGGACGTATTGAGGCTCACTAATGTGCTTATTTAGATATAAAGGGGTGTTCCTTTGGGCGCATTTTGTCAGGTTCGAAAAATTTATGACCTCATAATATGGCTCTTATGGCCTTATCTGCTTGAGGTTATAAGGTTTTAAAGTACATAACTTTATAAGGCCAATTAACGTTTGAGCTTACGAACCTATCAAATTTTCAATAAGCTTACAAGCCCGTTAACAGTAGTTGGAAAGGAACCAGACCAAGACCAAATTTTCAATAAGCTTATAAATCCATTAAAAGTAGCTCGAAAGGAACCAGAACAAGAAATTTACGTTAAAAGTTCTATGGATTAGTTCTTTTGAATAATTTTTTTTTTTTTTTTTTTTTTTTTTTTTTTTTTTTTTTTTTTTGCTACGTTTGCCTGTATACAATATAGCATTGTGAATGTGGGTCAAGGAACCATCATGTTTTTAAGACATGCAGCAGGTGGGGGCTGAAATGCGTGTGGGATTAGGGGCCCAAGTAGGTGCTAAAATGGGTGCGTTTAGGTGCTCAAATGGGTGTTGAAATAATCGAGTAGTAAAAGAATGTGGATATGTGATCTTGAAATGTGGCTCTACTTGAAATATTTGGATTAAACGCCACATAATATGTTGAATTGATTAACTTTCAAGCGATTCATGTATATTCTAAATTGTTTATTCGTTAACGTTTCATTGTGGTATGTTCTATTGTAGATCATTCGTATTGGAGACAGAGTTATCCTGGAGGAACCAGTAATGAGGTACAACACTTCTTTAGTAGTTAGCTTTATAAGTTGTAGTTTTAATTAATTTCTGGAACCTAATGTCACATTAGCACTATGTAGAGGGATTTGGTCTTCACCAGAAGTAAGAAGACATAGTGAATGGATTAGCAAGAATTGCAAACTATTGTGGTGCATCATATGGCAGTGTCTCAGGTTGCTTCGACTCCAGGTGTGGATTATTTTTAGCAGTATTGATTTTTACAGTGTTTCTTAGATGTTGTAACGTTGGTGGTGAATTTTTCTTAATAAGAATTCATCAGACTTTCCAATTTGTTTCCTTATGGCTTATTAATGTTCCATATTAGGATACATACAGTTTAAAAAAGTAGCTAAAAATGGAACGGGCCAAATGGGCTGAAAGTCACCCAAACATCATTATTAACGTAAAAACTTCCATAAATCATTTTCTTAGAAAAAAGGGAATAATATTGAAACAAATTAATTCAGGAATGTAAAATAGCCATGTTACAATTCTTAGATTTTGCAACTTATTAATATATCAAGTATTAAATATGTGTTTTATATTATCTGAATTCATTTTTTGGTGGACTGCAGATTTGGGAGTGAAAGGCAAAGGCATGATGTGAAGATTGTTTTATTGGCATGATAAAGATTGGGACTGACGTGTTCTGAAAACTTTGTAAACTGATGGTGTTTGTGAAAGGGCATGGTATAAAGAAAAATGGCGATGGAAACACCTTGATACAAAAGCGAAAGAGCCTCATAAAAAACAATCTGCAATCAGGTACTCCAATTGAGAAAAAGCATGATACAAAAAAATATATTCCAATGGCAAGGTCATTACAACAACGATTTATGAAAATTTGTAAGAACCTGAACATTATACATTAATAAGGCTTCCTATTGCTTCATTTTTAATTGCTTACACACTTCAAGGCCGAACAGTGAATTCACGCATATGTTGTGAAGGATCAACTGTTCATACGCCGTTTACTGTAATGACTCTGTAACACACCTAAAGCTTTGTGCGATACTATGAGAAGGACTACAAGTGTATACCAAATACGTACAATCTTATCACTAATTCTGAATAAGAAGCTTCATGATCATCCTTTCTTCTATGTATTAACGCCAAATCAAAAACACCGAACAACACAAGAAATAAAAGAAAATCTTAACTTGCGTGATTGGTGTTTGTCTTATCTTTTGCCATTATCTGATGTCTTCTTTTAACACAGATGGGATATTCTTCGGTGGAGGTCTCAGAATAGAATCGTGATGCTTCTCAAGAAGCAAAAGCAAAAGCAAAGGGTATGAAGGTTATTTCTTATATGATTTTTGAAGTACCTTGAGGTACGTTAAATATATCAAATCCTTTTTAACATAATACTATTAAATAACTTGAATAAATTTGGTGATTAATATAAGCTTTTTGTGTTGGGTTGGATTAGTATAAGGATTTGGATGAGAAGTTTGTGGGACAAGTTACATGGAATATGCAAAGATATGTTGGAATATTTGCTGATGCGGGTTTCGAGGCTGGAATGGGTGGGTTTGCAGGCTGAAATCGGGTGGTTTAGTTGCTGACCTGGGGGCTGAAAAAGGGTGGATTTGGGTGTTGAAATGGGGCTGAAGTGCGTGCGTTTGAATTCTGAAATGGGACTCACATGGCCGCGTTTGGGGGCTGAAATGGGTGTGTTTAGGTGTTTAAATGGGGGCTGGAATTTGCACGTTTGGGTGCTAAAACGTGTGGGTTTAGGGGCTGAAATGGGTGAGTTTAAACGGCCAATAAATGGGTGAGTTTCTCTTTTACTTATCTTTCAAATTATTTATTTAATTCCACTTTTTAATAACATTTAGAAAGTACCAAAATTGAAGCGAAAAATAATTTTTATAATTTGTTAATACGGTCGGTTTTGTAAACAAGAAAATTGCAAGCACAAATTTGTAATTGTGAGGTACTAACTCTCATTTTGAATCCATAGTTTGTTTCTTCTCAGTATTTTGATGTTGAGGTGCAAATCGGTAACAGCTCAAAAAGTTTCTGAAGATCTTTATCTTAAGTCATTTTTTTCAGTGCAAAGTTTTAGGTGGACATAATCTGCATTTGATTTGAAGTCAAGGCATACTATATTGTTGGTTATTTTAGTTATGATTGGTTCTTTTTATAGTGGGACTTTTCTTGGGCATAATTCTTCTTCAATATATGTGCAAGATGATCAATTTGCTATGAATTACTCATCTTCATCATCGTCACTATGTACCCTTTTTTTGTGCTTATGGATTTGATAATTGATGTGAAATGTTGAAGATGATGATTTATGTTTGTTATGTAAGTTTAGTTATTTGTGTTGTGTAGCAGTTTAGTTATTATTGTGTAAAGTTTCACTATATTATAGCTAGGAATCAGTAAATATCGGTTATTAGGCACAAGAGAGTTGTAAAGTTGCATATTACAGTATAATATTTGTTTAGAGTAACTCATTATATTAGTAATAACGGGCTTTTAGTGATTGATCTCTTAACTAGATATCATACTTGCTTTTATTTGATGCAAATAAATTATCCAGGTTCTTGGAGTACTAAAAGTAGATCATTGATGTTAACAGCAGAAGTAAGAACTATTGGGAAGGATATGTGGTTAATTATCTTTTTATTTCGTTTTGGATCTTTAATTTGAGAACTAAATCTTCATAATATTATGTTGTTTATAAGCTTAAGCCTGTGAGAGTTGGATTATTAAATAAGTTTGTTATTATATTTTCGGTTTTGTCTTAGCAATGGCATTGTCTTTGTTTATGTTGTGTGGAACTACAACTTTATTTCACACGAATAAATAACTATCTGATTTCCTGACTATGCTTGGGTAAAATATGAATGACTAAGCAAAATGGTCGACTTTTGATCGAGTCTTCGAGGTAAGCCTTAATTGAATTGGACCACTTTCAACTATTTTGTATTCAAGTTTGAACTTTGTTCGCACAAGCAAAGGACTTAAAAAAATTAAACTATAGGTTTTTTGTTTAAACGGGTTGAAGTTGAACTATTAGTTTTTGTGCATTGTGTGTTTCTGTTTTCATTGATTACGTACTCTTGCAACTTTGCTTGAGAGAGAAGATAATGTGTCCTCTTACATGTACTCATTTATAATTTGGTCTAAAGGAAGGTTTGTAGAGCTTGAACATGTCTATCAGGTAAACTTGACAAATTTCAATTACTTGCAAAGTTGTGGAGTTTTTGTGACTTTATTTGTATAGTGGAGTACTGAATTTATGGCATATATTACATCTGGCAAGTGTTCAACTTAGCATATACTATTCAAAAAAACTGAAGCCCCGCAGCAACGCGCGGGCTAACCCTGCTCGTTAAGAACAAATCTCAGCTACTAAATTTATAAAACAAAATAATAAAAAATTAATTGCTATTAAATTATAAACATTCATTTTTTTTTAAATTACATATCTCAAGAATCGTAAATCATTAACTTACATAAATTACACTATCATGACGAACATTTAATTAATTTTTCAATCGAGTGGCATTTTCATATACTTTAGGAAAAAAAATTATTTCTTGTTTTTTTTCTTTTTTGCGGTATAATATTTTTTTAATATATCACATGTAGTATAAAACTAATCTATAAGTTCGAACACTCAACATTTTGCAAAAATTTAAGTGAAAAGTTAAGTGGAAATTAGTGTTCCAACAGCAATAATATATCCCTTAATCATTATCCCACAAGTAAGTATACTTGTATTTAAGTTAATTTGCATAATTATGTTAGCGTTCATGAATGATAAAATTAGAGATTTTGGGTAAAAAAATATTTTTGAGTTAAGATGATGAACTAATGAGGCTAGGGGATTAACCCCCTTAAATGGTTAGGACTAAATTGATGATTTTGGGGTTTTAGTTTGATCAAGGTGAATATATAATTGTGAAAATGTTGTTTGGCATATAGATAGGGTATGTTATTAGCCCTTGTTATATAATGAGAAACGTACTTAATTGATAGTGATTATAGTCTAGGAATCAAGAAATTGGTGGTTGGTTTTTGAAACAGGATAGCCTTGTATTGAGGTAAGTAAATTGGTCTTAACCTTGTTTATAATGCTTTATGATAATGTTGAGTTGTGGTAATAAAATATGTTACATATATAGGAGAGCATGTTTTAACTAGTTTGGATCCATTACTAGGGTGCGATTAGCCTTGTTAGTTGTAATAAGCTAAGGTATGGTTATAGCTTGGTTAGTCATAACTAGCTATAAACCTATAGTGTATTTTAAGTCTAACTAAATGTTGGTAGGTGCAAAAGTTATAGAGCTTTTGTTGGTGGTTATGAGCCCAGCAGGGTAAGATAATCAGTAGCAATCCAAGACCAAATCAGGTTACTGGATATCACTTGGAATCGTGTGATCACTTTCCAAAGTAAACTATTCGACCCTATGACTGGGTTACACGAATATCTACTTGAGATAAGACCAAATGTTAGTTATTGAATTAAGCACAAATCAATAACCCTTGCGCATATAAGTGTTTTAGCTTTATGTTTGTTTCTCCTGGTTTTTCTCTATCTTTCATGCTGATGATGTCCATCTCTATATATAGTAGAGAACACTCAACCCTAGTCAATGGACTTTATGAGTGATTAACGGCCAATTAATCACCCATAATAAGCCTCCATTATCATAGGAATAGTGGTTACATGTCCAATTAAACGTGGTCATAAAGCAGTCATAATAGCCACTTAAATGGGTCAAAGTTGTTACAAGTTAATCACTGCAACACTACCAGTAGGAACCAATATACTAGCAGCAGGAACCAGTACACTAGCAGTAGGAACCATCAGTCACTACACTAGCAGTAGTAACCAGCACTAGTAGTAGGAACCAATACACTAGCTGCATGAATCATCAGTAACTACACTAGCAGTAGTAACCAACACTAGCAGTACTAACCACTATTGAGTCAGGGTGTTCAGGGACCTCATGGGTGTACACTCCGTACCTCCTAACCTAAAACCAGGTGTGAACTAATCCCACAAGTGCACTAAATTTTCCAACAATCCTCCCCAAATTTAGTTCACTTTCTTTGGATGAAAATCAAACATCAAACAAAACATGTGTATAAACAAAAATATCCTGAGAATTGAATTTCCATCTTAGTACATTACACGTTCAAATATTTGAGAATCAGGGTGTTCTAAGAATTGAACCCTTCAACCCATTTGAACACCTGAAGATAAAATACACACAAGTTTTCAAACACTTAAACGCTCCTGACACTTTAAAATCCATGTGTCCATATCCAAATTCATCAATGTTGCAAGAGCCAAAAGTCCAAAAGCTCCCTGAAGAGGCAAAACTTCAACATTTACATAGGTGGTTCCTCTTTATTCATGCTCCTGCCAAGCACTTTTTTCAAAGAAAATTAACCATTAAGAAGTAAAGACTTCATCCTCCTTTTCAGCAGGTTCTGAGCACAACCTTGGGATGTAATATAAAACATGTGCTCCAGTCCACTGAATGTTCAGCTTTCCATATTGAACTCAGCTCCCAAGTGTCTTTATGAGGGAGTTGGGTGTCTTAGCATTCAGTGACTAAGTTGGACTTAAACCCATCCTTTTAGCAGACTTTGTAACCAAGTCTCTAGCTAATCCCTTCGTCAAGTGATCAGCTAAATTGTGTTGAGATCTTACAAACTCTATAGAAATCACCCCATTCATGATAAGCTCACGAATCATGCTATGCCTAACACCTAAGTGTCTAGACTTCCCATTGTACATCTGGCTATAAGCCTTTGCCAATGTAGTTGCACTATTACAACATATAGAAATAGGTGTTATAGGTTTAGGCCACAATGGAATCTTAAGAAGCAAGTTTCTCAACCATTCAGCCTCTTTACCAGCAGCTGCTAGAGCCACAAATTCATATTCCATTGTTGAACTCGTGATGCATGTTTGTTTCTTGGATGCTCAAGAAATTGCACCTCCACCAAGTAGAAATACCCAGCCACTAGTAGACGAATTGTCTTCAGTGTTACTGATCCAACTTGCATCAGTGTATCCTTTCAATATTGAAGGATAACCAATATAAGAGAGACTATAGTCCATAGTTCCCTTCAGATACTTCAGTACCCTCTGAATTGCTTGCCAGTGATGAGCACTAGGATTACTAGTATACCTGCTCAATTTACCCACTGCAAAAGCAATATCAGGTCTTGTACAAGTCATGGCATACATTAGGCAGCCAATCACCTTGGAATACTCAAGCTGAGATACAGCATTCCCAGTATTAAGCATCAGCTTCTCACTTGTATCCATAGGAGTACTCACTGGAGTACAATCAGAGTGGTTGAATTTCCTTAGTACCTTCTCAATATAATGAGACTGAGTGATTGAAATTCCATTACTCTCATGCTTAATCCTTATACCAAGGATAACATCAGCCTCCCCCATGTCCTTCATGGAGAACCTTGATGACAAAAATTCCTTTGTCAAGTCAACCTGGTTTTGGTCAGTGCCAAAGATCAGCATGTCATCAAAATATAGACAAATGATGACTCATTTACTATATTCATCAAATTTGCTATACACACATTTGTCACATTGGTTAAGAACATAACCACTAGACAAAACCACTTCATCAAATTTTTGATGCCATTGCTTAGGTGCCTGTTTGAGTCCATAAAATGACTTAACCACTTTACACACCTTGTTTTCATTACCAGGCATGATGAAGCCATGAGGTTGGTTCATATAAACCTCCTCATCCAATTCACCATTCAAGAAAGCTGTCTTCACATCCATCTGATGAATAACCAGATTGTGAATTGATGCCAAAGCAATCAACAATCTAATGGTACTGATACGAGCCACAATGGCATAAGTATCAAAGTAGTCAATTCCTGACTTTTGTTTAAAGCCTTGAATGACTAGTCTAGCCTTGAACTTTTCAATAGTTCCATCTACCTTCATTTTCCTTTTGAAAATCCATTTGCAACCTGGTGGTAGATCAACCAACACCCAAGTGTTGTTGCCCATGATGGAATCCATCTCATCAGTAATTGCTTCTTTCCATAAAGGAACATCCTGGGACTTCATTGCTTCTTCAAATGTTTTAGGATCATCCTCAACAATGAAGCAATAGGAGTATTGGTCAGAGACCTCATCCCTTGTTCCTTCAACTAAATATATTTGAAACTCAAGTTCAAATGACTTTGGAGTCCTGACCCTTTTGCTCTTTCTGTGCAAAGGTTCAGGTTGTTGAACCACAACCTCATCAGGGACCTTATTAGGGATCTCTGATACACCAATGTCATTAGTAATCCTTTGACTTGGTCTAGGGACTGATGAGAATCTACCCTCATCAAAAATTGCATCCCTTGATTCAATTATTGAGTTAATTGAAATATATTCATTAGGTTCTATAACATAGAATCTAAAAGCCTTGGAATGCTCAGCATATCCAAAAAAGATGCATTCAATGCCTCGTTCACCCAAAGTTTTAAGCTTTGGATTAGGGAGTTTTACAACAGCCCTACAACCCCAAACCTTGAGAAAGTTCAGGTTGGTTTTCCTTTTAGTCCATAGTTCATAAGGGGTAACATTGTTCCTTTTGTTGGGAACCATATTTAATAAATATCAAGTTGTTAACATAGTTTCACCCCAGAACCCTTGACTCAATCCTGAATAGGACAACATGGAATTAACCATCTATTTCAGTACCCTGTTTTTCCTTTCAGAAATACCATTTTGCTAAAGAGTATAGGGAGCAGTCGTTTCATGGATCATGCCAACAGACTGAAAATACATAGTATCCATGTACTCACCTCCCCTATCAGTCCTTAATCTTTTGATCAGGGACCCAAGTTGCAATTCAACTTCAGTTTTAAATACTTTGAATTTATTTAATGCTTCATCCTTAGTATGTAACAGATAGACATAACAAAACCTATAAGCATCATCAATAAATGTCACAAAGTATTTCTTATTCCCCAAAGAGGGAGTGGCATGCAAATCACACATGTCACTGTGTATTAGCTCCAAGAGCTTAGTTTCACGTTTAACACCCTGAAAAGGTTTCTTAGTTATCTTGGTCAACATGCAAGTTTTACACTTTTCAGTGTCCATGTCAAATGTTGGGATTAACCCATTCTTAGACATATCTTGCATCCTTTTATAGTGTACATAGCCAAGCCTAGAATGCCATAGGGTAGAGTCAGTGAGATCATAGGTGGTCACAAAAGCTGAATTAACACAATCATTAATGATGTTCAATATGAACATTTGATTACACAAATATCTAAAACCAATAAACACACCATTCTTAGACAAAACAAATTTATCAGATTCAATAACTTGTTTAAAACCATGATTATTCAAAACACTACTTGAAACCAAGTTTTTTCTTATATCAAGAACATGAATAACATTAAACAAAGTTACAATCTTTCCAGAACTAAACATAAGATCTACACAACCACGTCCATGCACCAAGGCTGTTGACTCATTTCCCATGTGAAGAATAGAACCATTATTCAGTGACTCATAAGTCTTGAACCAACTTATATCTTTGCACACATGAACAATAGCTCCAAAGTCAACCCACCACGCAACATCATCATCCTGCACATAGTTAGATTCATATACATATGTAACATAATAAATCTGAAGAGATTCATTAAGCATATTCTGACCTTTTAGGGACTTGGCTGAACCACCACTCCCTGATCCACTAGTGCATGATCCATTGGTTTTACCACCAACCTTAACACCTTTGCAATCCCTTTTAATGTGACAAGATTTGCCACATTTCCAACAAGTAGGTGTTGCCTTCTTGTTAGGATATGCCCTTGTGTTATCATGATGTTTACGTTTGCCTTTGTTGTCATTGTACCTGGCGGAGTTGTTATGCTCCACCATATTGACACCAGATGCACCAGTAGCATTGCTACTTTTTGGCTTGTCATTATCCTGCACCCTGAGAGATTCCTCAATGCGCAGATGACTGCCCAACTCAACAAGAGTTAAATCCTCCTTCTTATGTTTCAAGGTATGCTTGAAATCTTTCCAAGAAGGGGGAGTTTTATCAATGACACAAGAGACTGAAATAGCCTCATCCACGTGAATATTGTGTTGTGTAAACCTTCCAAGTATACCAAGAAGTTCATTGTATTGTTCCATAACTGTTCTTAAATCAGTCATTTTGTAATTTGTGAAATTACTTACAAGGAACTTCTTACTTGATGCATCCTCAACCATATATTTGGCATCCAAGGAATCCCATAGTTCTTTGGAAGATTCAAAATTCTGATAAATGTCAAAGAGTGAATCAGACATACCATTGAGAATTAAGTCTCTGCAAATGTAGTCATCATTCTCCTATTTGCTCATCCTCTTTATCTGTTCCACAGCAGCAGCATCCCCATCATCAGGAATAGGTGTGGTCAGAACATAGACCACACTCATGCTTGAAAGCAAGAAGTGCATCTTCTTCTGCCATCTCCTAAAGTCCACCCCTTCAAACTTGTCCAACTTGGCGAAGTTTGAAGCCATGTGTTTCATTGCAACAACAACCATTGATTTTCACAAAATAGTTTACTTTGATTGTTGGTGGTTATGAGCCCAGCAGGGTAAGATAATCAGTAGCAATGCAAGACCAAATCAGGTTACCGGATATCACTTGGAATCGTGTAATCACTTTCCAAAGTAAACTATTCGACCCTATGCCTGGGTAACACAAATATCTACTTGGGATAAGACCAAAATTTAGTTATTGAATTAGGCACAAATCAATAACCCTTGCGCATATAAGTGTTTTAGCTTTATGTTTATTTCTCCTGGTTTTTCTCTATCTTTCATGCTGATGATGTCGATCTCTATATATAGTAGAGAACACTCAACCATAGTTAATGGACTTTATGAGTGATTAACGGTCAATTAATCACCCATAATAAGCCTTCATTATCATAGGAATAGTGGTTACATGACCAATTAAACGTGGTCATGAAGCAGTCATAACAGCCACTTGAATGGGTCAAAGCTGTTACAAGTTAATCAATGCAACACTACCAGTAGAAACTAATACACTAGCAGCAGGAACCAATACACTACCAGTAGGAACCATCAGTCACTACACTAGCAATAGTAACCAGCACTAGCAGTAGGAACTAATACACTAGCAGCAGGAACCATCAGTCACTACACTAGCAATATTAACCAACACTAGTAGTACTAACCACTATTGAGTCAAGGTGTGCAGGGACCTCATGGGTGTACACTCCGTACCTCCTAACCCAAAACTAGGTGTGAACTAATCCCACAAGTGCACTAAATTTTCAACAACTTCTTATTCATATATTGCTTTAGTTAGTTGATAAGGCCAACTAAAGGCATGTCATGATCCATAGTGTTTGGATTATGTGTTATTAACACAATCATGTCCTTTACTTACTAAGTATTTATGCTTGTGCGTTAAGCTTTTCATGTAGATAAGGGTAAGGAAAAAACTTAAAGATTGAAAGCATAAAATTAAAAGTTACTTGCCACTTTGCGCATAGTAGGTAAGTGATAAGGATTTAAAAGGTACATTTTGAGGGGTTATTTAAGCCCTTAATTTATCACTTTTGTATCCGTTACTACTTAATTTCGTTCCTTTTCACTTTTTAGGTCTCTTGAAGGCAAATTGCTGGAATAATACTTATTCGGACGAAAAGGCGCGAATATACGAAGAAAATGGCCAAAGTCAAGAATCGAGACACTCAATCTGCTGAATTGAAAGGGGACGGCGTCAGGTATTACTTGTGACGCCGTCGCGACACATCTTGTGACGACTCAGAGAGCAAATTGACATTTTTCAAGTGACGGCATCAGGTTTTAAAAGAGTAAGGCGTCGCAGCTCAGACGGCCTAGATTTGATCCAGACGGCGTCAGAGACTGAAGGCGACGGCGTCACAGGCATAAGGTGACGCCGTCACAATGATAACGTGGCCAAGACGAAAACCTAATGACGGCGACCCGACGACGTCACAATTAAAGAGTGACGCCGTCGCAGTTTGTAACACTATATATAGAATCCGAATTTTTCAGTTTTAGGGAGGTAGTTTTGTGGAGTAAAAACCTAAACTGAACCAAGGCTGTCTTGTACAATATTTTAGGGTTCCATACCCTATTTTACATCAAGATAAGTGTTTTACTTCATTGATTCAATTATGTCTTCAATTGATTGTGTGTATGCTTGCATGTTCTCCATGTCCGGCTAATTTACTTGTGTGTTTGCTTAGGTAATATGAAACCTAGTTATTGAATATTGATTGGTTGTCTCTTATCTTAATTGTGAATGACCTAGTATTGTGATAGGTCATTCGTTGTGTTATTAATGCTTGATTAATCTTTGTTGAACCTTAGCATATAGTTACTAGTGGAATTGTAGGCTAAACATCCAAAGAATACCTTAGTGTTAAGTTTATGAATCCTAGAGATTTCGTAGTCATTAACCTTTGGTAGCTTCAAAGAGTTAGGGATAAACGCATACCCTACGACCTTAGAAACACAACACGTTAAGAATAAGGACGTGACAATTCAACCATCAATAGGAGATAACTAGGGAGTAATAAAATCTAAGTAAACACATTTTTAATCATCATACGAGCACACAACAATAGACATAGACTACCCCTTAGCTTAGTTAATTAGAATAGATAAGTAGAGTAATCGGTAGAAATACCAACCCCCCAAATCCAATACCCCGAGATTCGTACCTTTCAATTTCCTAAAAAAATATAAAAAAGATAAAAAATAATCTTCCTCAACCCCAACCTTAGCGTAGTAACTTCTTACTAGCATTCCTATTCCTCTAGAGAATGATATCAATACCCGTGGCTTACCCTAATACTACACTACAACGATTAGGTTCACTGCCTAGGGTGTTGAAAAACTTGCTCGACGAAGAGGAAGTTCCTTTGACCCCGAACGCGCTGCGTAAGCGTATCAGTAAGTTATATCTCAAGACCATGTTCAAGCAAGTTTAAACCCTCATTGTGTCTTGTAAATGAATTTTTCTGAAGTGTTTAAGTGTTGTTTGAAGTTAAAGCCCTCTATCTTGAATGAGAATGAATGTGTTGTCATAAAGTTTGTGAAATGGGTCAAAATGAGTGTTTGAAACAAGGCTCAAGTTTTGGTGATATTGTGTTTTGAGAAAACTTCAAAAGTAGCCCAGTCGCTTACGTTATAACTTTTTCTAGACCAGAAAAAATCCCCAAATAGACCAAGGCAACTTTGGAATTACGCTACCAACTTAATATCATGACACGTGTCCACTTTTATAAGTACACAAAGTACAAGTATGTAAGTTATGTGTAATACTTGTCCCCTAGGTGTTCTGTCGGGGTGACTTGTACCTTGAGTGACCAAATTTTGTCATTTAGTGAAAAAATGACAAATTTCTTTTCACTAAATGACTTATACTTTGTGTAGTTATAAAAGTGGACACGTGTCATGATATTAAGTTGGTAGCCCAATCCAAAAGTCACCTCAGTCTATTTGTAGAAAAAAAATTATGGTTTAGAAAAAGTTATAACGGGGGCGACTGGTCTACTCCCAAAACCGCCTCTTGTGTTTTTGCATCACAAAGTGTATTGGTACTTAAACAATGGTTTTATGATAAATAGAATGTTAGTTTTGTGTTTGTAAGGCTTTTGTTGTGTTTTAGTCATGTGTTTGGCAAAATTTTGAAAATGAAGAAAAATGTTAGTTGTGCCTTCTATGGCGTAGAGGGCCTTTGGCATCTACGACGTAGACGTAAAGTATCCTCTACGACGCATAGGCTATGTCTAATTTTTTTATTGTGTTTCATTAACAACTAGAAAGCCATAAGGTTTCACCATAAAAAAATGACATGGACTATGTGTAGGTTGTGGTGGTGTTACACAAACACCGCGTTTCTAAGTATTGTTCCATGAGTAGATCATCTAATCAGTTGAACCCATTCAGGTAAAGTAGTTAAATAGTATGTATGTACAGTTGCGTCACTTGTGTGTAGGGGTGTTAAAAACCCGAATCGACCGGAATCCGACCCGAGACCGAACCCGATTAAGCCTATTAGGGCTAGGTTACTCGGGTCAATAATTCTATTCGAGTATTCGGGTCAAACCGAGTAACCCAAATACTAAATAGGGTCGGGTATCAGGTCGAAGATATTTGGCTAACTCGGGTTCGGGTCCGAATAATGGGTTTTTTTAATATATGTATTTTCTTTTATAAATTATACATTTAAGCATATGTAAATAGGCAATTTTGTATATTCGGGTTGACCCTAGCACGAATATAGCCGACCCTAATTGACCCGAATTAAAAAAAAAGGTCGGTTTATGATATGTTCTTTTTTAGCCTTGAGCCGACTTTAACTCGATCAGAATTGACTCGAACCCGACTAACTCGACCCGATTAACACCTATACGTTGTGTATACCTAAAATAGGTTGTCACAACTAACCCGATTACTTTTTTTTTGGTAACTATGATTTTCGACCTTTTGGCCGACTAATCCACGGGGTTTGAACCCACCGACACACATACTTAAACCAGGTAAAGCCCTATTTTTTCATGAGGTTGGCGTAACCACTTAAGGTTGTTTGCACCTAATAGGATTGAACTTAAGACCTCACACATTTTTGAGTATTAGTTACAAGAACTTTTGCCACTAGGCCACCTTAAACGGTAACTAACCCAATTACTTAAACAACTCATGTTCAAACTAAACTATTCTTACAAGTCTTACCAATCGTGACTTGAACTTCCACCCTACTTGTTCCACACCAAAATTGTTCAAATTTCCAGATCATCACAATTTGACGTCCAAATGGATTCTTAGTAAAATACTGGATATTCGGTTGAACTTAGGTTTCAAAATATATACTATTACATTATGCATACACTTAACAAGAAGATGCTAAAAACATAGATGTCAAACACCACATCTTTAATACGGTAAACATGTAAATGAGGATAAATCCCTATTCATGTACATGAAGAGAGCATTATTTTCTAGTTATGATGTATGTGACATAACCAGTACTTCGTTATCCTAAAATTTCCCTCCAATGAGATTGAATCTTGTTTTTTGTATGAATCCTTTAAAACGCTTTTACCTAGAGTTGGCAATTTGATACAATTATTAAATATCTATGAAAAGATATGTCTAGTTGGGTTTCTTTAAATATTATATGAATGAGTATAATTAATTACAGTATTTGATAAAAAATGCAATTATATAATAGTTAATCAATGAGTCTAGGCGGGTCTAATGCACCAAATTTATTTATTTACTTATTATTTTTTTCTTCTTCATATTTTACTCATTGTTTCTTCTTGAAAATGACCAAAACCCGAATCCAACTAGACCCGGGCCCATTTAAACTCACATTTTTTGAAAACCAAACCCAGATCGATACAAACCCATTTAAACCCAATTTCTAAAAGATACATCTAAACCCGAATCCAAAACCCAAACCCATCTAAACACGTGACCCGACCCGACCCACCCCACCTAATTTTCCACCAAATCCTTAATGAGAAATAGTTTTAAGATATACCCTGAAAAAAAGAAGAGGGAGTTTGGAAAAAAGTTTTTCAGGAAGGGAGGGAAAGGGTGAAAAAAATCGCGCGCAGGTAATGATGCGAAAACATCGCCCACTCACTATTTTTCCTTCTTTCATCATCTCAATTAACCTTCACCTTCTTTGAATAGTTTTCGGAACAACACACACACACACACAGACTCTTAGTTTTCTCTTTCTTCCAAAACCCTAGATTCTATCTTTCACACGCCCCCAATTCATCTATCTCTTTCAAGATCTGTTATTTATTTATTTATTTATTTATCTATTCTTTAACCAGGTGGTTATCAGCTTCTTAACTAATTTTCAACTGTCTTTGTGTATGTCTTTGAATGTAAATGTTGTGCTGATATATGTAATGGTGTCGAATAGCTGTAATAAATGTTAAAGATTGTAACTTTGAATGAATTTGCATCTTTTTATGGGTGGGTTTTCTGATTTAATGCAGTTTGAGCTCTAATTTTGTATAACAAGTTTAACTCAGAAAAAAAGATCTAGTTTTTAATAGTTTGCAGTACCGAATTTCTGTTAAATAGAGGTGATACGCGGCTAGGTAGGAAAAAAAGCGTGTGGTAATCGTTGTGTGTGGAAGTTGGTCTGGCTTTGAGACTTAGGGTGTTAGGGTTGAAGTAGGTGAGAAAGGTAACAATGCACTTAGTAATACGGATAAAAAAACTTGGATTGTAGATAAACAATTGTACGTGCTTGTTATTTTTTGTTATAAGGAGGTGATACTTTAGGTTGAAATTGAAATTGTGCGTATGGTTGAACTTCTTGATACCGCCAGGGCAAGTGATTGTTGTGTGTGGGTTCTGTATGTGTAAGTTTGTTATTGTAGCCATGTCATAGGGATGAAACCTTTGTGTTGTGTTTATTGCCGTGTCTTTGTAACATACACTGTTATGCACGAGAGTGGTGGAAATAGGATTTTTTGTTTGAGCTCATATTATTTTGTTGTTGATTGTGTTTACTATTTATAGTTGTTGGAGTTGAGGTGTTTTAACAGGATTAATGAACTTTGTGTGCGATTTATGTGCCTGTCTGGCTTAAATTTGGGTGTAGATTGGCATTTATATTGATTGGTCACAATGCACATACATGGTTTGCAGACGATGGTGTTACTTGAGGTTCCTAGGTTTTAAATCACACAAATTAAGCACCAATAATAGTTAGTGTTCATATTGACTTCCGTTGTATGCTGATATATTCATGGCATCTTAAAAGTATTTGTAACATGTCTTACGGTGTCAGCATGCTCTTTCTAATCTAATTGTACTAATACACCACTTTCTTTTTGTTATTGTAGGCTGCAAAGTTTCGTGCAAATTTATTGTAGCTAGGCTTGTGTAACAGGAAAATCAAGCCAATGAATTCCGAGCGTGTATGTAATGAAAACGGTCAAAAAAGTCATGAGAATGGGGAAATTCATAAGAGCAGTGAAGTTCTCTGTGGAACTCCAATTCGTGAAGCAACTCAGGAAAATCAAGCCAATGGATCGAGTCAACCAGATAAACGATCAAAAGGTCGACCAAGTAAAACAAAACAAACATTTACTGGGACTCCAAGAGTTTTACGATCAAGGTCACAAGAGAAACCTAAAATTCCCGAACCAGTTGAAGCTCCTTCACAAGATGCAGACAGCAAAGAAAAGAAGAAAAGAAAGAAGAAGAACATAAATAAGGATGAGAAAGATGAATTTTCGAAAATCAAAACACATTTAAGATACCTAATAAAGCGAATGGACTACGAGCAAAACTTTATAGATGCTTATGTTGGCGAGGGGTGGAAAGGGCAGAGGTTCAATTTTACTATGAGTCTTTCTTATTGTTATTACTGTTATTCGCTTGAACATTGCAGTTCTTATTTGTCTATTATTTTGTGCCAAGCAGCCTGGAAAAGTTAAGACCGGAGAAGGAGCTTGAACGTGCTAAATCAGACATCAATCGCTATAAGTTGAAAATTAGAGACCTGTTTAAACAGATTGACACATCACTTGAGGAAGGCAGGTTTCCGGAGACTTTATATGATTCTGATGGGCTAATTGACAGTGAGGATGTAAGATATCTATGTACTATAACCTTCTCACCGTTTTTATTTTTACTGTTAGTGATCTTGATGGCAAATTTTGATGATGTATTAGTACTCAGGAGGTTGCTTGTGTTTTATTCTTTTTTTCTGGCAGATATTTTGCTCAAAATGTGCCCAATCAGACGTTCGGCTTGACAATGACATTATTCTTTGTGATGGTGCCTGTGACCGTGGATTCCATCAGTTTTGTTTGGATCCACCTTTATTGAAAGAACAAGGTAGCATCTCAATTCACACAATTAGTTGGTGCTGCTACTAATTGGTGGTGGCATTTTGTTTCTTTTAATTATAAATAGACTAATTTATGCTTATGTTGTACTTCTAGCGGGTCAAAAGCATAAAGTTCTAGCAAAAATTTTAGCTGATAGTATTTGTGAAATACACCAGAAGTTGGCTAAAGTGTATTTTTTCATCAATGCAACCTCGCAATTTTTTTTTATTCAAGATTTTAGATCATTATTGTGATCTTATTGTTATTGTATTTGACAAGAAAAATAAATTGTTTGACATGGGGTAATTCACTAATTCCCAACCGGGCCCATCTGGCCTCATGCAAATTGTACCCATTTGACCTGAACCCATTACCCGAACCACCCAACTCCATTTTGCCACCTCTATCTTTAGCATTTGGGACAAAGTTCATATTTCCATATTTGATGATTGATTAGACAACTTGATAAGTTTCAATGCCTCTGCAGTATCGAGTACATTGCTCATGATAATAGAATATCAACAAGGTTTAGGAAACTCAAGTGTTAAACTTTTTACTAACATTATTGTTCATTTGATATGTAGTTCCTCCTGGTGATGAAGGGTGGCTTTGCCCTGCTTGCGATTGTAAGGTTGACTGCGTCGACTTAATTAATGAAACTCAAGGAACTGATCTTTCTGTGAACGATAGCTGGGAGGTCGGTTAGCCAAGCTAAATATATCTGTTATCGGGACTCACTATACATTTCATAACAATTTTTGTAATTTCTTTTAAAAAATGCAGATGGTGTTCCCTGAAAGTGTAGCCTCTGGGAATACTCTGGACGATAATTTAGGGCTTCCCTCTGATGATTCAGAGGATGATGATTTTAATCCTGATGCTCCAGAGGTAGAAGATGACGGGGAGGGTGATGGAGAGGGAGAGGAAGAGGGGGATGGAGATGAGTCAAGCTCTGATGAATCTGATTTTTCTTCTGCATCCGAGGATTTGGGGGCTGTAGCAAATAATGATCCGCTGCTAGCGCTTCCTTCTGACGATTCAGAGGATGATGATTTTAATCCTGATAAAGCTGATTCAGGTTCAGATGGGGAAGCTAAGACAAAAAGCTCTGGTTCAGAGGATGATGATTTTACATCTGATTCAGATGATCTTCGTGACATATGCAAGAATGAAGGGACATTGGATGAAGTTCAAGGGCATGCAATGTTTGAAAACGATGAAGAAACTAAAACAGATATGGAAGATGATGATTCTGGCCCGATAACTGCAAAGAGACGAGTAGAAAGATTGGATTATAAAAAGTTGCATGATGTAAGTCCTCTTGAATGCTTTTGATTTGCCAAGATATCTGCTTAAATAATTGTAATTGATTAAGCAATGAGAATATGCATATGTGTTAAAAACATATTAGAATAAAATTGGTTAACCTCTACACATGCATAATAGGACAGCCATCCTTTTATTTGTTCTGTACATTATGTGTCCTTTTGCCATCATGTCGTTGGTTGGTTGTGTGGATATGTGGACCTGTAAAGTATAACTGATATAAATAATCTCGATGTCATATCATGTGTATCTACATTTACACGTGTCTCTATACACAATACACACCATGTTTTTGCTTCTTTATGTCAGTGTAATCATATTACTCCAGTCTTAGACTTTCATGTTTGGCTTGTCTTTTATTCTGTTGCTGTCATTTATGCAGGAGGCATATGGAAATACTTCCTCAGATTCAAGTGATGAGGACTTTTCTGATACTGAAGCACCAAGTAGTCCAAAGAACCGTAAACCAACAAAGGGTACCGGTTCTACCAAAAAACAGAAACCAAGTGAATCGACCCCCATAACAAAAAATGGCAAGAAGCCAGATGCTGAGGGTTCTTCTGCAGATAGGTCTAGTGCTAAAACTGGTACTAAATCAGCTCATAGAAGACTTGGAGAAGCTGTTACTCAGGTATTCTTTTCACTCAGCAACTACACTTACAACAACAACATACCCAATCCCGCCAGAGCGGGTAAAAAATGTGAAGGGTTGGGGCCTTGGGGGTACATATTATAGTGTAGACACAACCATAATATGATGATTTTAATAATAATTCCCTGTTTTGACATCAAGTTTGTTAGCTGCTAAGCATAGTTAATCACCTTTCACATTTTCCCTAACAAGGTTTTAGTCATAATTTCATAGATATTTAGCAATGTGGGAAAAGAAAAAGCAGCTTCGTAATTGTAGGATTCTATGATTTTTTATGGTATTAAACTAAAAGATTGTATTTTCTTGAAGTTTTGTGATGCTTGTATCCTCTATAGTTGTGGTGTCTTAACAATTTTCCACATTTCCTACACCGCTACACCTTTGCCCTTGCCTTACTTTTTCTTCTAATTCGTCATTTTCTTTCTCTTTATCTCTTGTGTAGAGGCTCCAAGAAGTTTTCAAGGAAAACCAGTATCCTGACAAGGAAGCCAAAGAGAAATTGGTCCAAGAATTGAAAATTACTCACCATCAGGTCATTATAGCTCAAATATAATATATACCAATATTGCTTCCACTCCCCGTTATCTTTATGTATAGACTTCTTATGCACATTATTTCACAGGTTACCAAGTGGTTCGGACATGCTCGTTGGAACTTGAATCACCCTGGAAAACGCACCAAGGCAGGTACATCAACCCCTGAACCTAACACAAACACAACGACAAAACCGGCCACAACTACCACCACAACCATGACTCAAGAAATATCAATGACAAATCAAGCGAATATGGCAAACTCTACAACCCCAAAATCTACTACCACCACAACCACACCTCGAGAAATATCAATGACAGATAAAGCGAATGTGGCAAACTCTACAACCCCAAAATCTACTACCACCACAACCACACCTCTAGAAATATCAATGACAGATAAAGCGAATGTGGCAAACTCTACAACCCCAAAATCTACTACCACCACAACCACAACTCGAGAAATATCAATGACAGATCAAGCGAATGTGGCAAACTCTACAACCCCAAAATCTAGAAAGAGAAAAACAAAGGCAGATAGTCAGAATGACAATGAGATCACACCTAATTTGAAGGAAGCATCTCCAACGGTTCCACCAAATCAAAGTGTTCGCAGAAGTGGCAGAGTCCAGGCTAAAAGATCCTGACATCTGTCTCCTAATCTAATGACTGTTATCAAGTTTTGATCTTTCATGAAGGATTTTGACAAGGGGTTCGCCGAAAGGACCAACTTTGATGGATCTTGAATGGCGGTGTTTATTTCATTGCAGGTGAGTTGGAATTAAGGCTCTCTTTACATAATTGATACTTCACAAAACTGTATCTTTTTAAAAGCATCAAGCACTTTTAGACAAATACGGTCTTAGATGTATGGAGTCGGTGCGTACTAGTTATCAACTTATCACCACCATGTTATTCCAATACAAGCCTAATTCTTCTCATTTTAGCTGCTTGACTTCTATGTATTTTTTCTTCCTGAAAACTTGTTTCTGTGATCACAAAAAAAATTAGACATTTTTTTTAAAGATATGTATGCGAACTAATGATCTTTTTCAATGTACTGTATCAATTTCTGCGTTATTTGGTAAGACTGTATGCCAGTTGATGTTTTCCCAGGAGTATGGTCAATTTTGCACACAAGATACACTCTCACCATTGTTGTGGGTTTGAATGCATCTATGCAAGTTGGTGGATATTGGAATAATTCATCTGGCTTATTGTAATGCCTAAAATAGCTTTTCTTTTCATCCAGATTTTATAAAGAATATATAATAAGAGTAATGCTGTTTAGACCTAAAACACAAGCTTAGGGTGTGTTTGGTAGACAGCTGTTGAGAACATTTTAGACCAATTAGCATATAATATTTAGCATTACTTTTACAAAGCTCGTTTGAAAGAAAGCATATAACATTTTTAAAATTATAAAAATGCTAGTTTCTCAATGCTATTTGAATAACTGTTTAACATTTAACATTATGTTATTTTAACATTAAAATTAAACATTATGTTATTGAGCATTGATCTAGTGTGAATAATTATTTAAATAAGAAGAGTGAGAAAGAATTGTAGTCACATATTTCAAATAAGAAAAAAAATAAGAGATGCATCTAATAATTATGTCATTAAGCACAACAATCATTTTTCTATAATATTGTCCAGCTTAGTAACCGGTGATTACAATTAGTATAAACTCAATTTTCATATTCGCACGTCTCTTAACACCATTGACAAGTTATATCTAGATTCATTGACCTAATACATAAAAATGTAGTTTAGCCAATACAAGCCGAGTTATACAAATAACAAATAACTTACTAAAAATACACAAAGTTTCATTGTAGAATTGCACAAACAAACCATATCTAAGAGTATTACCAAACCATATCTAAGAGTATTACCATTGGAAACAAAACACATTTTTTTAGAAAAACAATATCGTTTGCAAGCTATTTCAGTTTCGCTGGATGTTTTTCATTTCAAGTGTATGTGAAGGTACTAGTAGACTCATAAACGTGGACTTCGTCCATCAAAGGTCAAAAACTAAAATTTAATGCAAGTAAAAGAGCATAAATGTGAAATTAATCAAACTCCTCTATCTGAAAAAACAATGTCAAGAATCCAAATATGAATAGGCATAACCTAAATAATCTACAAGAAACATGTTTTAAACCAGTCCTTAGATTGCCAAAGCTGGAAAAAGATGTGAAAAACATCTAATCTTATTTAAGTATCCAATCTGAGAAGCACAAATTGGATGAACCCGCTTACTACAACTGCTCCAAAACACTCTTTGCAAGATTTGCCTAATCAATTAGTAATCAAGTACCTGCATCACATAAAAGTTCATAATCTGTTATAAGTTTGGATAAAGCATGCCAAGATCAGTATACAGACATAAGTATTCATAAATTGAAGAATTCAACTTCTAATATTCAAAGCGGGCTAAATAAAATATGTTGCAATTCATGACGCTTGAAATGATGATGTGATGGTAGGCGAGTATAGCCATCATGTCTGTGCATACAATTTTAAATTCATCCAAAGAACAGAGAATACTATTAAATTTTTATCAGATATACCAAGTGGAATATAAGTCGCAACATGAACACGACATCCGTTAGAAGAGATCAGTCAATAGCATGTTAAAAGTACCATATTGCAAGCATATAGAGCATACTAATGATCTATCATCGTCCTCTCAGATCTTATCAAAGTTAACTCAGATAATTACCATCATATTTCACTCTACCAGACTACCATAGAGTACTTGGTCTTTCTAACCGTCAGCCACACTAACAAAATTTAAAAAGATAAGTAATAAGCATTGTGTGACACTTATATAGTGGTCGCTATGCTAGATAATACAAGTATCTAGTACAATGCAACTGACAACTTAGCATACCATCAGATTCTTCCTGAATTTTAAATTAGCATAGCTGGCCTTTCTAACCATCAGGTTTTGAAGCTTATAGTGGTTGGATGCCATAATCTAACCCAACGCAATGACAGCTTCGTGTTGGCATACCATCAAATTCTTCAGGAATTCTAAACCTTATACAATTAGCATGCCAAAAATATCCCCTCACTCTCTCCTATCTCAAACAATGGCTCTACATCAAGGTCCAAGTTCTGTGGTGATGCTTATACTTTTCAAAAAAGTAAATTTTCAGAAGTAACTAGACACCATAACGTAAATATTTAGAAAAATAAGAAAAAAATAAAATAAATGTTAACCTTATCCAGGAAGCTATATGACATTACTTAAACTTCTAAATCAATTGACTTTACATGAAAAAAGCAAAATGCCAAACAAACCAATATAATCATCAATTTTAATGTATAACATGCAACCTAAGAAAATGTTTTTACCCAAGTTTATCCAACACCTGTTTATGATAACTGAACCCTAATGTTATGCTATGCAGCATGGTAAGGAGCAGATAAAGAATAAAAAAAGGGCGGAAAATGAGGAACCTACAATGTTGTATGCCTGTACTTCCTTTTGATGCTTGAAATTGCTTGATATCACCCATCTTTTCCATTCAACCCTACCAATAAATAAACAATTTCAACCCCAATTCATTGCCTACGTTTTCATTCCTTCTTATAAAGCAACATTGAATCTATAAATTTTATACACACGTTACTCAAAATCTCACCAGTTAATCAATTAAACAAGAAATGCCACACAATCATTAAGCCCAATACCTATAGCTAACGATATACAACAAAATGCGATGTAGATTACAATTGAACAGTCGCATTACTCCAAAATCTTTCCGGTTAAACATTTTAAGAACACACATCACCAAACTACCCAGGGATATTTGCACCCCCTCGCGTTCACCCTATGATCGCACACTGCATCTGTTTCAACAATCTCTTACTAAATTAACAATTGGCCTCCCCACTTTCACTATAATCGTGTATTCAATTTCATTTTAGTGTCTGCGGAGCCAATGCGTGTACTAAGGGTCAGACTTTTGTATAGATGCATCACCTTGCTATTAAGTATTTTGATTTAAATTAATTTTCTTTCCATGTGGTTGTCTATAATTAACCCGGTAAAATCAGTTAATGACAACTAACCCCCTTACGGCCTCACCTTTTTATATATGATCAAATAGAATGAATACGAATATATGATGCACTACTTCAAAAAACTATTGGTAAAACAGAACAGAACAGAGCACAATTCAATAAAAGTTAGAAATATCGATTCTAATCAGGCAACTCAAGTGGAAAAAATGATAATCGAAAGTGTCACATGTATCCTAGAACCACAAAAAAATAACTAAACAAATAACCGCAAATCACAACCAAACATAAGCATTGCTCACAAAGTTCACCAATTAATCAATTCAACAACTAACTAATCATTGTTGATTTAAACTCACTACTAGTTAGCGATCCTGACAAGAGCGGCAGAAGGTACCATGAGACAACTCGCAAAAAGCTCGCAAATTAACATCCAAACGCGTCGTCATCCTTGCTCCAGCCAATGGCAACAGAGACTGCACACATCCTAATTCCCCCAAATTCCTACCACACATACAAAAACACAAACCCATAAAAACCCAATTAACAGAATGTCAATTACAAAAAATTATCATTTTTCAAAACAAAAATTGAAACTAAAAAAAGATACAAAAGTGAACATTTGTATAAAAATTAATACTGTATCTTGAGATTACAATCTGGGTATGTTAGATCATTACAGAGAATGATATTTTTATGATAAAAAAATGAAACTTTAAAAAAAGTTACAAAAATATAAAAATTAACATTGAATCTTGAAAAATAAAATCTGGGTATAATGGATAACAACAACACACAAATGAGTATGTTAAAACATTACAAAAAAAAAAAAAAAATCTTTTTTACATAAAAAAAAAATATAGATATATCTTTTTATATACAAAAATTAACATTTTTAAAAAATTAACACTGTATCTTGAAAATACAAAATCAGGGTTTATTAAATAACAGCAAAATACAAATGGGTATGTTAAAACATTCAAAAAATAAATAAAAAAATCATTTTTTTTATTTAACATTAAATCTTGAAAAATAAAATCTGGGTATGATGGATAACATCAAAATACAAATGGGTATGTTAAAAAATTACAAAAAAAGAACATTTTTATAAAATCTTGATAGAAATGATTAGGGTTGTTTTATACCTGGGGTTAGTGAAGCGGCGGGAGTGGAGGCGAGGGGCGGAGGTTGTTGGTGGAGGACGGAGGCGGGGGAGTGGAGAAGATGGTGGTGATCGGAGTGAAGGAGATCTTGCGGCGGATGCTATTGTTCTTGAGATTGATCCACGCCATGCCATTTTTCTTGATAGGTGTAAATGAAGCAAAGGGTTTTAGCTTTTGTGCTAGTGTTAGGGTTTCTTTCTATCTTTCACCTTTTGATATTTGTTGTTTGGGCTAAAAAACATATAAGGGGTGTTTGGATTAAGGGTTATAGATTGGGTTTGTTTGGTTTGACGAAATGAAATGTAGTAAGTAATGATAACCGAAAGTGTTTTGTTTTGTGTGGTTGGTATGTTGGAATGGAATGAAATATTGTTTGGTACGTAGTAACTAACCCGTCAGGAATGAAATAAATATATTTTGCAAAAGGATTATTTTTTTTTTAAAAATTATTGTAACAATCTTTCTAGTGAGAATGAATCTTGATTCAAAATCTTTTATTCAAAACTTGAGCCTCTTTATGAATGGAATGAGAAATTTTTTCAGAGATTGCGGATTGAAACTAATGATAACAGAAGGAAATAAATGAATAAATGAATATGTTTTTATGGGTAAAAGTAAAAAATGAACAACATGCTTTTTAAAATGTATCAATCTCTACTATCTAAAATGGAAAAAGGGTCAATGAGGAAATGTGAAAAGTTGAAAATTGAAATTGAAAGTCAAATGAGAGAGAAAATAAGAATGTTACAGAAACGTATGCAAGAAGTCTCTCTCACACGCACGAAAACCCTATCTCAAAACTACCAAATCACTTTTATCCCACCACTGCTACTCACACCATCGCTCAAACGCCACCACCACCCGAAGTTCACCCCCACACCCAAGTAGCGATACCACCGAGAGGAACCACTAAGACCTACGACCATCAAAACGGTTTTTCAAGTTTTGAGGTAATCTTTTGAGTTTTTTAATTGATCAATGAGTTTTGAAGGTTTTTTTAATAGATCTATGGATTTTAGTTGATCAATGGTGTTTTTTTTCTGTGTCGCTGCTTTTTCGTCGGAAAAAGTTGCCGCCGCCGGGAAGTGTTTCTACCGACAAAACCCACAACTAAATATTGAGGTAATTTTTGCTGAGTAATTTCATAATTTTTTTTTTGTTTAAGATTAAGTCGTTTTTAGAGTTGGGGTTTGAATTGTTTTGATGAGTTTCTGAAATTAGGATATTCATTTTGTATTATGTGATTTGCAGCTACCTATATAATCTTTGGTAACCTTCTTTGGGTTGTCGCCGCCGGAATATACTTAACCGCCGCCAGAAACTGCGTACCCTGCAGGAAAATGCGTACCCACGTTGTAAACTGCATACGAGCACCGAAATCTGCGTCGGAGAGGGTGTTTAATAGGGCCGAGATGAGATGGGGTGTCGTGGAATGCGGTTATTGCTGGTTATGATGGTTTTGGTTTTTGGGAGAAAAGTGTTGACTGTTATAAGATGATGTTTAGTGATTGAAGAGGGGTGAGTTTGAATAGGATTATGTTTTCGACTATGGTTAGTTTGGCGTCAAGTAATGGGTTGATTGGGTTGTGTAAGCAGATACATGGACCGATTGTGAGATATGGGTTTGGAGATTATGTGTTTGTGGGTAGTCTATTGGTGGAAATGTATGCGAAAGGAGGGTTGATAGTCGAGGCAAAACGAGTTTTTGATGATTTGGCTTAAAAGAATGTGGTGATGTAAAATGCGATGATTATGGGTCTTCTTTGTTGTGGGAAGATCGTCACGCTAAGGAGTCAAGCAAGTAAGTTTTAAATATCATGTCTAATGATATTGTAATTGTTCATATTAATCAACAGAGCATCATTAAATGTCTTGTTAATATAATATGTAATGATCATTATAGATTTATATCTATTAGTTAATCGCCAATATTATTATGTGTCTAAATGTGGTGCATGTGTGTGATGTGCCAACCCGTATAACATTGTCAAGAAAGAGTATAAGCTAATTTGAATGCCAATAAAGACTACTTTTTTATATGCCAACTATTTTTTTTTAATGTTATGTACTCGACGAGACTTCATTGACAAAGACTCCAATCGCGACTCGGTTTTTATTAGTTTATGTTTAGGTTTAAGTGGTTGCCCTATAAACTAGAGAGAAAAATAATTAGGGAGACAACAAAGGTTAAAGTTACGAAACTGGTGATGTATGCAAAGGGTAGATTACTGGTAAAGATCCGGTTTAGTTTTTCGCTTTGGAGGAATTTATTGCTGAAGCTATAGGAAAGTCCAGTTCGACTCTTTATGCAATTGCCCTGCTAGCTTCCGGCAAGAGTTCAACAATTACAGGAACTTACGCTGGTCAGTTCATTATGCAGGTAGATTGTAACGAGAGACTACTTTGGTTGTAATATTCATTCAGCAATACCCTATTCCACTTTTAGTTCACCTTTTGTATTAAGTTGAGTGTAACTGAGTACTTGTTGCTACTATAGGGTTTCTTGGACTTAAAAATGAGGAAGTGGCTCAGGAACTTGGTAACAACTAACAAGATGCATTGCCATCACACCAAGTCTAATAGTGTCGATAATTGGGGGATCTGCTGGAGCTGGAAGACTGATTGTCATAGCATCGGTTTGTACATCCATCCTCGCTTTATTTAGACATATCAATGTTTCTTGAAATCCAATTTTCTATATGGATATACTGCAGATGATACTGTCCTTTGAACTTCCATTTGCACTTATTCCACTCCTCAAGTTCAGCAGCTCAGCTACCAAAATGGGACCTCACAAGAATTCGATAATTGTGAGTTATGGATCTGGTAACTCTCATCTGTGTATAGTAACTGAAGGGATATAAAACTCTGATTTCTTTTCTTTTTTTGTAGATCATTGTCTTGTCATGAAGAAGTCACACATCCATGCTGTCTACCTTTGGCTAAGAGTCTCACTTGATCTGGAGAAAGAATGTCCGGCAGCCACCTGCAGTATAAACTTTCATATGTTAACTTACATCTTGTATTTACGATTTTATAACAATAAAATAAATGACATACCTTCGCTTCGTCTAGCAAAGGGATAATGTAGCTACTGATTTTTACTTGAAAATTTTGATCTAGCAAAACATCAGTTATTTTAAGGTTGTTAGGGAATATTTTTTGCGTGATTCGTGTGCTTAGGAACTGAATCCCTTTTGAAATCCCGATAGCAGATGCGAGCCTTTGTGCCCATGACAGTTATCATCATGCAAGTTAAATCTCTTGGGGCATTGTTTTATTGACTTTTTTAAGTCAACTACAACAGTTTGACTTTCAAGTTATTATGAAAGTTTTCAGACTAACAACAGTTTACAGAAACTGAAACAAAGCCATTAATAGTTGTATGAGTAGTTCTAAATAAAAGCAATCTATTATATAGATTGACATGGCTAAGTATAAGTGAATTTGACCTTAACAGTCAAAGGGTGTATATTTTGGTAACTTACATGTAATGTTTTCTTTTTTAGTCTTATTAAATATTTTTGTATGTCGTTTGATACATGTTAACAATTTTTGATAGAGTTGAATTATCACATGTTACAACCGTTTGCAATTACATTTTGATATTTTCACATTATATTTTGAATGTTATATGAAACACTTACCACAATATCGCATATCGTTAATTGTCTACCTCTAGGAACCGCTGCAGCTAGGCGCGGGTACTCGTCTAGTATGATAAACATGTCCATTTAAGTATCAATATACTATATTTAAGTTCAATTTTATACGTAAGTGCTAAACTATATTACTAAACTTAGCATCGTTAGTCATTTATACTAACGACCGTTAGTAAATAACTTAAAATTTGGTTTTCTTACGTTTTCGTTCGTTTTTTTACGTTTTCATAAGTTTTCGTACGTTTTCATCTGTTTTTATACGTTTTCGTCAACTTTCTTACGTTTTCGTCCGTTGTCTTACGTTTGAATACGTTTGCATCCGTATTTATACATTTTCGTCTTTTGTCATACGTTTTTGTTCGTTTTCTTATGTTTCATCCGTTTTTGTACGTTCTCGCCCGCTTTTCTTACATTTTCTTACGTTTTTGTCCACTTTATACGTTTCATTTGCTTTTATATGTTTTCATATGTTTTTAGACGTTTTTGTCATTTTTTTATATGTTTTCGTCTGTTTTTGCCTGTTTTTCTTACTCATATGTTTTTGTACGTTTCATTTGTTTTAGACGTTTTTATACGTTTTTGTCCGTTTTTACGTTTTTGTTTTTTTTTTCTTTTTTTTTCTTTTCACGTTTTTTCTTGTTTTTATACGTATTTTTATGTTTTTGTACGTTTTCGTCTGTTTTTATACATTTTCTTTCGCTTTTATAAGTTTTCATATGTTTTTGTCCGCTTTTATACGGATGAAAACGTATAAAAACAGATGAAAACGTATAAAAACGGGCGAAAACGCGTAAAACGAATGTAATCATAAGAAAACGTATGAAAATGGACGAAGACGTATAAAAACGAATGAAAACGTAAGAAATTGTATTAAAATGAACGAAAACGTATAAAAACATAAGAAAACTTAAGAAAATAGGCGAAAACGTTTAAAAACAGGCGAAAACGTACAAAAACGAATGAAAACGTATAAAAATGGATGAAACCGTATAAAGACAGATGAAAACGTATGAAACGAACGAAAACATATAAAAACGGATGAAATCATATGAGAACGTATAAAAAGTGGACAAGAACGTATATAAACAGATGAAAACGTATAAAAACGAACAAAAACGTATAAAAACGGACGAAAACGTATAAAAAAAGTATGAAAACGTAAGAAAAACATCCGAAAACGTATAAAAACGGACGAAAACATATAAAAACGGACGAAAACGTATAAAAACGGATGAAAACGTATAAAACATATGAAAACGTATAAAAGTGGACAAAAACGTAAGAAAATGTAAGAAAAATAGGCGAAAACGTACAAAAAATAGACAAAAACGTATAAAAACGGACGAAAACGTATAAAAACGGATGAAAATGGACGAAAATGTATAAAAACGTATGAAAGCGTAAGAAAACGAACGAAAACGTATAAAAACGGATGAAAATGTATGAAAACTAAATTTTAAGTTATTTACTAACGGCCGTTAATAACTTAGTATAAAGGACTAACGATGCCAAGTTTAGTAGTATAGTTTAGCACTTATGTACAAAATTAAACTTAAGTATAGCATATTGATACATAAATTAACATATTTAGCATATCAGTACATATGAAAAAGTATGTCCGTTCAATTTTGACTTTTACCCTTATTCCAAAACTCAAAACAAACAAGAGTTTTTATTCAGTTCGAATAATATATTCGGGTATTCCACCCGAACTTTGCTTCTAACCTGCCAGCGCCATATACACTTTTATCATTGGTAGTTTTGTAATAATACATTTTTGATTGTTTTAGTTATTATAATTATATTGAGTGGTTTAAAACGGTAATAATTTTGGTAAACTGTAATCAATAAAGCCGATTAAACCACCTAACATGTTATAGGTTATATTAAAGTTCTGATGCGTTTTGCGGATATCTCTCAACAACATCGATCTTAAATACTTTGTGCCAAATGAGATCAAGTAACATACAACAGCATAATTTATACAAATTTGTTACAAAAAAAAGAAGGTAATTTTGGTATTACACAATATACAATAGCAATCTCACTAAAGTTGGATACTTATTCACACTTTATTGCAACACTTTGAGTATGCTTACACTACTCCCTGTATGAAAGCTCACACAACCCAACTATATATCTTTGAAATATGACTTGCACCACTTCTTCTTGCAGTTACTTCAGCTCCACAATGCAAGCTTGTTGTTAGACCTAAAAAAGTATACATCAGGAAAATTAAACAATGTTACTTATGATCTAGTATTCATAGACACATGTAAAATCACATTCTACCAAACTAGTGATTAATCAACTAGCTTGAAGATTTTCTAATATGGTAAGTAAAAGAAGAGAACACGGTACCTCATATATTTTGAAGCGTATCTAGAATATGCTCCAACTCGTTAACAACATCTTCTATATTATTAATCCGTTGCAATGGAGAATCCATAGAGCATGATACTCCAATATTAACAATTGAAGCTAAACATTTCTCCACTTTTTGTGCGTCTGCTTCGGTTCTTTGCAACACAATTACATCATTATCAATAACATCAACAACATGGTCTGGCAAGGCCATGTATGCAAATTTATGAAGGCTCAAGCCATCTTTAAACATGTCGTCCGTAGGCATTTTCCCAGTCATCACCTCCAATAATAATATTCCAAAACTATAGACATCTCCACTACTTGTCATCTCGTTCCCAAGACCATACTCTGCAACTTATAATTAAGTACTTACTTTAGAAGAGATTTACATTGCAATAAGTAAATATGGACATACAGAAATACATTAAGCTTACCTGGAGGTGCATAACCAATTGTTCCTACAACTCCCGTTGAGCAAAGTTGGTTTAAATGAGTTCCAAGAAATCGTGCTAAACCAAAGTCTCCAACATGACCCACCATATCATCATCAAGTAGAATGTTGCTAGGCTTCAAGTCACCATGAACAATGGTTGTTTGGCAGTGATTATGAAGGTAGTCAAGTACAGACGCAATATTAGCGAGAATATTTATTCTTTGAAGAAGGTTCGGTCTCAATGTATTTTCACTTGAATGTAAACAATCATGTAAACTCCCCTTAGGCATGAACTCGTATACCAAAGCTTTGAAATCATTACCTTGAAAGTCAACACTTGAACATGAGGTTAATATCTTCAACAAATAACGGTGTCTAATGTTGCGCCATGCTTCACACTCCCTCTCAAAGCTTCTTTGAGCTCCTTCGTTTTGAAGGTGTAGAACTTTGATTGCAACAAATCTATCACCAAAAACATCGAGGGCACCTTTGTAAACAGAGCTGAAACCGCCTTTACCAATCAAATTAGCTTCTGAGAAGCCATCGGTAGCCTTGAGAAGTTGATTATAGGAAACTTGTATGAACTGGTCATTCTTCGATGCTTGAGATGGTCGGTTATTTGTCCTCTTTTTATACCAAACATACGCAAAACATGATATGGATAAAACTATGGATCCAATCAAAATCACTACTACCATCACTAAAGGGAACCTCTTTTTATGCTTCTTTATCGCCTTGCATCTTGGTAACCTAAGTTCAGCTAATCCACCACAAAGCCTAATATTCCCTAAAACTGAAAATGCACTTGCATTGGCAAACACTCCTTTGACAGGTACTTCACCCTCAAAATCATTCAAGGACAGGTTTATAAATTTGAAAGGAATCCGTTCCAAGAATTGGGGAATTCTACCTATTAAATGGTTTTGAGAAATATCGAGTACCTCCAATCCTCTCAAGGAAGTTAACGAGGGTGGTATTACGCCCTGAAATACATTGCCTCTAAGGGATAACGTTGTAAGGCTAACGCACCCACCGAGGCTATCAGAAATGTTACCGGATAAATTATTATACGATAAATCTAGAACATTCAACATTTTCAGGTCTCCAACCTCTACAGGAATTGAACCAGACAATTGGTTTTGAGGAAGATATAATGTTGTTAATACAGATGGAAGTTGAAAAAGGGTTTTTGGTAGTTTTCCAGTCAGTTTATTGTCATCAAGATATAATTCCAATAGCACATGAGATTTCCCTAAGCTTGATGGGATATTCCCTTCTAATCTGTTGGAATATAAAGCAAGTTTAAGCAACGATGATAAGTTCCCGATGGCATCTGGAATCAACCCTGACAACTTGTTCTCATATAGTTCAACAATCCCTAGCTTTTGGAGCATACCAATAGTATTTGGGATTTTTCCTGTGAGTTGATTAGCTTCTAAATATAAGCTTGTCAAACTAACTAGATTACTAATACTTGAAGGTATGTTTCCATAAACTTGATTTTTTCCCAAAGATAGAAAAGTGAGTTGATCAGAAAGATTACTGATTGAACTCGGGAGTACTCCGTGCAAGTTGCAATTATAAAGATTTAAAGTCTTTAATTTGCTGCAGTTCGTCAAAGAGTTGATAAACTTCAGGTCATCAACTTGTTCATGTCCATGTAGGTTGTTATAACTTAAGTGCATATCATTAATATCAATTAGTTTTGAAAAATCTATTGTCAACATCCCACTAAAGTTGTTTCTATCTATTTCAAAAAGATATAATCTCGAACAGTTAGATATGGAGGGTGGAAGAAGTCCAGTCAGTTGGTTAAACCTTAACTGAAGAAACATAAGATTTGGGAGCATTGTACCTATTTCTAAAGGAAGACTACCAGTAAGCTGATTATCAGGTACAGAGAAAATAGTCACGAGAGAGAGGTTAAAAATGGAATGAGGGATCGTTCCATTTAAGTAACAATCACCAAATTCTAATTTTCTTAAACTTTTCCAACGACCTAATGTTTCTGGAATACTCCCTCCTAATGGATTGTCAACTATAGAGAACGCTTCCATTGTTGTGATATTTCCTAAGGAAGGTGGGATTCCACCTGTTAGATTATTACCGCTAATAGCTAAAAAAGTAAGTTTGGAGAGGAAACTTATCTCATTAGGTACGCTTCCAACTAGCTTATTATAACTAAGCCGAAGCACTTCAAGCTGAGAACAACTAGACAAGTTGGTTGGAATGGATCCATTGAATTTGTTTTCTGCTAGACGAAGAACACGTAGCCTGGATAGAAAACCGAGTTCATGAGGAATGGTTCCCTGGAAGCTATTGTTAAAGAGAGAAACCTCACGAAGGAAACTGAGGTTTCCTACATGAGGAGACAATAAGCCTTCTAAGCCTAATGACTCCAGATGTAATGCAGTCACTCTTCTGTGCCGCTTTCCACATAAAACACCACTCCAGTCACAGAAGTGAAATGAATCATTCCATGATCTCAAAGATCCATATGGATCATTGACCATTGACTTGAATGACAACAAAGCTGTATGATCGGTCTCATTCCCGTCATGGGAAGTAGAGACGGTGGCTGTAATCACAAATATGACAACATAAAATGAGAAACCAATACGAGAGGAAGACAATATGAAATTTTTTTGTGGCTTCATTTTAAGAAATGAACTTATGATCATAAAAATGAGTACTCTACTCTTTATATATTTCTTTGTGTGAATTAAAATGTGTTTCACTAAGAAGAAAAGAAAGAGTTTAATTTTTGAAAAATAAGTCAAGCCTAACTATTGATGCTTGAGAAAATAATAGTTGAAAATATGCTACATATGTTTTATTGTAAGAAAAATTGTGTTTTGCTTTTACCACAATGATTTAACACTTTGTGGAAAACAAGAAACTAGATATAAGGCTAAAAGATCAATTTGATCTTTGACCAACTATTTTGTAATAGTTGTATAACGTTTGGCCTATATAAAAGTTTATCGTATCATTAGTGAATTTCGTACCAGATGCTTCAAAATAAAATAAAGTGTTTGAAGTTTTTTAAGAAATATTTTTGAGTGTATTGTTTCCTATACAAAAGAATTGTTTTATACTTTGTCGTAATACTTTTTGTGAGCAAATTTGTGTGAGAGTAACATCTCATATATCAAACATAAATTGGTATCCGAGCTTGTTCGAATCCATTTGGGTAAACGAGTTCTTACCATTTAAAGCGGTAATGGCATGATGACAAGGTTTTGATCTAAGTCATGTTGTCGTCCCAATTTTTAATTGTGAAAATTATGACTATTGGTGTGTCAAAATGAAGACATTGTTTGATTCTTTAGATGTGTTTGATGATGTCAAAAACACATTTGAAGAACCCATTGATACGGAAAAATTAACCGACGAGCAAATGAAAGTTTTGAAGCTAAAGAGAAGCCGAAATGCAGCAGTTCTAAGTATGATTGAACGAGGAGTCACACCGTCAATCTTCCTGAAAATCACGCGTCTAAAAAAAGCAAAAGAAGCTTGGGAGGTACTCAAGCAAGAATTTCAAGGAGAAGTGAAAGTGAGAGCTACAAACTCTCAGACGAGATTACGAGAACACGAAGATGAAGGAAAATGAGTCACTAAATGACTATCCATCTAGATTAACCGATTTGATTAATCACAAAGGAAAGTTTAAATGTACTAAATGTGATCAATTTGGTCCTCTAGAAAAAAAATTGTCGAAAAAGAACCAACACCAAGCAAATTTTTTTCTAAGAAAAACAAGAAGATGGAAATGTTTTCTTTGGTCACTCAGCTAACGTTGAAAAAAGTAAAACATGGTTTCTTGACAGCGGTTGTAGTAACCATATGATGAGCGATGAAAGTATTTTGGTCGATATAGGCATTGCAGGAAATTCTGAAGTAAAAATGGGAAATGGAGTAGTAGTACAAGTGAAGGGAAAAGGCAAGATCCTGGTCAAGACAAAAACAATTATCAAATATATTAATGATGTTTTACTTTTATGACCTTACGCAAAATTTTCTTAGTGTTGGACAACTTAGAGAGCACAAATACTCTATTATTTTTGAAGGAAAAGGTTGCAATATTTATAATAAAGGAAGAGACAGAGAGTGGATGCATAAGATAATAATGAGGCGGAATATAAGTTTTCTGATCACATTCAAATATGAAGAAGACATTGTGTTGAAAGCCACAACCGCAGATGAGGCTTTGTTATGGCACAAGAGACTTGGACCTCTTAATTTCCAAAGTCTAAATTTACTGCACCAGGAAAATGTGGTTGAAGGTTTGCCGCAAATTCACGAGATTGAAGGAGTTTGTGAAGGGTGTGCGCTTGGAAAGCATCATCGGTAACCATTTTAAAAAGGAGTCGCTTGGAGAGCCAAGAAAATTCTCGAGCTAATACACACCGATCTTTGTGGTCCGATGAGGAATCTATCTCATGGTAATAATTTATATTTTATTCTATTTATTGATGATTCTAGTCTAATGACATGGGTTTATTTCATGAAAGAAAAATCTAAAGTTTTTGGGATTTTCAAAAAGTTTAAAAATTTTGTAGGAAAACAAATGGGGAGTTTTATCAAAATTCTAAGAAGTGATCAAGGTAAAGAATACAACTCAAAAGAGTTTGATGAGTTTTGTGAGGATGCAGGCATGCACATACAACTCACAACTCAATACATACCTCAACAAAATGGTGTAGTCGAGAGAAAGAATCAGACCGTTGCAGAAATGGCGAAATCAATGATGCACGAGAAAGGCTTACCAAAAAGTTTTTGGGCATAAGCAGTTTACATGGCAATATATTTGCTGAATAGAAGTCCAACAAAATCCCTCGTTAACAAGACTATACTTAAAGCGTGGAATGGAAGAAAATTTTCGGTAAGACGTCTTAAAGTTTTTGGGTGTGTTTGTTCTTCTCAAATACCAAAGGAAAAAAGATACAAGTTAGATGAGACAACTGAAAAGTTTATTTTTGTACGCTATAGTAGCAAGTCAAAAATTTATAAATTGTGTAGCCTAAAAACCAAAAATATTTGAGGAAGCGATTAGAGAGGAATCATGGAAGAAAGCGATGGAGGACGGAATTCAAGATATCGAAAAGAACAACACATGGGAGCTTTAAGATAGACCATTATACAAAGACGTTATTGGTGTCAAATGGGTCTACAAAGTAAAGTACAATGCAGATGGTTCCGTTCAAAGAAACAAGGCAAGACTAGTCGCAAAAGGTTATTCACAAGAGCCCGAAATTGACTACCCAACGAGACATTTGTTCCAGTTGCTCGAATGGACACAGTCCGAGCAATCATCTCACTAGTAGGTGAGAAAGGTTGGTTACTCTACCAACTCGACTTCAAGTGAGCGTTTCTAAATGGAGAACTTAAAGAAGAAGTTTATGTGAATCAACATATATGATTCGAGGTTGAAGAAAAAGAAGAAAAACTTTACAAGTACCTCATGCTAATAAGTTACTACCTATTATCATGGCTCGCACTCCTTACTAGGTATTCATACTTGGGGACGCCTAATGGTCATAGGTCATTCAACTACTGAGGAATGGTCATCCTGTAGTCATGCACATTGGGTTTAGATGGTCACGTACTACTAATGCACGATCAACACTATTTTCTATACCTAGCTAGGAATACGAGGATTAACAAGCATACTACACAAAATCCAATAAAATAGTACTATAGACTTTAAGATCATAAATAAATAAATAAATCAAAGGATAATAAATTAATTAAATGCCAACAACAATTTAACCGAACATAATAAGCAACGAAACATCGACAATTAAAGCAAAAATCATTAAGAAATAATGAAACTGAATTAATTAATAAAAGTCAGAATACATATACATATCATGCAAAATTAATGCTCTCGATCTCTTAGTTGAGCACCATGGCAAACCCCTCTTGTCAAACTGCTGCGTTTCTTCCTTCTTGTCGGCTACAGGAACGAACAAAAGAATAATAGAATTCTCCGTATGTTGTATCGTATGGTATGTGTATATAGGATAGAACTTCATGATTTGTACGGCTTTCACCCTCCATCTCTCGATAAATTATATCTTCGGTCCTTGTCTTCTTTTTGTTCTTTTCTGGAGCTGGGAACAACATGCATATAACACATAAATGTGTTATCAAATATAAGTTGAAACCTTAATCATTTGTACGAGTTAGGCCTCTGTAGTTTAACAACTTGGCATCCAAGTTTAATAGTTACCGCGTAAGTCCATCGTTCTACTTACGCCGTAAGTCTTCATAAGCATATACTCTTCCTCCATATGTAGAAATATTATGGCGTAACCAAATGCATAAACTACGCCGTAATCGTCTTGTTAATTAATTCTTCCAAATTTGCGTCGTAACCTTGATAACATTGTTACGCTGTAATCATCATTAAACTTTGATAATCCTTTGGCCATCATAATGTGTTACGGCGTAAGTCCATCGTGCTACTTACGCCGTAACTCTTCTGCATCCTGATTTTGAAAACTCTTGTCCATGTGTTAACTACGACGTAAATGTAAGTCTTCTATTATGCTGTAAATGTCTCCTGAATGCAGATTTCATGTATTAAGCCGATTTTTGGCCTTTTCTGCATCTTTCCATTCCAATGCCGTGATAAACCTGAATATGTAAATATGAACAAATTAAGTATAGGATTCTTATAAAAATATACAAAATGAGGCAATAAACATGAAATTTGATAGCTAAATATCCAGACTATTTGATGTCATCAGTCAGCAATAGAAATCGCAAAGAACATGGTTCATCATAGCCGCACAAAGCATATCGCTTTGAGACATCATTTTATTAGAGAAGCAATTGAAGACGGATATGTGCAACTGGAATTTGTGGAACGAATAATCAGCTAGCAGACATTTTCACAAAAGAACTTTTACGAGAAAAGTCTTAGGAACTCAGGCGAAAGTTTTGAGTTTAGCCAAAACACATTACGGGGAGAGTGTGAACTAATATGTTTCACCAAGAAGAAAAGAAAGAGTTTAATTTTTGGAAAATAAGTCAAGCCCAACTATTGATGTTTGAGAAAATAATAGTTGAAATTCCTACACATGTTTTATTGTAAGAAAAATTATGTTTTGCTTTTACCACAATGATTCAACAGCGTGTGGAAAACAAGAAACTAGATATACGACTAAAAGATCAATTTGATTTTTGACCAACTATTTTGTAATAGTTGTATAATGTTTGGCCTATAAAAGGTTGTTGTATCATTTTTGAATTTTGTACCAATTGCTTACTAAATAAAATAAAGTGTTTGAAGTTTTTTAAAAAATCTTTTTGAGTGTATTGTTTCCTATACAAAAGGATTGTTTTATACTTTGTTGTAACAATTTTTGTGAGCAAATTAGAGTAACATCTCATATATCCAACACTTTCCAATATTAAGTGCACTCGATCAGTCACTCATCAAATATCGACCAAAATACTTAATATTTGATAAGTAACTGATCATTCATTCAAAAAAGGTAATCGCCTTTATTGGATGAGTGATTGATCGTGTGTACTTAATATGGCGTGGGCCTTTATTGGATCAAGTTTGAGAGTATTTAAAAAAGGTGGTAAAAATTCAAAACATATTATGTATAAATAAAGCAGAAGCACCATGAACTCCATTGTGTAAAAAGTTACAATAAGAACCAAATCGACAAGAACCTTTATTGAAATTGAAACAAGGTTTGTGAACCTTTTCAGTAGGAGAAACGCAGCATAGTAGAATCCGAATTAGCTAACAAGACCACGGGTGATGAGGAAGTAGAATCTACAAACGATTCTTGTGCCCCTGACTTCAACCGCATCTCCCCCGTAGTTAGCATAGAACGCACCATCTTAAGGTCGGGAAACACTTCACGATGAGCAATTGTAGTAGCAACATTATCAAACTGTTGAGGCAACCCTTCCAAAGCAAAGGTAACAACATCATCATTACTAACGGGAGAACCAAGACTCCTCAAAATATTGGCAATATTTTTGATCTTACCAAAGTAAGCATCGATACTCAAATCCCCTAGCTTTAAAGCACGCAATTCAACCTTTAATGCAATGGAGCGAGACCGTTTGTTATCATTAAAGATTAAAGCAAGGAGTTTCCATGCTTCCTTTACTGTTTGGGGGTTATCAACTACAAGACGTGCTTGAAGTGTTGATGACAATGTCACAAAGATCCAAGAAAGGAGGGGCAACACTTGTCGTGGCTTCTCTTTTACCAAGAATATTTTCCAAGAATATTTTCCAAAAGACCGTTACCTCGACAAACATGCATGAAAAAGTACACCCAGGAAGTATAGTTCATCTCATCAATGTCGAGCTTGACGGGAACAAGTTGGTTAGGATTGGTGATCGTCATAAGCTTATCCGAAAGCAATATGACGAGTGGAATAGAGGGTGGGTTTCCTTCCGTCATGCTTAAACGTGGATCATAAGGTTTAGGTTTAGGGAATGAAGGAGCAGGAAACGTTGTAGGGTTAGTGTTTAAGGTGTGAATTGACTATATAACCAGGAACCAGAATATTAAACAAGCATTAACCAAAGGTCGACTGTTTAACAACGCACCAAACAATCGACAAACAAAACAAAGAATCGACTGGCTATCAACACAGGCCAACGATCGATTGTAAACTTAAAACAAATGATGGTGACTGGTTATCCCTGAACCAACGGTCAACCACCACACGGATATGACAGTAATGGAAGAGAATTTTTTTTAGCGTTTAGAAGGATTGTATGGGAAGAGGCTGTGATACCATGTAGAATGATAACATCCAAAAGTGTTTTTGTATCTCGCATCAACCAACCGTATAACATGATATATAGGGTATTAAACCTAATAATACAATTATGGGCCTTAACCCAAATACACTATAATAATATTACTAACATAAACGAATATGTTATTTTATTCCAATACTCAAAACAAACATCAGTTTTTATTCAATTCGAATAATATATTCCACCCCAACTTTGCTTCCAACCTGCCAAGCGCCCCATACACTTTTATCATTGGTAGATTTGTAATCAAGCATTTTTGATCATTTTAGTTATTTTAGTTATATTGAGTGGTTTAAAATGGTAATAATTTTGGTAAAGCATAATCAATAAAGCCTATTAAACCGCCTAACGTGTTATAGGTTATATTAAAGTTCTGATGCGTTTTGCGGATATCTCTCGACAACATCGATTTAAGTAGTTTGTGCCAAATGAGATCAAGTAACATACAACAGCATAATTTATACAAGTTTGTTACAAAAAAGAAAAAAGAAAAGAAAAAAAAAGAAAGTAAATTTGGTACACAGTATACAATTGCAATTCGACTAAAGTTGGATACTTGGATACATTTTATTGGAACACACGAATTACATCATTATCAATAACTATTGACTAATCAACTAGCTTGAAGATTTTCTAATATGGTAAGTAAAAGAAGAGAAGACGGTACCTCATATATTTTGAAGCGTATCTAGAATATGCTCCAACTCGTTAACAACATCTTCTATATTATTAATCCGTTGCAATGGAGAATCCATAGAGCATATCCAATCTTAACACTTGAAGCTAAACATTTCTCCACTTTTTGTGCGTCTGCTTCGGTGTTTTGCAACACAATTACATCATTATCAATAACATCAACAACATAGTCTGGCAAGGCCATGTATGCAAATTTATGAAGGCTCAAGCCATCGTTAAACATGTCGTCCATAGGCATTTTTCCAGTCATCACCTCCAATAATAATATTCCAAAACTGTAGACATCTCCACTACTTGTCATCTCGTTCCCGAGACCATACTCTGCAACTTATAAGTACTTTAGAAGAGATTTACATTGCAGTAAGTAAATATGGATATACAGAAATACATTAAGCTTACCTGGAGGTGCATAACCAAGTGTTCCTACAACTCCCGTTGAGCAAAGTTGGTTTGAATGAGTTCCAAGAAATCGTGCTAAACCAAAGTCTCCAACATGACCCACCATATCATCATCAAGTAGAATGTTGCTGGGCTTCAAGTCACCATGAACAATGGTTGTTTGGCAGCGATTATGAAGGTAGTCAAGTACAGACGCAACATTAGCTAGAATATTTATTCTTTGAAGAAGGTTCGGTCTCAATGTATTTTCACTTGAATGTAAACAATCATGTAAACTCCCCTTAGGCATGAACTCGTATACCAAAGCTTTGAAATCATTACCTTGAAAGTCAACACTTGAACATGAGGTTAATATCTTCAACAAATAACGGTGTCTAATGTTGCGCCATGCTTCACACTGTTGAACAGGTCTTGATGGGTTTCGAGGATCGATATGATCAAACATAATCATGCCATCATTCATACAAGAAAATAAAATGAACAAGAAAGATTGGGTTGAACCCACATAATTTGATATTGATAAAATGAATGGGTTACAGAATCTGTTTACAAAATCCTACTTATATACTAAATGAATAGGTGTCGTATGAAAGGATGTGATGGTTCAAACAAACCAATGGTCATACCCTTTCATTATAACTGTAAATAACTAACTAAAACTGACTAATTCTAACTGTCTAACTGCCGTTTGGTTCTGCTTGCTGGTGCGAATTGCAGCCCAACACAGAAAACTTGCAGCCTTTATTCCTTAACAAAGATTAATTGGATTATGTTTTCCAATATATTCCCCCTAATCTAATTAATCTTTGTTTCTCCTTCAATCTTCTTGTTCCTTGATGCCTTCTTCGATCTTTCTTTTAATTTTGATGTCTTCAATCAATTGGTGTGTCACTGGATCTTCATGATCTCCAAGGCAAGTCTTTTAGTCTCTTAGAAACATGTCCTTCTGTTTCAACTTGTGACTTCAAGGCAAGTAAATCCCTTAGCCTTCTTCCTACACCGGATTTGAGTACATCTTTATCTCGGTTAAAACCACCGTCTCTAATCTTTCTTCTTCAAATGGCATCCATGGTTGCGTTCCGTTAAAAAACACAGGTTTGAATCTTGATTGGTGATTGAAACATGAATTGTTGTTGCTTGATCCCCTTCGGCTCTGATGCCACTGTTGAACAGGTCTTGATGGGTTTCCAGGATCGATATGATCAAACATAATCATGGCATCATTCATACAAGAAAATAAAATGAACAAGAAAGATTGGGTTGAACCCACATAATCTGATATTGATAAAATGAATGGGTTACATAATCTGTTTACAGAATCCTACTTATATACTAAATGAATAGGTGTCATATGAAAGGATGTGATGGTTCAAACAATCCAATGGTCATACCCTTTCATTATAACTGTAAATAACTAACTAAAACTGACTAATTCTAACTGTCTAACTGCCATTTGGTTAGCCTCTTCAGTGTTGTCTAGCAAGTCTCCCTTCTCCCTTGTGTATGGGCATGACCCTTCACTCTCTCTCCTTAGAGTCTTTGGCTGCTTATGCTATGCCACAATTCTCAACATCTCTGATAAATTTAGTAGTAGGTCTGAAAAAAGTGTTTTTATTGGTTATTCAAATGAGAAAAAAGGTTATAAGCTTTTAAGTCTTGAAACAAAAAATATCTTTTACTCCAGAGATGTCAAATTTTATGAAACTGTTTTTCCCTTCAAAATGAAAAATACTTTGTCAAAACCTTTTGTTGAAACGTATGTGCCTAAAGATTTAAATCACAAAAATTTCTTTGACTCACAAATAAGTCCCAATGATGAAGGGAGAGTGACATCCTATGATGATGGCACAGTGTTGGGTCATCCTACTAGGGATGATGAACCTGTTGCAACTTCCATAGATGAAAATACACACCCTGAGGGCACTGTATCACATGAATCACATCCTGCTGATACATCTTCTGATTCTAATCAGAATTCTGAACAAGAAGAAGGCTTGCCAACCACTACTGCTAGAAGGTCAACCAGAGTTTCTAAACTGCCCAGTAATCTTAATGACTTTATTGTTGAAGGGAAAGTTAAATATGGTGTTGAAAAGGTTGTTAATTACTCTAACCTTAACAAAGATAATTACTGCTTTGCTTCTAGTCTAAATAAAAGTATTGAACCTACCTGTTATGAAGAAGCTATTCTTGACAGTAATTGGGTTGATGCTATGAACTCTGAAATTGAGGCCTTAAATGAAAATCATGCTTGGGATATAACTGATCTTCCACCTAATAGAACTCCCATTGGTTATAAATGGATCTTTAAAATCAAATATAAAGCCAATGGTGAAGTTGATAGATACAAGGCTAGATTAGTTGCTAAAGGTTATAACCAAAGGGAAGAAATAAACTATGATGAAACCTTTTCCCCTGTTGTGAAAATGTCTACTGTTAGATGTCTTATTGCATTAGCTGTGAAAAACAAATGGCCTCTTTTCCAACTTGATGTTAACAATGCCTTTATGTATGGAGACCTTGATGAGGATGTCTATATGACCATCCCTAAGGGGTTTTGTAATGAGAACAATAAAAATAAAGTCTGTAAACTTGTCAAGTCTCTGTATGGCCTTAAACAAGCTCCCAGGAAATGGAATGAAAAACTTGTTAGTGTATTAAAAGAAAATAACTTTGTTCAATCTGTCAATGATCATTCTTTGTTCACCAAAACAGAGAATAACAAGTTTATTGCTCTGCTTGTTTATGTGGATGACATTGTCCTTACTGGAAACTGCATTGATGAGATAAATCTGTTCAAAGAATTTCTAAAATCTAAATTTCATATAAAAGACTTGGGAAACTTAAAATATTTTCTTGGCATTGAGGTTTTAAAAACTGGTAATGACATATGTCTCACCCAAAGAAAATATTGTCTTGAACTCCTCAAAGAGTTTGGACTTCTTGGGTGCAAACCTGTGTCCACTCCCATGGAACCCAACTCTGTTCTTCCATACATACCCACTGCTGATGATCCCTTACTTGTTAACATTACTGGTTATCAGAATTTACTTGGGAAACTTATTTATCTCACCCATACCAGACCTGACATCTCATACTCAGTTCATTGTCTGGCACAATATATGCATTCTCCCTTGAAATCCCATTTAGAATGTGCCCTCAATGTTCTGAGATATCTGAAAGGAGCTCCAGGAAAAGGTCTAAGGTATAATTTCAGTAACTCTGAAAACTATCTTGAAGGGTATAGTGATGCAGACCGGGATAAATGCAAAAAAACCAGGAAATCTGTCACAGGTTATTGTGTTTTCTTTAATGATTGTTTTATCTCATGGAAAAGTAAAAAACAAAACACCCTTTCAAAATCTTCCACAGAAGCAGAGTATAGATCAATGTCCACTGCTGCCTGTGAAATTATTTGGATTCAAAAAATCTTAAAAGATCTAAAAGTTGATATCAATCTCCCTGTTAATCTTTTTTGTGATAACAAATCTGCTTTGCAACTTGCTGTCAATCCTGTTTTCCATAAAAGATCAAAACATTTTGAAATTGATGTTCACTTCATTAGAGAAAAAATTGCTAGAGGTGTTATAAGTGCCAAAAAGATTGGCTCTTCAAACCAAACTGCATACATTCTTACAAAAAATCTTCCTGTTTATCAGCATAAATTCTTGTGTAAAAAATTGATATTGTTTGATATGTTTGCCCAACAGATTAAGGGGGAATGTTAGAAATTGAGGTCATAATCTGTGGCAAACATGTCATTCTATCAATTGCTAATGGTTTTCCAGTTATGTTTATTGCAGACTTATTACAGGGGTTATTCTTGGACAAAGCATAAATGGTTTAAAGAGTTTAGATGTTCATTTCTGCTGATGCTTCTCTTATAATAGTTGAGGGGGTCAATGTGCATCTTTTTCCCTTACTTAAACCCTCTCCTAATCTAGGGTTATCACACAAATATGACAACATAAAATGAGAAACCAATACGAGAGGAAGACAATATGAATTTTTTTTGTGGCTTCATTTTAAGAAATGAACTTATGATCATAAAAATGAGTACTCTACTCTTTATATATTTCTTTGTGTGAATTTAAATGTGTTTCACCAAGAAGAAAAGAAAGAGTTTAATTTTTGAAAAATAGGTCAAGCCTAACTATTGATGCTTGAGAAAATAATAGTTGAAAATATCCTACATATGTTTTATTGTAAGAAAAATTGTGTGTTGCTTTTACCATAATGATTTAACCCACTGTGGAAAACAAGAAACTAGATATACGGCTGAAAGATCAATTTGATCTTTGACCAAATATTTTGTAATAGTTGTGTAACGTTTGGCCTATATAAAATTTTATCGTATCATTAGTGAATTTCGTACAAGATGTTACAAAATAAAATAAAGTGTTTGAAGTTTTTTAAGAAATATTTTTGAGTGTATTGTTTCCTATAGAAAAGAATTGTTTTATACTTTGTCGTAATACTTTTTGTGAGAAAATTTGTGTGAGAGTAACATCTCATATATCAAACATAAATTGGTATCCGAGCTTGTTTGAATCTATTTGGGTAAACGAGTTCTTACCATTTAAAGCGGTAATGGCATGATGACAAGGTTTTGATCTAAGTCATGTTGTCGTCCCAATTTTTAATTGTGAAAATTATGACTATTGGTATGTCAAAATGGAGACATTGTTTGATTCTTTAGATGTGTTTGACGATGTCAAAAACACATTTGAAGAACCCATTGATACGGAAAAATTAACCGACGAGCAAATGAAAGTTTTGAAGCTAAAGAGAAGCCGAAATGCAGTAGTTCTAAGTATGATTGAACGGGGAGTCACACCGTCAATCTTCCTGAAAATCATGCGTCTAAAAAAAGCAAAAGAAGCTTGGGAGGTACTCAAGCAAGAATTTCAAGGAGAAGTGAAAGTGAGAGCTATAAAACTACAAACTTTTAGACGAGATTACGAGAACACGAAGATGAAGGAAAATGAGTCACTAAATGACTATCCATCTAGATTAACCAATTTGATTAATCACAAAGGAAAGTTTAAATGTACTAAATGTGATCAATTTGGTCATCTAGAAAAAAATTGTCGAAAAAGAACCAACAACAAGCAATTTTTTTTCTAAGAAAAACAAGAAGATGGAAATGTTTTCTTTGGTCACTCAGCTAACGTTGAAAAAAGTAACACATGGTTTCTTGACAGCGGTTGTAGTAACCATATGATGAGCGATGAAAGTATTTTGGTCGATATAGACATTGCAGGAAATTCTCAAGTAAAATTGGGAAATGGAGCAGTAGTACAAGTGAAGGGAAAAGGCAAGATCTTGGTCAAGACAAAAACAAGTATCAAATATATTAATGATGTTTTACTTTCATGACCTTACGCAAAATTTTCTTAGTGTTGGACAACTTAGTGAGCACAAATACTCAGTTATTTTTAAAGTAAAAGGTTGCAATATTTATAATAAAGGAAGAGACAGAGAGTTGATGCATAAGATAATAATGGGGCGGAACATAAGTTTTCTGATCACATTCAAATATGAAGAAGACACTGTGTTGAAAGCCACAACTGCAGATGAGGCTTTGTTATGGCACAAGAGACTTGGACATCTTAATTTCCAAAGTCTAAATTTACTCCACCAGGAAAATGTGGTTGCAGGTTTGCTGCAAATTCACGAGATTGAAGGAGTTTGTGAAAGGTGTGCGCTTGGAAAGCATCATCGGAAACCATTTTAGAAAGGAGTCGCTTGGAGAGCCAAGAAAATTCTCGAGCTAGTACACACTGATCTTTGTGGTCCGATGAGGAATCCATCTCATGGTAATAATTTATATTTTATTTTATTTATTGATGATTCTAGTAGAATGACATGGGTTTATTTCATGAAAGAAAAATCTCAAGTTTTTGGGATTTTCAAAAAGTTTAAAAATTTTGTAGGAAAACAAATGGGGAGTTTTATCAAAATTCTAAGAAGTGATCAAGGTAAAAAATACAACTCAAAAGAGTTTGATGAGTTTTGTGAGGATGAAGGCATGCACATACAACTCACAACTCAATACATACCTCAACAAAATGGTGTAGTCGAGAGAAAGAATCAGACCGTTGTAGAAATGGCGAAATCAATGATGCACGAGAAAGGTTTACCAAAACGTTTTTGGGCAGAAGCAATTTACATGGTAATATATTTGCTGAATAGAAGTCCAACAAAAGCCCTCGATAACAAGACTCTACTTGAAGCGTGGAATGGAAGAAAACTTTCGGTAAGACGTCTTAAAGTTTTTGGGTGTGTTTGTTATTCTCAAATACTAAAGGAAAAAAGATACAAGTTAGATGAGACAAGTGAAAAGTTTATTTTTGTAGGCTATAGTAGCAAGTCAAAAATTTATAGATTGTATAGCCTAAAAACATGAAAAAATTATAGATTTTATAGCTACAATGCTAATTATTGTCACGTAGAACCAGAAATTTTTGAGGAAGCGATTAGAGAGGAATCATGGAAGAAAGCGTTGGAGGACGGAATTCAAGTTATCGAAAAGAACAACACATGGGAGCTTAATGTAGACCATTATACAAAGACGTTATTGGTGTCAAATGGGTCTACAAAGTAAAGTACAATGCAGATGGTTCCGTTCAAAGAAACAAGGCAAGACTAGTCGCAAAAGGTTATTCACAACAGCCCGAAATTGAAAACCCAACGAGACATTTGTTCCAGTTGCTCGAATGGACACAGTCCGAGCAATCATCTCACTAGTAGGTGAGAAAGGTTGGTTACTCTACCAACTCGACGTCAAGTGAGTGTTTCTAAATGGAGAACTTAAAGAAGAAGTTTATGTGAATCAGCATCTATGATTCGAGGTTGAAGAAAAAGAAGAAAAACTTTACAAGTTGAAGAGAGGTCTTTACGGACTCAAGCAAGCACCACGAGTCTAGTATCGTATAGCCATATCTATGGTTATTTTAAAGAAAAAGGTTTTGATCAAAGCAAGAGCGAGCCAACCTTTTATGTTAAAAATCAAGGTACAAATGACATTTTAGTTGTAGCACTCTATGTCCGATCTTGTGTTCACAGGAAAAAAACAAGAAAATGATCGAAGATTTCAAGAATGAGATGATGCAAAAATACGAGATGAGTGATTTAGGTCTTCTAAATCATTTTCTCAGAATGGAAATATATCAAGACGATGGCGGCGTTTATATTTGTCAAGAAAAGTATGTCAAGATTTTGAATTTTTTGACATGTCGGAATGCAAACCGAAGGACCCTCTTTTGGTTGTCAATGAAAAGGTCACGAAATAAACGGACCAAGTAAAGTGGACGCTACAATTTATAGAAGTTTGGGGGGGATATTGTTAAACCTCACAGCAACAAGGCCCGACATCATGTTTGCTGTTAGTTTACTCTCAAGGTTCATGCACAATCCTAGTCAGATTCATTTGGGTACGAAATATTTTGGAATCAAGTTCAAAAATATGCAGATATAAATTTTCATGTTTTTTGTAACAATGATTGGAGAGGATGTACAAATGATATGAAATAAGCAACAAACAGTTGCACAATCATCAGCAGAGGAAGAGTACGTAGCATCAGTTATAGCCACATCACAAGTAATTTCGATATGAAGTATTTTTGAAGACATTGGAGAAAAGCAATTGAAGCCTACAACAATTTTCTGCGATAGCATGTCAGTGATACGCGAGATCAGGTTTTACATTAATAATACTCGTCTACCTACTGATCTACAGATATACTAACGGGCAGTGTACCCGGTCGTACGTAGTGAGGGTATGGTAAGTCCGAGGTCATCCTCAGGAATGGTGAGTGATCTCTAGTTGTCTAATTGAAATGACAATCTACCTAGAAAGCAATAAAAATACACCAAGCACTTTAAATAATGTTGAGTAACTCTAATGATCTTAAAATAACTAATGGGAAGGTTTAGTTGTAACCACTGGTAAAATTTCACTTTGCACTAAATTAATATAATCAATTTTCTACGTATAATTTTTTTTTAATGTTATTAGTTCATAACGACTAGTTAATGTGATTTAACTCACATTCTTACTAAACTGCTCACACGTGAACCGACACCAACATGCCTTATGTTTATTTCAAATAAACATCCCTATATGTCAAGTATAAAAGTTTTTAACTTTTACTTGCCACTTTACGTTAATTCGTTAACGTACAATTATTAAACGTTCAAACTAAACGTTTGATATCAATTAGGATTTTCACGAAACCCTAAGTTATTATAACTATGATTTCACATAACTAAATCATAAACCTTAAAGTACAACACCTCAGAGCTAATGTACAAGCTTTATAGCACGAAAACCTAATCTTACGTTATTTCCTGTTACAAACCCTAAATTTCCAAAACTATGATTTTATGTAAATAAAATCACAAAACTTAATTAAAATATATAACTATTATAAATTAATATTGTACAAACCTTTCATGCACATGTACAAATATCTAATTCATAGAGATTTAAAAATGTATCTTAACTAGTAACCTACACACCAATAAACCAAAAATTAAAATTATAATGTAAACTATTAATACAACAAATCTAGCTCTATGTACAAGAGACCTAAGCTCAAATGCAATTCTCATACTTTGTTTTTGTTATTTAAATTGCAACAAAACACAACTAAAATACAACCAAACTAAGTCCTAAAATGAACTAAATCTCAACTAGCCTAATATGAATACCGTTAGCCCAAACTAGTTTTCACTTACACATTGTCTCTTAGATATTAGGCAAGTTAAGTCAACATGTCAAGCTGGCACTCATTCGAACAAGATACTAAGACCACCTGGACAATCCCTAAACCCCATATTATCCTTAGCATGCATTGTGTCTTTCATCCTTTTGCAAGTTGCATCCAATGAAATACTATTCTCGTTGTCTATATAAGTCGAACCCAAAACAAACTCCCTTTTATACCACCTTTCACTTACAAGCAAAACTCTCACTCACACACCTATTTAGCTACTGTACTTCAAGAATAAAGGAAAGGGAAGGTTGTAGCTTTGTAAAAACTTTGGTAACATATTAGCAGTCGAATCGGGATAGTTGGTTCTAGCCGAGTTCTCCAAAACACAACAAGGTTTGTAACTCTTACAAAACCCTTTCAATCTCATTTCACATACCATTTACTCACGATTATAATCAAGTATAACTAAATAACAAAGATCAAAAACCATTTTTTATCTTTCTTTTTCCTGGTCGCAACAACAGGTTCCAACACAGCTTGTTGTTACATTTTTTTTTTTTTTTTTTTTTTTTTTGTTAAACTTAAACTTCAACCTACATCAAGGATCATTTAAATAAGCTAAAGAACATGTCTACAAGTCATAGAAAAAGGCTCATAAGTTTTAAGATTGAATTGCTGTTATCATTCTTTTTTTCTCCTTCTTGTCGCGAAACCACCAAGCGCCCTCTTTTGAGTTAGTTTTTAACTCATAAGCTAGAACCTAGAAACTAAACAAATAAGCCACCGTAATAAGCTCACAGCTAACTTTACAAACTCACGAGACCATAAGCCAAAACAAGATCAAGAAGCATTTCTTTCCTTTTTTTTTTGTTACCGAGAGCTCAAACAAACAAAACCCCCTCGCTACATTTTTTTAACCTTGAACTTCAACCCACACCATGGGTCATTTGGACAAGTTAGTAACCTGTTAACAAGTTATAACAACAAGTCATAATTCTTTATCGGGTTCGGCCTTGTTTTATTTCTTTTTCTTTTCTTGTCGAGAACCAAGCAAACACCCCTCTTTGATCGGGTTTTAAACCCATAAGCTATAAGCCATAAGCCGAACGTTTTGGCTACCTAAATAAGCTCCTAACAAGGTTTAGAAAGCCACTAGGCTTTGGCCAAAGTTCCCGCGAGAGCTCACTTTGCTTCTCCCTTTTCTTTTGGTCGCAAGCACAAAACCAAACGGACCTTAAAGGGCTGTAAAAGCCTATAAGCTAAATATTAAGCCTATAAGCCTTCACAGCTTATTCTTAAGCTTAAAACATCTTATATTGATAAGCCATAACAAGCCACATCCTTCGTAAATCCAAAAATGCAAATTTGTAAAATAAGGACTATGTACGTAACGACAACCATGCATGGGGGTTAAAAACGTTAAACTTGGAGTTTCTTGGTCTAAAACTGTAAATTTAGTTAATATTATAGAATAAGGACTATGCATGTAATTTGCAAAATGCATGGAGGGCTTGTCTTGCCAAAATTTTAAAACTATATATATATAGACTAAACTTAAAAATAAATTCATGCATGGGCATAAAAAGTGTAATTATGAATTAATAATTTACAAAAAGAACCTCTAATGGAAATCATATTTAAGCAAGGGATATAAAGTGTCACTTTTGAAACTCCAAGGTAGAAACTGTCATTTCACTAAAGTTGAGGGGTATAAATTGTCATTTTATAAAAGTTCGAGGGTATAAACTGTCAATACTAAAAACTATAATATGAAGTGTAACATATTATATTATTACGGGAATGTATTTCTAATACATATCGACTTGATCAATATATGGGATATCCTTGTCTCGTTAATAATCAAACAACCTTAAAAATGAAATATGATAAAACTTATTCTCCGCTAACTTTTGAAGAGACTTCAAAATTATAAAATCTATCATTTGTACTTTTCTCATTTAACCATACGCGTTGTTCTAATTCCACACAAAGATTCACTAATAATTATCGATAAAACACATATTGTACTATTACTAAAACATTACGTATTGATAAAGTTTTGAACGACAACAACATACTGAAACTTGACATACTAACTCAGGTCGCGTGTCGGAGCAGTTTATTCACACAACTTGATTAGTTTTTCAACCAGACTACTGTACTATCAAGGTGAGTTCATAGTCTCACTTTTATACATTTTCAACCCCGTGGGGAGATACATGCTACATACCTGAACACAAGTATTTTTCTGTATGCTATCCTGATTGATATTGCCTAAGTTCCCACTGTTGCCACTAAAAGACCCTCATATCATGCACCATTAATCACTTGCGAGTGAACGCGAGTATAGTGAATAGATCTATTGGCAGTCGACGCCCCATTTGTGTTAGCCGGATAGGTAACCAAATGCACTATATTTGAGAACAAACGGGAGAATGGCAAGCTCCTGCCCGAGGGCACTGTTAAAGACAACATCTCTATGATGTCTGTACTAACATCATTTTTATGATGTTCAACTGTTAAGGTTTGCGTGTCATGAGACTTAAGACAATATACTATACTGCAATATTTTCCACTATCTAAATTGTGTTCAACTGATTATTATTTAAACACTATGGATTCACTCAAACTTTGTGTTGACTTTTAGCATGTTTTATCTCAGGCAACTAGAGCACGACTTGGCACGGAGTGGCAATGGACTTTCTTATAAAAAGGGTGTCCACAATGTTATCATTCAAACTTAAGTACTTCTATATGTATAATATTCCGTTGGGACCTCTCTTTTGTATAAACTCTGAATAAATAAATGAATGATAACTGTTTTATCTAAAAACGTCTCTTTTGAGTCGTTTTCTATTATTATGACTACGATACCTGAAGTAATACCCCAAATTTATTTCCGTTGCGTATATCAAAATATGGGGGTGTTACAGAATGGTACCAGAGCCATAGTTATAGAGAACAAGGTGCAAACCTAAACTATAACTATTTCTCACACTTAAATAAAGTCCTCCGTGCCACTACGCCACTAAAACACTACTTATGCATATTTATGCTGATTATTTAGTTACATAGTGAAATATTTATAATTACCGGGTTGTTACAGAGTTATGTCTTCCTCTGCCCCCTTATTATCATCCTATCGGGATGATAATCCTAAGTTCAAAATATGGGGGTGTTACATTAGCGGTAATCAACTACTCGGGATGATAATCCTAAGTTCAAATATTATGATCTTATGTGCAATATCTAAACACAATCTTAAGGGAGGTACCTAAAATTATCAGGTCTGAAATCGTAACCTAACCTATGATTCCTATGAATCGGAATTAAACGATGCTCAGTTCACAGTCATTAAGTTCTCCTACTAATTTAAGTGATATGTTTTAGTAAACTCCTTTAACACTTATGTGTTTGTCACTAAAACCTATTAATACACCTTAGTCCGGTTGTAATAACATCTTGCATATGGTCAATGCAAGGGTTCAGGGAAGACTGAAGAGTACCTCATGCTAATAAGTTACTACCTATTATCATGGCTCGCACTCCTTACTAGGTATTCATACTTGGGGACGCCTAATGGTCATAGGTCATTCAACTACTGAGGAATGGTCATCCTGTAGTCATGCACATTGGGTTTAGATGGTCACGTACTACTAATGCACGATCAACACTATTTTCTATACCTAGCTAGGAAAACGAGGATTAACAAGCATACTACACAAAATCCAATAAAATAGTACTATAGACTTTAAGATCATAAATAAATAAATAAATCAAAGGATAATAAATTAATTAAATGCCAACAACAATTTAACCGAACATAATAAGCAACGAAACATCGACAATTAAAGCAAAAATCATTAAGAAATAATGAAACTGAATTAATTAATAAAAGTCAGAATACATATACATATCATGCAAAATTAATGCTCTCGATCTCTTAGTTGAGCACCATGGCAAACCCCTCTTGTCAAACTGCTGCGTTTCTTCCTTCTTGTCGGCTACAGGAACGAACAAAAGAATAATAGAATTCTCCGTATGTTGTATCGTATGGTATGTGTATATAGGATAGAACTTCATGATTTGTACGGCTTTCACCCTCCATCTCTCGATAAATTATATCTTCGGTCCTTGTCTTCTTTTTGTTCTTTTCTGGAGCTGGGAACAACATGCATATAACACATAAATGTGTTATCAAATATAAGTTGAAACCTTAATCATTTGTACGAGTTAGGCCTCTGTAGTTTAACAACTTGGCATCCAAGTTTAATAGTTACCGCGTAAGTCCATCGTTCTACTTACGCCGTAAGTCTTCATAAGCATATACTCTTCCTCCATATGTAGAAATATTATGGCGTAACCAAATGCATAAACTACGCCGTAATCGTCTTGTTAATTAATTCTTCCAAATTTGCGTCGTAACCTTGATAACATTGTTACGCTGTAATCATCATTAAACTTTGATAATCCTTTGGCCATCATAATGTGTTACGGCGTAAGTCCATCGTGCTACTTACGCCGTAACTCTTCTGCATCCTGATTTTGAAAACTCTTGTCCATGTGTTAACTACGGCGTAAATGTAAGTCTTCTATTACGCTGTAAATGTCTCCTGAATGCAGATTTCATGTATTAAGCCGATTTTTGGCCTTTTCTGCATCTTTCCGTTCCAATGCCGTGATAAACCTGAACCTGTAAATATGAACAAATTAAGTATCGGATTCACATAAAAATATACAAAATGAGGCAGTAAACATGAAAATTTGAGAGTTAAATATTCAGACTATTTGATGTCATCAGTCAACAATAGCAATCGCAAAGAACATGGTTCATCATAGCCGCACAAAGCATATCGCTTTGAGACATCATTTTATTTGAGAAGCAATTGAAGACGGATATGTGCAACTGGAATTTGTGGAACGAATAATCAGCTAGCAGACATTTTCACAAAAGAACTTTTACGAGAAAAGTTTTAGGAGCTCAGGCAAAAGTTTTGAGATTAGCCAAAACACATTACGGGGAGAGTGTGAACTAATATGTTTCACCAAGAAGAAAAGAAAGAGTTTAATTTTTGGAAAATAAGTCAAGCCCAACTATTGATGTTTGAGAAAATAATAGTTGAAATTCCTACACATGTTTTATTGTAAGAAAAATTATGTTTTGCTTTTACCACAATGATTCAACAGCGTGTGGAAAACAAGAAACTAGATATATGACTAAAAGATCAATTTGATCTTTGACAAACTATTTTGTAATAGTTGTATAATGTTTGGCCTATAAAAGGTTGTTGTATCATTATTGAATTTTGTACCAATTGCTTACTAAATAAAATAAAGTGTTTGAAGTTTTTTAAGAAATATTTTTGAGTGTATTGTTTCCTATACAAAAGGATTGTTTTATACTTTGTTGTAATAATTTTTGTGAGAATTTTTTTGTGAGAGTAACATCTCATATATCCAACACTTTGCAATATTAAGTGCACTCGATCAGTCACTCATCAAATATCGACCAAAATACTTAATATTTGATAAGTAAGTGACCATTCATTCAAAAAAAGTAATCGCCTTTATTGGATGAGTGACTGATCGTGTGTACTTAATATGGCGTGGGCCTTTATTGGATCAAGTTTGAGAATATTTAAAAAGGGTGGTAAAAATTCAAAACATATTATGTATAAATAAAGCAGAAAGGCCATGAACTCCATTGTATAAAAAGTTACAATAAGAACCAAATTGACAAGAACCTTTATTGAAATTGAAACAAGTTTTGTGAACCTTTTCCGTAGGAGAACGCCGCATAGTAGAATCCGAATTAGCTAACAAGACCACGGGTGATGAGGAAGTAGAATCTACAAACGATTCTTGTGCCCGTGACTTCAACCGCATCTCCCCCGTAGTTAGCATAGAACGCACCATCTTAAGGTCGGGAAACACTTCACGATGAGCAATTATAGTAGCAACATTATCAAACTTTTGAGGCAACCCTTCCAAAGCAAAGGTAACAACATCATCATTACTAACGGGAGAACCAAGACTCCTCAAAATAGTGACAATATTTTTGATCTTACGAAAGTAAGCATCGATACTCAAATCCCCTAGCTTTAAAGCACGCAATTCAACCTTTAATGCGATGGAGCGACACCGTTTGTTATCATTAAAGATCAAAGCAAGGATTTCCCATGCTTCCTTTACTGTTTGGGGGTTATCAACTACAAGACGTGCTTTGAAGTGTTGATGACAATGTCACAAAGATCCAAGAAAGGATAATGGTATCAATCTTCACCCACTCCGCATCCGAAGGAGGGGCAACACTTGTCATGGCTTCTCCTTTACCAAGAATATGTTCCAAAAGACCGTTACCTCGACAAAGATGCATGAAAAAGTACACCCAGGACGTATAGTTCATCTCATCAATGTCGAGCTTGACGGGAACGAGTTGGTTAGGATTGGTGATCGTCATAAGCTTATCCGAAAGCAATATGACGAGTGGAATAGGGGGTGGGTTTCCTCCCGTCATGGTTAAACGTGGATCGTAAGGTTTAGGTTTAGGGAATGAAGGAGCAGGAAACGTTGTAGGGTTAGTGTTTAAGGTGTGAATCGACTATATAACCAGGAACCAAAATACTAAACAAGCATTAACCAAAGGTCGAGTGTTTAACAAAGTAACCAACAATCGACAAACAAAACAAAGAATCGACTGGCTATCAACACAGGCCAACGATCGATTGTAAACTTAAAACAAATGGTGGTGACTGGTTATCCCTGAATCAACGGTCAACCACCACACGGATATGACAGTAATGGAAGAGAATTTTTTTTAGGGTTTAGAAGGATTGTATGGGAAAAGGCTGTGATACCATGTAGAATGACAACATCCAAAAGTGTTTTTGTATCTCGCATCAACCAACCATATAACATGATAGGGTACTAAACCTAATAATACAATTATGGGCCTTAACCGAAATACACTATAATAATACGACTAACATAAACGAATATGTTATTTTATTCCAATACTCAAAACAAACATCAGTTTTTATTCAATTCGAATAATATATTCCACCCCAACTTTGCTTCCAACCTGCCAAGCGCCCAATACACTTTTATCATTGGTAGTTTTGTAATCAAACATTTTTGATCATTTTAGTTATTATAATTATATTGAGTGGTTTAAAATGGTAATAATTTTGGTAAACCATAATCAATAAAGCCGATTAAACCGCCTAACGTGTTATAGGTTATGTTAAAGTTCTGATGCGTTTTGCAGATATCTCTCGACAACATCGATTTAAGTACTTTGTGCCAAATGAGATCAAGTAACATACAACAACATAATTTATACAAGTTTGTTTAAAAAAAAAAAAAAAGAAAAAGAAAAAAAAAAGAAGTAACTTTGGTACACAGTATACAATTGCAATTCGATTAAAGTTGGATACTTTTGGATACATTTTATTGGAACACATGAATATGCTTACACTACTACTTGTATGAAACCTCACGCAACCCAACTATCTTTGAAATATGACTTACACCACTTCTCCTTGCAGTTACTTCAGCTCCACAATGCAAGCTTGTTGTTAGACCTAAAAAAGTGTACATGAGGAAAAGTAAACATTGTTACTTATGATCTAGTATTCATAGACACATGTAAAGTCACATTCTACCAAACTAGCGATTAATCAACTAGCTTGAAAATTTTCTAATATGGTAAGTAAAAGAAGAGAACACGGCACCTCATATATTTTGAAGCGTATCTAGAATATGCTCCAACACGGTAACAACATCTTCAATATTATTGATCCGTTGCAACGGAGAATCCATAGAGCATGACACTCCAATTTTAACAATTGAAGCCAAACATTTCTCCAAGTTTTGTGTGTTCGCTTTGCTGTTTTTCAACACAATTACATCATTATCAATAACATCAACAACATGGTCCGGCAAGGCCATGTATGCAAATTTATGAAGGCTCAAGCCACCATTAAACATGTCGTCCGTAGGCATTTTCCCAGTCATCACCTCCAACAATAATATTCCAAAACTGTAGACATCTCCACTACTTGTCATCTTGTTCCCGAGACCATACTCTGCAACTTATAAGTACTTACTTTAGAAGAGATTTACAATGCAATAAATAGATATGGACATACAGAAATACATTAAGCTTACCTGGAGGTGCATAACCAATTGTTCCTACAACTCCCGTTGAGCAAAGTTGGTTTGAATGAGTTCCAAGAAATCGTGCTAAACCAAAGTCTCCAACATGACCCACCATATCATCATCAAGTAGAATGTTGCTAGGCTTCAAGTCACCATGAACAATGGTTGTTTGGCAGTGATTATGAAGGTAGTCAAGTACAGACGCAACATTAGCCATAATATTTATTCTTTGAAGAAGGTCCGGTCTCAATGTATTTTCACTTGAATGTAAACAATCATGTAAACTCCCCTTAGAGCATCTACAATGCATAAAGTCATAAAGACTTTATGCATTGAATGCAATTAATGAAGATGGCACTTAGTAACTAACACTTTTACAAAAGACTTGGTGTTTACCAAGTCTTTGTAAAAAGTCTTCCTAAAAACACACTAGTTCAATGCAAAAAAGTCCTTGAAAAGCTTTTTAGAATAGGGAAAAAGACTTTTCCTATTGTGGATGCTCTTAGGCATGAACTCGTATACCAAAGCTTTGAAATCATTACCTTGAAAGTCAACACTTGAACATGAAGTTAATATCTTCAACAAATAACGGTGTCTAATGTTGCGCCATGCTTCACACTCCCTCTCAAAACTTCTTTGAGCTCCTTCGTTTTGAAGATGTAGAACTTTGATTGTGACAAATCTAGCACCAAAAACATCGAGGGCACCTTTATAAACAGAGCTGAACCCACCTTTACCAATCAAATTTGCTTTGGAGAAGCCATCAGTAGCCTTGAGAAGTTGATTATAGGAAACTTGTATGAACTGGTCATTCTTCGATGCTTGAGATGGTCTGTTATTTGTCCTCTTTCTATACCAAACATACACAAAACATGATATGGATAGAACTATGGATCCAATCAAAATCACTACTACCATCACTAAAAGGAACCTCTTTTTATGCTTCTTTATCGCCTTGCATCTTGTTAACCTAAGTTCAGCTAATCCACCACAAAGCCTAATATTCCCTAAAACCGAAAATGCACTCGCATTGGCAAACACTCCTTTGACAGGTACTTCACCCTCAAAATCATTCAAGGACAGGTTTAGAAATTTTAAAGGAATCCGTTCCAAGAATTGGGGAATTCTACCTATTAAATGGTTTTGAGAGATGTCGAGTACATCCAATCCTCTCAAGGAAGTTAACGAGGGAGGTATTACGCCCTGAAATACATTGCCTCTAAGGGATAACGTTGTAAGGCTAACGCACCCACCGAGGCTATCAGGAATGTTACCAGATAAATAATTATACGATAAATCCAGAACATTCAACATTTTCAGGTCTCCAACCTCTACAGGAATTGAACCAGACAATTGGTTTTGAGGAAGATATAATGTTGTTAATACAGATGGAAGTTGAAAAAGTGTTTTTGGTAGTTTTCCAGTCAGTTTATTGTCATCAAGATACAATTCCAATAGCACATGAGATTTCCCTAAGCTTGATGGGATATTCCCTTCTAATCTGTTGGAATATAAAGCAAGTTTAATCAACGATGATAAGTTCCCGATGGCATCTGGAATCAACCCTGACAACTTGTTCTCATATAGTTCAAGAATGCCAAGCTTTTGAAGCAAACCAATAGTATTAGGGATTTTTCCTGTGAGTTGGTTAGCTTCTAAATATAAGCTTGTCAAACTAACTAGATTACTAATACTTGAAGGGATGTTTCCATAAATTTGATTCTTTCCTAAAGATAGAAAAGTGAGCTGATCAGAAAGATTACTGATTGAACTCGGGAGTACTCCGTGCAAGTTGCAATCATAAAGATTTAAAGTCTTTAATGATGGAAACGCGTTCCTCTTGGCCAAGTACTAACTGAATTATGTTTGAAACTTGACATGGTTGTCGATACAGAAAGCAGTAAAGAGTTTTTTGGGTTTGTATGCAATAACAGAAAAGCAACACAGAAACTTTGTCTAAACGTTGTACTAATATTGAAGTATGAATTGATTGTTTACAAACGTCTATACTGCCTCCCTTTTATATGAAGTGAAACGGTACAATCAAGAGATATATATAACGTTTCACTAAAAACCTAAAAGAGGCGTACATATATCCTAACAGACACAATGGTTTACATAAACCATTTTGACCCATTTTGGCCCAAGCCCAATCAACTTCCAGGCTTTGCCAAAAACTAACAATCTAAAATATACGGTATTTTATCCTAAGTAACTTTACAGTACATATTAATGTTTACAAAGCAAATTACAGAAGTCTTTAAAACATTAAAACTAACATTGTCCCCCTTAATGTGTAAAGACTTCTTCAAACGCCCATCTTTTCTTGTGAATCCTTCTTGTCCATCCATGTATCTTCGTTGCCATACGTGTTGAGAACTTGTGCATTTCCTTCTAGTGACCACTGCCCATTCGACCCTTCTTCAATCTTTGGGGTCTTCCCATAGCCTTCTTTCTTGGCCATCACAAATTTGTCTTTGCCTCGGGCTCGTAATGTAGTCTCGAAATAACACCGTACTAAGTCAATGTTTCTCTTGTAACATTCTTTTAGTTCCTCATTGTGTTCTCGTTCTAGACCGTGTATAAGTGCAACATCTCCCCATTTGTTTCCAAAAGAAACTCCAAGATAGCCTCCTAGACTAAATCTTATAAAGACCAAGTAAATCGATCTTTATACCATTGATGACGGGGGCAAGGGATCCACCATGATTCGACCAAGATAAACTTGGTAAAACCATTTTAACATCTCTTCAAAGTGTTTGCTCAAAACATTCCAATTCTTGTATACTAGATTGTCATCTTCTATCTTGATTAAAAATGAAATAAATTTCTTAAATGAATTAACCTTCATGATGTAAAGAGTTCCATTCATGCTTAAGAATTCATCATCCAAATAATCATGGATCGTTCCATCCTTCCATTCGAGATCTTCCAAGCCTTTAATGTTCATGCAAGTATCCTTTGGATCGATTGACTCGTAGTAATCTTCCAAAAACTTGTCGTGTTCCTTAGCCATCGAACTTGACTCTCCTTCGACCCTCTTTCCTTCGTGCCCCATCTTTTCATCAAACATATAAGAGACTTTGCATGCGTCGTCTTCATAAGTCACTTCGAAACCTTGTGCCAAAAGTTGCTTGGCGCTAAGCACGTTCAAACTTGCCTCCGGTGTATATGACACACATGGAATTAGCATCTTCTTTTCATTTGTTTCAACAAAGGCCTCGCCTATACCATATGAGAAAATGAATTCTTTCTCATTTTATTCCTTTCCTTCCATTGAAAACCTTGGTTTGATTCTCATGAACAATGATTTTGTGGGACACATATGGTTGTTGTATGTGTCGCTTATGTACCAAATATGGTTCTAGTTTGCGTAATCCGTCCCTTTGATCATGTGGGTTTTTTTAAGGTTTTTTGGTATGCAATAACAGAAAAGCAACACAGAAACTTTGTCTAAACGTTGTACTAATATTGAAGTATGAATTGATTGTTTACAAACGTCTATACTGCCTCCCTTTTATATGAAGTGAAACGGTACAATCAAGAGATATATATAACGTTTCACTAAAAACCTAAAAGAGGCGTACATATATCCTAACAGACACAATGGTTTACATAAACCATTTTGACCCATTTTGGCCCAAGCCCAATCAACTTCCAGGCTTTGCCAAAAACTAACAATCTAAAATATACGGTATTTTATCCTAAGTAACTTTACAGTACATATTAATGTTTACAAAGCAAATTACAGAAGTCTTTAAAACATTAAAACTAACATTGTCCCCCTTAATGTGTAAAGACTTCTTCAAACGCCCATCTTTTCTTGTGAATCCTTCTTGTCCATCCATGTATCTTCGTTGCCATACGTGTTGAGAACTTGTGCATTTCCTTCTAGTGACCACTGCCCATTCGACCCTTCTTCAATCTTTGGGGTCTTCCCATAGCCTTCTTTCTTGGCCATCACAAATTTGTCTTTGCCTCGGGCTCGTAATGTAGTCTCGAAATAACACCGTACTAAGTCAATGTTTCTCTTGTAACATTCTTTTAGTTCCTCATTGTGTTCTCGTTCTAGACCGTGTATAAGTGCAACATCTCCCCATTTGTTTCCAAAAGAAACTCCAAGATAGCCTCCTAGACTAAATCTTATAAAGACCAAGTAAATCGATCTTTATACCATTGATGACGGGGGCAAGGGATCCACCATGATTCGACCAAGATAAACTTGGTAAAACCATTTTAACATCTCTTCAAAGTGTTTGCTCAAAACATTCCAATTCTTGTATACTAGATTGTCATCTTCTATCTTGATTAAAAATGAAATAAATTTCTTAAATGAATTAACCTTCATGATGTAAAGAGTTCCATTCATGCTTAAGAATTCATCATCCAAATAATCATGGATCGTTCCATCCTTCCATTCGAGATCTTCCAAGCCTTTAATGTTCATGCAAGTATCCTTTGGATCGATTGACTCGTAGTAATCTTCCAAAAACTTGTCGTGTTCCTTAGCCATCGAACTTGACTCTCCTTCGACCCTCTTTCCTTCGTGCCCCATCTTTTCATCAAACATATAAGAGACTTTGCATGCGTCGTCTTCATAAGTCACTTCGAAACCTTGTGCCAAAAGTTGCTTGGCGCTAAGCACGTTCAAACTTGCCTCCGGTGTATATGACACACATGGAATTAGCATCTTCTTTTCATTTGTTTCAACAAAGGCCTCGCCTATACCATATGAGAAAATGAATTCTTTCTCATTTTATTCCTTTCCTTCCATTGAAAACCTTGGTTTGATTCTCATGAACAATGATTTTGTGGGACACATATGGTTGTTGTATGTGTCGCTTATGTACCAAATATGGTTCTAGTTTGCGTAATCCGTCCCTTTGATCATGTGGGTTGTCTTAACATGGACTTGTTCAGGGTACTTGGTTTCTTCATGTAGTTTCTATTTTCCATTCGAAAGGGTTTCTGGTTTCCTGTCTTGACACTTCCAAAAATAATGTCCGCGCTTTCTACAAGCATAGCATCTCGCTCTTCTTTCTTTCCTAGTCACTGCCTCCTCGTATCCCTTTGAAGCATTATGTGCTTCGATTTCAAACAGCCTTTTCTTGAGTAATTCTTTTGTCTCCAAAGAAATCCTCCTTCTTGGTTTGTATGGTAACAAACCACTTGTACTTGGCCTCTCCCATGGATTTGAATCCTGTCTCTGATGCCACTGATGGAAACGCGTTCCTCTTGGCCAAGTACTAACTGAATTATGTTTGAAACTTGACATGGTTGTCGATACAGAAAGCAGTAAAGAGTTTTTTGGGTTTGTATGCAATAACAGAAAAGCAACACAGAAACTTTGTCTAAACGTTGTACTAATATTGAAGTATGAATTGATTGTTTACAAACGTCTATACTGCCTCCCTTTTATATGAAGTGAAACGGTACAATCAAGAGATATATATAACGTTTCACTAAAAACCTAAAAGAGGCGTACATATATCCTAACAGACACAATGGTTTACATAAACCATTTTGACCCAAGCCCAATCAACTTCCAGGCTTTGCCAAAAACTAACAATCTAAAATATACGTATTTTATCCTAAGTAACTTTACAGTACATATTAATGTTTACAAAGCAAATTACAGAAGTCTTTAAAACATTAAAACTAACATTTAATTTGCTGCAGTTCGTCAAAGAGTTGATAAACTTCAGGTCATCAACTTGTTCATGTCCATGTAGGTTGTTATAACTTAAGTGCATATCATTAATATCGCTTAGTTTTGAAAAATCTATTGTCAACGCCCCACTAAAGTTGTTTCTATCTATTTCAAGAAGATATAATCTCGAACAGTTAGATATGGAGGGTGGAAGAAGTCCAGTCAGTTGGTTAAACCTTAACTGAAGTAATATAAGATTTGGGAGCATTGTACCTATTTCTAAAGGAAGACTACCAGTAAGCTGATTACCAGGTACAGAGAAAATAGTCACGCGAGAGAGGTTAAAAATGGAATGAGGAATCGTTCCATTTAAGTAACAATCACTTAATGCTAGTTCTTTTAAACTTTTCCAACGACCTAACGTGTCTGGAATACTCCCTCCTAATGGATTGTAAGCTATAGAGAACATTTCCATTGTTGTGATATTTCCTAAGCAAGGTGGGATTCCACCTGTTAGATTATTAACTGAAATAGCCAAAAAAGTAAGTTTGGAGAGGAAACTTATCTCATTAGGTACGCTTCCAACTAGCTTATTGTAACTAAGCCGGAGCACTTCAAGCTGAGAACAACTAGACAAGTTGGTTGGAATGGTTCCACTGAATTTGTTTTCTGCTAGACGAAGAACATGTAGCCTGGATAGAAAACCGAGTTCATGAGGAATGGTTCCTTGGAAGCTATTGTTAAAGAGAGAAACCTCACGAAGGAAACTGAGGTTTCCTACATGAGGAGACAACAAGCCTTCTAAGCCTAATGACTCCAGATGTAATGCAGTCACTCTTCTGTGCCGCTTTCCACCTAAAACACCGTACCACTCCAGTCACAGAAGTGAAGTGAATCATTCCATGAGCTCAAAGATCCATATGGATCATTGATCATTGACTTGAACGACAACAAAGCTGCATGATCGGTCTCATTCCCGTCATGGGAAGCAGAGATGGTGGCTGTAATCACAAATATAACAACAAAAAATGAGAAACCAATACGAGAGGAAGACAATAAGATTTTTTTAGTGGCTTCATTTTAAGAAGTAAATTTAAGATCATAAAAATGATCGAGTACTCTACTCTTTATATATTTCTTGCAACATTAAGTACACTCGATCACTCACTCATCAAGTTGCTTTAGATTGATTTTTTTTCAACCAACTTATTAAATGAATGGTTTCTAATAATGCATATACATTATTGCTTACAATAACTATGAATATATCCTAAAAGACATACCAATTTACACTCTACTTATTCATACATATACACACCGGATTCAAAGCCAAGATGATTATTAGCCATTGTTTTGATTGTGACTAGGTAGGGGTAACAAACTTAAACAAGGAGACACAAATTTGATAGCATTCAATGACAAAATATGTTAACATTATCTTTAAGTTGTCTAAAAGAAATGAAGACATTAGGAAGTTCTCGCATAATTCTGAAAAGTATGGATGACAGGTGAAATCAGGACAAGTTCAGAGTGGCGTAAATTTACTCCATATATAATGATCTCAGTTATCTTGAACCGAACATAAACTTCCCAAATCTCACAACAATCCCACGAGGTATGTGATTGTTTCCTTCAGTTCTTTGGGTTTGAACATTGTTACATTTGACATAAACTTCATCAATACATTCGACAGACAAAAACAAAATTAAAAAACTCGCATACTTCATCAAAAAAACCTTCTTCAAGTCTTCAACAGAAGCTAAAGATGTGTTGAATCGAACAAAGATATTGTCTTTATGAATCTTAGTCGCTTATCAAATGTGTAAACTTTCCCATACGATAGTTTGGCAGTGATAGTATTTCCTCTATAGTGCACTCTTTTTGTAGTATTCTGATTCTTGGAATTGTGTAAGTCATTGGTCTTGGAAAACCAAAGACCAAATTCATGAAGATCACCTTCATCCCATGAAATGCTAACCGTTACATTCCCACGAGCCTTCAATCCTTTGATTGAACCTTTTGACCATTTATCTCGTGGAAGTGCATGCAACAAGTATAAGTCCTTGATTATGCTTTGGACTAACATCTCAGCTATTGCTGCACAAAACCTGAAACAACCCACGTGCATGATTAATGACTTGATAATATAAAAATTTATTTATCTATGCATTATTATTTGTAGAACACTGGCTTGATGTGCAGATAGTGGTTACCCGAAGTTGGCGTCAATTTGGAAAGGGGGATGTGCAGTGAACAGATTACTGTAAAGTCCTCCTTCGTAATCGCTTTCATGACCAGGATCAACCAAGTCAAATAAATGTTTGACCATTCGCTATGCATGTTCACTGTTGTGAAGCCGGGGCCATATAGCAGCTTTCCAGGTTGTTGACCATCCGGGACCCTCTTCCACTGTGAAACAAGACGTGAAAATCTTATAGCTGAACTTATCCATTGTATATTCTGACTTTTGAGCTCAAAAGTACTACTTTTGACTTCTAAACACTTACGGTAATTTTTTAAAGTGCAAAAAATTTAAAAGCTAGATTTATATTAACATAATGTGCTACACATATATTCAATGTTGGTGCTAATTACATTTAGATGTTCATGAAAGTTTTAAATGTGAATAATATATTATTTGACCTACAAGTCAAACATACCTATTCTTTTTCCCTTTGTTTTAAGAAAAAGAGTATGTAAAAACCTCTATTAGTAAGCGTGTAGTCTGCAGCTTTACAAAGATATGGTGTGCTCTCGACAGTTATCGTATGGCTCGGGAAAATACCAAATAGATGTGAGACGTGTCGGTGATGCTCCTCTGGATCTTGAAAATCTTGTGCGTGTCATCATTAAACTTTTCAAAAATAAAAAAAGTTCACAAACGGGTAGGAATTACGACATTACTTACGTATACGTTGTTCGGTTATGTTTTACCTCCCAAAAGTCAAACATGTAATATATAAATAAAAACTCTCAAAAAAAACCGATAGAGGGATCGAATGTCACCTGTACTCTCAGTGCTAGTTAACCTCCTAAATCATTAAATTATGTAAACTAGATTATTATTGATAGAGGCACTTTATTTTGCATACTAAAAATCCTTGCATACTAAGAGATAAATCCTCATATTCCATCTAGTTTAATCTAATGGTAGTAATTAACCTAAGATTTATATGTCTAAACCTAAGTTCATGTTTTTTTCTTGTCTTTTTCTTTTCTTTTTATCTTTCTTATTTATTCTCATTATTTGTATTTTTTTTATCACATTTTTAAATAACACGTTTTTTTTTTTTTTTTTTCGTTTTTGTCGGTTTTCATACGTTTTTGTCCGTTTTTTCCGCTTTTTATACGTTTTCGTCTGTTTTCATACGTTTTCGTCCGTTTTCATACGTTTTCGTCCGTTCTCTTACGTTTTCGTCTGTTTTCTTACGTTTTCGTCCGTTTTCATAGGTTTTCGTCCGTTTTGTTACGCTTTCATCCGTTTTCGTCAGTCTTGTTACGTTTTCGTCCGTTTACATACGTTTTCGTCCGTTTTCTTACGTTTTCATACGTTTTCGTCCGTTTTCTTACATTTTCATACGTTTTTGTCTGTGTACTTATGTTTTTGTTTGTTTTCATCTGTTTTCTTACCTTTTCTTCTGTTTTCTTACGTTTTTGTCCGTTTCTTACGTTTTCGTCCGTTTTCTTACGTTTTCATACGTTTTCGTCCGTTTTCATACGTTTTCGTCCGTTTTCTTACGTTTTTGTCCGTTTTCATACGTTTTCGTCCGTTTTTGCATGTTTTCTTACATTTTCATCCGTTTTCCTATGTTTTCGTTCATTTTCTTACGTTTTCATCCGTTTTCATACCTTTTTGTCTGTTTTCGTCCGTTTTAATACGTTTTCATGTCTTTTCTTACGTTTTTGTCCGTTTTCTTACGTTTTCATCGGTTTTCATAGGTTTATATACGCTTTCGTCCGTTTTTTTACGTTTTCGTCCATTTTTAGACGCTTTCGTCTGTTTTCAGAAGATTTCGTCCGTTTTCATACGTTTTCGTCCATTTTAATCCGTTTTTATATTTTCGTCCGTTTTCATACGTTTTTTTTTCCGTTTTCATACGTTTTTATACGCTTTTCATTCGTTTTTATACGTTTTTGTCCGTTTTCATACGTTTTCGTCTATTTTCATGTGTTTTCATGCTTATTATTAAACTTTATGATATTACATGTCTAATATCAATTGTGATATTTTATTATAAAAAAGTTAATGTCTAATATCACTTGTGATATTTCATAAACAAACAAGTATATTTTTTAACCTTTAATATCACCTGAGATATTTTTATTGCTCTGTATATTTTTATATATTATCACCTATGTGTTTTCTAATATTTTTATAATTTTCAGTTACAAGATAGTTTTTATGTCTTTCATCGCAATTGACAAGTGCATATTTTTTTAATGCAACCAATGTTATCTATCACTTGTGATATTATACTCTTAGTAGAAATAAAAGGGTTAAAGTCTCTTTAGGTGAATTCTTATCTTGTTCAAAAAAATGCTAATTTAATGCAACACTTGTTTGATTTTGTAAATATGTCAAGTCTCTATTTTCATAGTTTGCTTCCTTTTTATTCATTTTGATATTTTTAAGTGACACTTATTTATCTCTTGTGATATAACACTGTAAGAAAGATGAAGAGTATTACACTCTTCAACATATATGTGTTATCAGTTTTGATACTAAACTAAGAATGTGAAATATTAAATTCATACCAAATGTGATAAGAATTTAGTATTTTACCAAGTATATATGAAAGAAATGAAAATAAACATCACTTATTATATTACTGTGATGATTCTGTTCATTTTTATTATTTGTGTTTTTGAAAATATTTAGGAAGATTTTTGTGTTTTATGATAATATGAAATATTAGAAAAGGTGTTTAACTGAAAACAAGAGATGTTATGAAACTTTTGTTAGACTTGTGGTGAATTTTTCTATTTAATGGATACATTGTGCATGTTTCGATAGGTTTTATAGCGGAATTTAAATATATCTATGATTGAATCAGCAAACTAAAGAAGTTATGGTTGAAGAAAACACACATCTTTATAAACAAACTGAGTAAGCTCAAAGACCTGTGATATCACCTCACTTGTGATATCACATGATATCACAAGTGATATCACTGGTGATATCACATGTGATATCACAAGTGATATCACTGGTGATATCACAAGTGATATAAACTATGATATCATACATGTTATCACCGGTAATATCACACATGATATCACAGGTAATATCAACGGTGTTATCACACATGATATCACGTGTGATATCACAAATGAGGTGATATCACCTGTGATATCACAAGTGTTTGAGCTTTCTCAGTTTGTTTATACAGATGTGTGCTATCTTCAACCATAGCTTATTTAGTTTGCTGATTCAACCATAGATATTTTCAAATCCCACTATAAAACCTATCGAAACATGCACAATGTATCCATTAAATAGAAAAATCCACCACAAGCCTAACAAAAGTTTCATAACATCTCTTGTTTTCAGTTAAACACCTTTTCTAATATTTCATATTATCATAAAACACAAAAATCTTCCTAAATATTTTCAAAAACACAAATAATAAAAATGAACAGAATCATCACAGTAATATAATAAGTGATGTTTATTTTCATTTCTTTCATATATACTTGGTAAAATACTAAATTCTTATCACATTTGGTATGAATTTAATATTTCACATTCTTAGTTGAGTATCACAACTGATAACACATACATGATGAAGAATGTAATACTTTTCATCTTTCTTACAGTGTTATACCACAAGAGATAAATAAGTGTCACTTACAAATATCAAATTGAAAACGTCTGAAAACGGACAAAAACGTATCAAATCGAATAAATAACGTATAAAGGCGTATGAAAACGGACAAAAACGTCTGAAAACGGACAAAAACGTCTGAAAACGGACAAAAACGTATAAAACAGACAAAAACGTATAAAAACGGATGAAAATGTATGAAAACGGACGAAAACGGATGAAAATGTCTGAAAACAGACGAAAACGTCTAAAAATGGATGAAAACGTAAAAAAAACGGATGACAACATATGAAAACGGACGAAAACGTATAAAAACGGACGAAAATACATGAAAACGTAAAAATACAGACGAAAACATCTAAAAACGGACGAAAATACATGAAAAGCTAAAAAACAGACAAAAACGTATGAAAATGTCCGAAAACGTAAGAAAACGGACGAAAATGTAAGAAAACAGACGAAAACGTATGAAAGTATAAAAACACGCCTGAAAACGTATGTAAAATGGACGAAAACGAAAAAAAACGTAAGAAAATGGACAAAAACGTATGAAAACAAATGAAGACGTAAGAAAACAGACGAAAACGTATGAAAACGGGCGAAAACGTAAGAAAACAGATGAAAACGTATGAAAACAGACAAAAACGTATAAAAACGAACGAAAACGTCTGAAAACAGACGGAAATGTCTAAAAATGGACGAAAACGTCTAAAAACAGACGAAAACGTATATAAACGTATGAAAACGTACAAAAACGTACGAAAACGGATGAAAACAGACGAAAACGTAAAAAAATGACAAAAACATATGAACACGGACGAAAACGTATAAAAACGAACGAAAACGTATGAATACAGATGAAAACGTATGAAAGCGAAAAAAAAAACTTGAAAAAAAAACGTGAACTTAAAAAAAATATAATAATAATAATAATGGTTTTAAATAAAAACGTGAATTCCAAATAAAAAGAAAAAAGTAAAAAAAAAATGTTAATAAATAAAAAAGATAAAAAGACAAAGAAAAAGGAGAAAAAAAAAACATGGACTTAGGTTTCCATATTAAATCTTAGGTTTATCCTCACCATTAAATTAAACTAGATGGATGGTGAGTATTTATCCCTTGGTAAGCACCAAAATAATAGTAAGCATTTAAAAATTCCTCATTATTCATATTGTAAATATAAAGTTAGATAAATTAAAATATTAACGGACAAAAAATACGAAACTATTAAAAAATGTTTTTTCCTATCTACAAAGTAGATTATAGGGGCAGTAGCGTAGGCATGTAGAGGCCAAGGCGGGCCATGGCACACCCACAAATCTTTAACAACTGTACATATGTATTAGCCCAATATGGTAAAGTGTCTATACTATTATTTTTTTGGCACACAACAAAACTGATATAGTTATTATACTTAGGGGTGTTCATGGGTTGGGTAATAACCGAATAAACCGAAAACCGAACCCGAACCAAACCGAACCGAAAAAAACCGAACTGAATTTATAACCGAACCGAATTTGTCAAAACCGAACCGAACCAAACTAAAAGTTCAGTTTTCAGTTTGGATATTGTTTTGGCTATCTGAACCGAAAACCGAATTTATATAAATATATATATATAAATATATATATTATATATTTATATATAAAAAACTTTATATATTTAATATATATATTTTTTTTTATATATTTATATATACAAAAAGAACATTAAAATTTTATCCTAATATAAAAAACAATTTTTATACTTGAAATAAATTTTTTTTACCAAAAAATCTATTTAATTAAATTAAAAACAAATAAAAATTCGGTTTTCGGTTTTGACCCATAACTGGACCGAACTTCAGTTCGATTCTTGGTTCAGTTTGATCACATATATTTTCGGTTCGGTTCGGTTTTCGGTTATGTCCAAAAAAAAATTAACCGAACAAATCGAACCGAATAAACCGATTAACCCGAGAACCGAACCGATGAACACCCCTAATTATACTAGCTCCTCTTTAGTTAATTATTTGTTTACAATGTAGATTATAAATAATTCAATTGCATATTTAATTCATTAAACTGATTCGTACTTTTGTAGAGCTTGAATTAGTTTTATGTGTTAATTGATTATAATTTTATAAGTGCTTTACAACATTTTTGTCAATTGGTTTTATTATCTTGTTGACAGATTGATCCGACTTGTGTTGACTCTTTCGATGTCAACTGCAACTACTGAACGTAAATTTTCAGTCATGAAAATTGTGAAAAATAGACTCCGAAATAGAATGGACGATGATTTCATTTCTGATAGTCTCGTTCTTTACATTGAGAAAGATATAGCTAAGGGTTTTAGTTTAGATTCACTTTTAGACAATTTTAATGATGCAGATGGAGGTGAGATCAATACGGAACACATTTAATCTAAAGAACAAATCATAAGATCTCAACCATTCATCTTCTTTTCATCCAATGGATGAGATGAAAACAAAAATTAACAAAGGAAGGGTAGAAATGTAATTCTATAGAAACCTAATTTCCACCCTTTTTTTAAAAACAACATATCTTGCAAACGGTAAATCTTCAAGCTACAAAAAATACACCATCGCGACGAGAAAAAAATCATCTTTCTATTGATATGCACTTTTATATACTTTCGACGATTTTTTTTTTCAAAATTTCTGTCCTGAAAAATCCCACGGGATTCGTAAAAAGACGAACTTTTTTTTTTCAAAATTTTCGTCCAGAAAAATCCCACGGGATTCGTAAAAAAATCCCACGGGATTCATAAAAAATCCCACGGGATTCGTAAAAAAATCCCACGGGATTCATAAAAAAATCCCACGGGATTCGTAAGAAAATCCCACGGGATTTGTAAAAAGACGATTTTTTTTTTCAAAATTTCCGTCCAGAAAAATCCCACGGGATTCGTAAAAGGTTCCCACGGGATTCGTAAAAAAATCCTACGGGATTCGTAAAAAGACGAACTTTTTTTTTCAAAATTTTCGTCCAGAAAAATCCCACGGGGTTCGTAAAAAAATCCCACGGGATTCGTAAAAAATTCATTTGTGATTTGTATAAATCCCATGGGATTTTGTATAAATCCCATGGGATTTTGTATAAATCCCATAGGATTCCGTATAAATCGCAACTGTTTATTTGTATAAAAAAAAGTGTTACCGTAAAAAAACATAATATAAGTATGATTGAATAAACTAGAAACGTATTCTCTCCATCATAATTAATTATCAATGTACACATTCTCCCAACCCAACCTTCTTCTTCCCATAACCAACAACCCAACACCAAAGCTCCTTCTTATTTAAAAAAAAAAAAAAAAAAAAAAAAAAAAAACGAAATGATCACAAAGAAAACATGAAGATCGCAGCTCTACTTGTCCTTAAATGCAACCCAGACGGATCAACTGACGTCACCCACTTCAGTTACTTTCAAAGGTCTAGTGTTAAAGAGTTTATTGTTTTCATTGGTTGAACTGTCGCTAAAAGAACCCCACGGTCACCACTCATCCACGCTCCTCTGACGCGCCACCCGATCCTCATCATCAACCACCACCAGATGCTAGTCATCACTCTCATCTAAATCGCAACAGTCGGCGTTGCTAAACAATTGTGAATTTTTCAGATTAGGTAAATAAAGAAAATGAAAGAAGGAAATATTTGACCATATTAGGTCTTCTTGTTTTGAAGATCTGAAATAATAATGAGGGATTCCAGATTCATCTTGTGCGTCACGAAAAATACACCATCCGCCGGAACAATCGCAACACTCGTCGGAAATCTTTGTTGGTGAGTGGGTGAGAGTGAAGAGGGTTGGTGTGTGAGTGAGAATGAATGAGAGTGAAAAGGGTCAAATTAAATGAGTCGGTGAGAGTGGAGAGTACAATTAAATTTACAAACTTACCCCTTTATCCAATTAAAAGGGATGGATGATAAATAGATCCAACCGTTGGATCAAAATCAAATCAATGACCAAAATGAAGTGGTTTGTTCTTTGGGTTTTTTTGTTCCGTAGTGAACTTTTCTCTTACACCGTATTACATGGTATCAGCCACGAATCGATCCTAAAAACCCTAAAACTACCGTCAATCTCTTAAACCCTATCATCACCCTCGCCTGCTATAGTGTTCGTGATTTATGCTTTGGTTACAAATCCACACGTATCGTTACGTTAAGTTGTTTGTGCTCGGTCATAAGCTTAGTTTGGTTATCCTTTTTTTTCAATGTTCCATCGAATAAACGCTATCATTTATATACTGCCACTTTTATATTACATACACAACAAAACCCTAATCCACTCCTAACGCCACAAACTAAACAATATCATCATGACATGTTCAAATAACCCTCCCACTGTGCCACTCTCGGAAAAGCTTTTGGCTGTTACACATTATCATCATCTCACTCGGGTTCGTCAAACTTGACATAGATTACTGGAATTACAGGTCTTAGGAGTTTTTCTTCGAACAATTATGTTATAGTTACGAGGTTGTTAAGTATATCCATGGTGAAACTACAAAAACTTCATCGAGTGCTTTTATCCCTCTCATACCCGAAGAGCTCAAGGTAGACAAGATTGTACTTTCTTGGATTTTTACTACTCTTTCGGATACACTCCAATCGCGATTAGTGGTGGCACGTCCAAAGTTTGCAAATGAAGCATGGGACATCATCATCGACATCGTTAAGGATAATAAACAGCCCCGTACTAATGCATTGAAGGTGGAATTAAGATCACTCAAACTTGGTGATCAAAGCATGAAAACTTACTTGGGCAATTTTGAGTCTACTGCCACTATACTTGCTATCCTTGATTCGCCCGTTAATGATGAGGACCTCGTTCATTATGCTCTAGAAGGCTTATCGGAAAAGTATGATCAAGTTATGGCATCATGCATTATAAGGATACTTTTCCCGACTTCAAAATTGCTCGGTCCATGCTCATCACCTTGGAGATGCGGTTGAAGTCAAAGTCCTTGGCTCTTCCCGTTGATTCTTCATCCTTGTCGCCTTTGGTACTCATGGCTCAATCAGGTATGAATCGTCGACCCCCTTCTCCTCAAGTTAAGCCATGGAGTTCGTGTTACAACTTCGCTAAGGGGTCGTGTCGGTATGGAATTGAGTGTAAATTTGTGCATGATCAACGTGTTAACAACCGAGACAAAAATAGTACCAAGATGAAGTCAAATGATAGTGATGAGTTATTAGGAAAATTGTTGGTTAGACTTGGATTGGGAGACTCGTTGGACAATAGCAAACCTACACGAATTAATGATAGTTCACCCCAATCTAGTATTGTTCCACCTGTGGCTTATCACACCACACAATTGCCTACTGGATCAAATAATTTAGGCAGCCCACGTGTATCCCCCTACATGCCGACCCAACCTCTTTTGGCCCAACATGTAGCTCCTCAGTTTGCTAGCCCCATCGTTCCACCGGGTTTTTATTACCCACCCATGCATCCCTAGTACCCGGCCCAACCATTTGTGGCCCAACAGGCTGTTTTGAATTCGGCTACTACTACAAACAACCCCTCGGTGCCTCTTGCTCAGTCCACGGAAGTGCCGGGTCAAGCCACGAATTTGCCTCATGCCTTTACTACCGGGGCGATCCATGATCCCGGTGCATGGAATATGGATCCATGTGCGTCATCTCATTTGAATAGTTCAGTTACTAGTTTAAGTGAAATTTTTAATGAATGCGAATTGATGCGCGCGGAAGGCGTGTTCGAGGTCAAGAAACTTCCTTTTCTACGAGCAAGTTTTTCAACCTCCTAGGCAGTGAGCCTAATCGTTATAGTGTAGTATAGGGTAAGCCTCGGGGATTGATATCGTTCTCTAGGGGAATAGGAATGCTATTAAGAAATATATGACGAGAAGGTGGGGTTGAGGATGATTCTTTTTTATCTTTTTTATGGTTTTTTAGAAAGCTAAGTTAAATATCTCTGGGCAATTGGTTGGGGGTGGTACTTCTACCGATTACTCTACTTTAACTAATTATCTAATTACTACGGGTAGCTATGTCTAATTGAGGTGTGCTCGTATGATGATTAAAGATGTGTTCACTTAGATACTATTACTCCCTATTTATCTTTTATTGGTTGGTTGAGTTGTCACGTCCTTTATCTTAACGCGTTGTATTCCTAAAGGTCGTAGGGTATGCGTGGTCCCTAGTCTTTAAGGTTATCTCTCGTATATGACTCACGGAGTCGGCAAGCCTAAGCTATTTCATCCATGAACCATATCATCATAAAGCATACTCAAGCATTAAATACAGCGAAAAACTTAGTTGCACTCCTAAGCCAATTTCAATTAAGAGAAGAAACAACCTAACAATAATCAATAACTAGGTTTCATAGATCTAAGCAAATACAAAAGTAATTTTGCTAGACATGATAGACAAGCAAGCATACACACAATCAATCGAATATGGGATAGAAATAATGATAAATTGGATTAACAAACTTATCTCGATGTATAAAATAGTGTATGGGACCCTAGAATAATGTCCAAGTCGGACTACAACTGAGTTAGGGTTTGCTCTCCAAAATTCTACCTCTTAAAATACAGAAAAATCGAATTCTATATATAGATTTACAATCGCGACGGCGTCACCTTTTGCATGGGACACCGTCAGGTCGCCGTCATTAGGGTTTCGTTTTGGCCAACTCATCGATGGGACGACGTCACTTTAGAGTTGTGATGCCGTCGGTCTTCAGTTGAGACGTCGTCTTGATTCTAGATCTGGGCCGTCTGGGGTGAAAACTGTGAGTGACGTCCTACATATTTAAAGCGTGACGCCGTCAGGTTATATGACCAGAAATTTCACTGAGCCGTCGCGTGCATGTTTTGATCAAGTCTTCATAGAGGGACGGCGTCGCCCTTTTGATGGGACGCCGTCAGGCCCTGCTGATCAGTCTTGAGTGGCTTCGATCTTGACTTTGCCATTTTCTTCATGTTTTTGCTCCTTTTTGTCCAAATGTGCTTCATTCCAGCATTTTGCTTCCAAAAGACCTAAAAAGTAAAAAGGAACGAAATTAAGCAGTAACGGATATAAAATGGTGTCGAAATAGGGCTTAAATGACCCCCTAAAAGCGTACGTTTTAAATCCTTATCACGTGTTTCCGTCTATCTCGGTTGGTGACGGTCATTCAATTCCCGTCACCAATACGGAGCATAGTGTTTTGCCAACACCTTTTCATTCTCTCCACCTAAATAATGTTCTAATTACTCCACATATTATTAAAAATTTGATTGTTGTTCATCAATTTGTTCGTGACAATCAGTGTTCTAAAAGGCGCGCCTTGGCGCCGCAAAGGCGTCGCCTAGGCGTGAGGCGTGGCCTCTACGTTACGAAACAGACCTTAGCGTTGGCTTTAGGCGTGGCGCGGAAATAGCGTGAAATAGCGGGCAAAGGCGCAAAGCGTGGCGCCATTTTTTGAAGCGTTTAGAGGTTTTTTCACTTTTTGGGCTATTTTGTGTTTGGGCTATTTTGTATTTGGGCCTATTAATTATTAATGCCAAAGTAATCAATAAGTGGGCAAAAGTGAAGAATTAGAACATAGATGTTTTGCGTTCTCTTGATGCTAGTAAGGCGCAATCATGGATTGTTGCTGTTAGTGATGATGATGAAATAGAAGAAGATGGGAGTCTCGAGGTTGGTGGAGAAGCAGCTGGTGTTGATAGAGAACTCCATGAGGATGATTTTGTGTCAGATGAAGAAGAAGTAGAGGGTGGGGAGGATCTTGAGTTCAACAACTCAGATGAAGAAGGTTTTATTTGAAGAAATGAAGAAGATGCAAGACTAGTTTAGTTTTCAGTTTTCACTTTATTTCTTATGCATATCATCTTTTGTAAGCTCACCTTTTGTAAACTTACCTTTTGTAAACTTGATATGTATATGAAATATTGAAATATGATATTATTACATAAATCTATAAATATTTTTCGCCGCTTTAGTCACGCCTTGAAAAACGCCTTGGCTTCGCAAAGGCTCGTAAGGCTTGAGGCTTGGCATCGCCGCCATGCCACGCCTCACGCTATTTATAACCTTGGTGACAATAATTGTACTATTAAATTTGATGCGTTTAGTTTTTCTGTTAAGGATTTCATGACGCGTCGGGTGCTTCTCCGATGTGATAGTATGGCGGATCTTTATCCGGTCACGGATTCATCTCCTGTTCCTCAAGTTTTTCTTGTCAGTTAGCATACGTGGCACCAACGTCTTGGACATCTAGGAAGTGACGTGTTACGTCGTCTTTTCTCTAATAATTTCATTTCGTCTAATAAGGAGAAACCTCCCGTGCTTTGTCATGCGTATCAGCTTGGCAAACACGTGAGGCTTCCATTTATGATTCAGATACTATGGTTACTTCTTCTTTTGATATTATTCACTCAGATATGTGGACTTCACCCATTTCGAGTATCTCTGGATTTAAATATTATGTCTTGTTTCTGGATCATTATTCGCACTTTTTTTGGGTGTATCCTTTAGTTAATAAATCTGATGTTTTGTCTAAATTTGTATTGTTTTGTAACTATGTTCATACTCAGTTTAAGTGTGAAATTCGATCTTTTCAGTGTGATCATGGTGGTGAATTCGATAACCACAACACGCATAAACTCTTTGCCGACAATGGAATTCAATTCCGTTTTTCTTGCCTAAAACATCCCAACAAAATGGTAAGTCTGAACGAATGGTTCGTACCATCAATAACCTTATTCGCACTTTACTTTTTCAAGCACACCTTCCACCGACGTTTTGGGTTGACGCTCTTAACATGGCCGTTCACTTACTCAATATTTTGCCTTCCACTGCCATTAATAATGACACCCCTTATACCCCCTGTTTAGAAAAACCCCTGACTCTATCCTTTTACGTACTTTTGGGTGTTTGTGTTACCCTCACCTTTATGCTTCCCACAAACTTGAACCGCGCGCTACACCCTCGATATTTTTGGGCCACGCTTCTGATCACCATGCGTATCGATTCCTTGAATTAAACACGGAAAAAAAAATCATTATTTCATGACATGTTACCTTTGACGAAACTTTTTTCCCTTATGGCTACACCAAACCCACTTCGCCACCCTCCTACATACTTTTAGATGACATACCCGATATTACACCTCCCATTATCTCCACATCTCCCGCTGTGCACCCTACACCCGAAATTACACCTTCATCACATACCATTGTCGACCAAAACATCCCCTTGGAACACAACATCCCCCCACATAGTCCTACATCGGCCCATCAAAACACTAATGAACCTCCTTCACTACCTGTTACGGCCCCACCACAATCATCAACACAAAACCCCTTAGCCGTGGTTCTCACTACTACTGTCAGCTCTCCAATTATAATTCTTGACCCCCTACCAACCCGAACCCTATTTCGGTTCACCCCATGGTCACACGTTATCGAGTCGGGACTAATCGTCCCACTAAGCGTCTCAGTTTGCATGTATCTTCCATTTCTCCCTTACCCAAATATTATTATGATGCGTGATTCCTCTGGGATATTCCTATCTCAGCGCCAGTATGTTCTTGCGGTTCTTGAGCGAGCTCATATGTCTCATTGTAATTCTAGTCGGACTCCTGTTGACACTGAGTCTAAGCTGGGTGCTGACGGTGATCCAGTTCCGGATCTGAATTTATATCGTACTCTTTGAAGGTTCTCTACGGTATATTAATTTACTAGACCGAATATTTCTTATGTCGTATAGCAGGTGTGTCTTTATATGCACGATTCTTAGGAGCCTCATTACTGTGCTCTTAAGAGGATCCTGCGCTATGTTAGTGGTACATTGGATTATGGTTTGCAGTTATTTTCATCATCTACTACAAATTTGGTTGCTTATTCAGAAGCAGATTGGGTTGGTTGTCCCACTACTCGCACGTCGACTTCAGGTTAATGTGTATTTCTCGGCAACAACTTACTATCTTGATCTTCTAAGCGTCAGCCAACACTTTCTTAGAGTACCGTGGTGTTGCCAATGCTATTGCTGATACATATTGGTTGTGAAATTTACTTCGTAAATTGCATACACCTTTATCTTCTGCTACTCTTGTCTACTGTGATAACGTTAGTGCTGTGTATTTATCTTCTAATCCGGTTCAACATCAACATATGAAGCATATTGAGATTGTTATACATTTTGTTCGAGACTTAGTTGATGCTGGTTAGGTTCGGGTTCTTCATGTTCCTTCCAGCTACCAGTATGCGGATATTTTCACGAAAGGACTTCCTTCGACACTGTTTAAAGAGTTTCAGACCAGTCTAAGCCTCTGGTGTCCTCCCGCTCCGACTGCATGGGATTGTTAGCCTATATTTGTATTGGGCATAAGCCCGGTTCTAGAATAGTCTGTATTATTGTTATATTGTACCGAGTTTATTTGGAATTGATATGAAAACATTTTACACCGTATTACAGTTATAAGTTACACAACAACGTCGATATAAAGTACTTTTTACCAAATTGGTTAAAGTTACATACAATAGCATTATTTAACAAATTTGTTGCACCAAAAGGAAATTTTGGTATTACACAATATACCATAGCAATCTCAATAAAGTCGGATACATTTTGATGCAACACTTTGAGCATGGTCACACTACTCCTTGTATGAAAGATCACACAACCCAACTATCTTTGAAATATGACTTGCACCACTTCTTCTTGCAGTAACTTCAGCTCCAAAATGCACGCTTCATATTAGACCTAAAAGAGTGTACATAGGAAAATTAAACAATGTTACTTATGATTTTCTAACAAGGTAAGTAAAAGAAGAGAACATGGTACCTCATATATTTTGAAGCGTATCTAGAATATGCTCCAACTCGTTAACAACATCTTCTATATTCTTAATCCGTTGCAATGGAGAATCCATAGAGCATGATACTCCAATCTTAACAACTGAAGCTAAACATTTCTCCACTTTTTGTGCGTCTGCTTCGGTGTTTTGCAACACAATTACATCATTATCAATAACATCAACAACAAGGTCTGGCAAGGCCATGTATGCAAATTTATGAAGGCTCAAGCCATCGTTAAACATGTCGTCCGTGGGCGTTTTCCCGGTCATCACCTCCAGTAATAATATTCCAAAACTGTAGACATCTCCACTACTTGTCATCTCGTTCCTGAGACCATACTCTGCAACTTATAATTAAGTACTTACTTTAGAAGAGATTTACATTGCAGTAAGTAAATATGGACATACAGAAATACATTAAGCTTACCTGGAGGTGCATAACCAATCGTTCCTACAACTCCCGTTGAGCAAAGTTGGTTTGAATGAGTTCCAAGAAATCGTGCTAAACCAAAGTCTCCAACATGACCCACCATATCATCATCAAGTAGAATGTTGCTAGGCTTCAAGTCACCATGAACAATGGTTGTTTGGCAGTGATTATGAAGGTAGTCAAGTACAGACGCAACATTAGCGAGAATATTCATTCTTTGAAGAAGGTTCGGTCTCAATGTATTTTCGCTTGAATGTAAACAATCATGTAAACTCCCCTTAGGCATGAACTCGTATACCAAAGCTTTGAAATCATTACCTTGAAAGTCAACACTTGAACATGAGGTTAATATCTTCAACAAGTAACGGTGTCTAATATTGCGCCATGCTTCACACTCCCTCTCAAAGCTTCTTAGAGCTCCTTCGTTTTGAAGATGTAGCACTTTGATTGCAACAAATCTATCACCAAAAACATCGAGAGCACCTTTATAAACAGAGCTGAAGCCGCCTTTACCAATCAAATTAGCTTCGGAGAAGCCATCGGTAGCCTTGAGAAGTTGATTATAGGAAACTTGTATGAACTGGTCATTCTTCGATGCTTGAGATGGTTGGTTATTTGTCCTCTTTTTATACCAAACATAAACAAAACATGATATGGATAAAACTATGGATCCAATCAAAATCACTACTACCATCACTAAAAGGAACCTCTTTGTATGCTTCTTTATCGCCTTGCATCTTGGTAACCTTAGTTTAGCTAATCCACCACAAAGCCTAATATTCCCTAAGACTGAAAATGAACTTGCATTGGCAAACACTCCTTTGACAGGTACTTCACCCTCAAAATCATTCAAGGACAGGTTTAAAAATTTGAAAGGAACCCGTTCCAAGAATTGGGGAATTCTACCTATTAAATGGTTTTGAGAGATGTCGAGTACCTCCAATCCTCTCAAGGAAGTTAACGAGGGTGGTATCACGCCCTGAAATACATTTCCTCTAAGGGATAACGTTGTAAGGCTAAGGCACCCACTGAGGCTATTAGAAATGTTACCGGATAAATTATTATATGATAAATCAAGATAATTCAACATCTTCAGGTCTCCAACCTCTACAGGAATTGAACCAGACAATTGGTTTTGAGAAAGATTTAATGTTGTTAATACAGATGGAAGTTGAAAAAGTGTTTTTGGTATTTTTCCAGTCAGTTTATTGTCATAAAGATACAATTCCAATAGCATATGTAATTTCCCTAAGCTTGATGGAATATTCCCTTCTAATCTGTTGGAATCTAAAGCAAGTATAATCAACGATGATAAGTTCCCGATGACATCTGGAATCAACCCTGACAACTTGTTCTCATATAGTTCAAGATTGCCTAGATTTTGAAGCATACCAATAGTATTAGGGATTTTTCCTGTAAATTGGTTAACTTCTAAATATAAGCTTGTCAAACTAACTAGATTACTAATACTTGAAGGGATGTTTCCATAAATTTGATTTTTTCCCAAAGATAGAAAAGTGAGTTGATCAGAAAGATTACCGATTGAACTCGGGAGTACTCCGTGCAAGTTGCAGTTATAGAGATTTAAAGTGTCTAATTTGCTGCAGTTCGTCAAAGAGTTAATAAACTTCATGTCATAGACTTGTTCATGTCCATGTAGGTTGTTATAACTTAAGCGAACACCCTTAAGATTGCTTAGTTTTGAAAAATCTATTGTCAGCATCCCACTAAAGTGGTTTCTATCCATTGAAAAAAAAATTAATCTCGAACAGTTAGATATGGAGGGTGGAAGAAGTCCAGTCAGTTGGTTAAACCTTAACTGAAGTAACATAAGATGTGGGAGCATTGTACCTATTTCTAAAGGAAGACTACCAGTAAGCTGATTACCAGGTCCGGAGAAAGTAGTCATGAGAGAGAGGTTAAAAATGGAATGAGGGATCGTTCCATTTAAGTAACAATCACCAAAATCTAATTCTTTTAAACTTTTCCAACGACCTAACGTGTCTGGAATACTCCCTCCTAATGGATTGTAAGCTATAGAGAACACTTCCATTGTTGTGATATTTCCTAAGGAAGGTGGGATTCCACCTGTTAGATTATTATCGTCAATAGCCAAAAAAGTAAGTTTGGAGAGGAAACTTATCTCATTAGGTACGCTTCCAACTAGCTTATTATAACCAAGCCGAAGCACTTCAAGCCGAGAACAACTAGACAAGTTGGCTGGAATGGATCCATTGAATTTGTTTTGTGTTAGACGAAGAAAACGTAGCCTGGATAGAAAACCAAGTTCACGAGGAATGGTTCCATGGAAGCTATTATTAAAGAGAGAAACCTCACGAAGGAAACTGAGGTTTCCTACATGAGGAGACAACAAGCCTTCTAAGCCTAAACACTCCAGATGTAATGCAGTCACTCTTCTGTGCCGCTTTCCACATAAAACACCACTCCAGTCACAGAAGTGAAATGAATCATTCCATGAGCTCAAAGATCCATATGGATCATTGATCATTGACTTGAACGACAACAAAGCTGCATGATCGGTCTCATTCCCGTCATGGGAAGCAGAGACGGTGGCTGTAATCACAAATATAACAACATAAAATGAGAAACCAATACGAGAGGAAGACAATAAGGAATTTTTTGGTGGCTTCATTTTAGGAAATAAACTTAAGATCATATAATTGAGTACTCTACTCTTTATATATTTCTTTGCAATATTAAACTCGATCAGTCACTCATCAAGTTGCTATTGATTGGTTTTTTTTCAACCAACTTATTAAATGAATGGTTTCTAATAATGCAAATACATTATTGCTTACAATAACTATGAATATATCCTAAAAGACATACCAATTTACACTCTACTTATTCATACATATACACACCGGATTCAAAGCCAAGATGATTATTAGCCATTGTTTTGATTGTTACTAGGGGTAACAAACTTAAACAAGGAGACACAAATTTGATAGCATTCAATGACAAAATATGTTAACATTATTTTAAGTTGTCTAAAAGAAATGAAGACATTAGGAAGTTCTCGCATAATTCTGAAAAGTATGGATGACAGGTAAATCAGGACAAGTTCAGAGTGGCGTAAATTTACTCCATATATAATGATCTCAGTTATCTTGAACCGAACATAAACTTCCCAAATCTCACAACAATCCCACGAGGTATGTGATTGTTTCCTTCAGTTCTTTGGGTTCGAACATTGTTACATTTGACATAAACTTCATCAATACATTCGACAGACAAAAACAAAATAAAAAAACCCGCACATTTCATCAAAAAAACCTTCCTCAAGTCTTCAACAGAAGCTAAAGATGTGTTGAATCGAACAAAGATATTGTCTTTATGCATCTTAGCCGCTTATCAAATGTGTAAACTTTCCCATACGATAGTTTGGCAGTGATAGTATTTCCTCTGTAGTGCACTCTTTTTGTAGTATTCTGATTCTTGGAGTTGTGCAAGTCATTGGTCTTGGAAAACCAAAGACCAAATTCTTGAAGATCACCTTCATCCCATGAAATGCTAACCGTTACATTCCCACGAGCCTTCAATCCTTTGATTGAACCTTTTGACCATTTATCTCGTGGAAGTGCAGGCAGCAAGTATAAGTCCTTGATTGTGCTTTGGACTAACATCTCAGCTATTGCTGCACAAAACCTGAAACAACCCACGTGCATGATTAATGACTTGATAATATAAAAATTTATTTATCTATGCATGATTATTTGTAGGACACTGGCTTAATGTGTAGATAGTGGTTACCCGAAGTTGGCGTCAATTTGGAAAGGGGGATGTGCAGTGAACAGATTACTGTAAAGTCCTCCTTCGTAATCGCTTTCATGATCAGGATCAACCAAGTCAAATAAATGTTTGACCATTCGATATGCATGTTCACTGTTGTGAAGCCGGGCCCATATAGCAGCTTTCCAGGTTGTTGACCATCCGGGACCCTCTTCCCCTGTCAAACAAGACGTGAAAATCTTATAGCTGAACTTTTCCAATGTATATTCTGACTTTTGAGGTCAAAAATCAAAAGTACTACTTTTGACTTCTAAACACATACGGTAAATTTTTGATGTGCAGAAAATTTAAAAGCTAGATTAAAATTAACATAATGTGCTACACATATCATCATGTTGGTGTTAATTACATTTAGATGTTCATGCAATCATTCCAGTTTTTAATGTGAAAAAAATATTATTTGACTTGCAAGTCAAATATACCTAATCTTTTGCCCTTTGTTTCAAGAAAAAAGAGTATATACACACCTCTTTTAATAAGCGTGAAGTCTGCAGCTTTACAAAGATCTGGCGTCCTCTCAACAGTTATTGTATGGCCCGGGAAAATCCCAAATAGGTGTGAGACATGTCGGTGATGCACCTCTGGATCTTGAAAATCTTGTGCCTATCGTCATTAAACTTGTCAAAAAAAAAAAAAAAAAGAATCACATACAGGTAGCAATTACAACATTACTTACGTATACGTTGATTTCGGTTAAGTTTTACCTCCAAAGAGTCAAACATGTAATATATAAAAAAATAGTTAACTAAAAAAAGGTAGAGGGATCGAATGTCACCCAAATTGTACTCTTAGGCCTAATGAACCTCCTAAATCATTACATTATGTAAACTAGATTATTATTCAAAGACGGTAATCGTTGCAAATTATATTTAAAACACTAAGTTCTAATTATTAAAAAAGAATTGAAGAAGATGTGTCCGCGTCTACCCAACCTAACCATAGTACAAAATTAACCAGAAAAAGAGAACACAAAAAAGACATACCCATTCAAGAATGGAACCATCCCTAGCAATCTTGGTTGGATAAAGCCGTGGTTGAGCTTTAAGAACTTTTTGTATCAGTTCGGTTTTACTTTTTCCCAATACCTGTTCATTTGTTTCTTTTTTTTATTAGTCTTGATAGGTAAACACACAAATAAATTTGTAACATTCGATTATTGGTTTATTACCTCTGCAGCAGAAACAATCGCAGTAAATACTTCTTTTATGATTGACATGTCCATTGTTGTTGAATAGCTCACACTTGCAGGCTTACCATCGGGAGCAATAAACATATGTTCTGGAGATGTTGAAGGATTTGTTTCAAGATACCCTTCTCGGCCTTCAATTAACCAGTCCAAAAGGAATGAAACGCATCCTTCTAGCAATGGGTATGCTTTATTGGCTAGAAAGTCCTATTTTTATTAAAATGAAATTAGCATTCGAATGATTCATATTTAATGTTGTATCCATGTTGCAATACATTTGCAAGATACATTACGGTGTAATAAGTATCTAAAAATATATAATGAACCCTGCATTTGGAACAATAATATATTGAGAATCTTTGTGTCGTGTCACCTTGTATTTTGTTTCTCACAAGCTTAAGAAGTCAGTTTTACTCTCAAGTTATAGTACTAATTCTTAGAGCTATACTTTGTAAAATTACTCGTCAAAACTTACAGGGAAAAAGACCATATATCTACTGTCGTAAATATCGTAAAAAATTGCTATGACCTGACAAAACACTCCCAACTTTAGAACACCTCTGGAATACCGTCAAAACCAAAATTTTCAAATACAGAATGCAGGGATTCAGTGAGTAGTAGAACCATCCTTAGTCAAGTTCTATACCAAGGATTGAATTTCTTCCTCCATTCCAAAGAAACATGCTATGCCTTGACTTTTGATGTCAAACATAAAATATTAATCTAAAATGTTCAAGAGTTAGACAAAAAAATTTGAGAAAAATGAAGCATGCTTGTAAATGAAATCTATTTTTTTCATCTATAACTTTGTAAGCAACTAGCTTAAACTCACAAGCCAAATGTCATTCAAACTCGCAATTTGAAACACTTATCAAACAGTCCATTCAGAACCAAGTAACGAAAATCCACTGAATCATTCATCCATTTTTGTTAAGCACTAAATCATTTTTTCTCCCAAAAAGCATGCACACGAGTCGTAAAATTGCGAAAAAAAACATGTATTGCGAAGTAGACAAGAAAACAGGGTCATAACCTTACTTTATTCATTGTATATGTATAATGCTCCCACAAATGAGTACAAAGCCAGGCTCCACCCATCGGCCATAGAGCCCACACAGCCTCACCTCGGTCCGGTGATGTTTTGGCCCATATATCAGAGACTTGGTGTACAACCCATCCACTGGCCTCATAATTTACCTGCGGTGATCAGGTTAGTTACTAAAAGTATAGGTAACCAAGGGGGAATATGGCAGAACATATGAAGAAAATCGTCTTACTTTTGCAGTTTTACTTCCATTGACCGATAAAGATGACATGTAGTCAAATAATGGCTCTTGGCACTCGTGTAGGTTGCACGAAAGTGAAGGCCAATAGTTCATTTGAAGGTTAATGTTCAAGTGAGGAGCACCACTGCACCATATGAGAGAACAAGCCACCCATAAGTAACAGCTTAATAAAACCTACTTGCTAGAAGTTGAACTAGTGACTCATTTCGCAACACATTTCTTTTCTGTTTCTGTAGTCGGTTATATTCTTATAAGTGGAAAGCTTGAAAGAAAGAAGTTGTTAACCATCGTCGATGGCTTTTCATAATCCCCAAAAAGGTAGTTTTAGCGTTATACACGGTAAGTTTAATAATGTTTTCAATTTACAGAAAAAGAATTGACTAATTTATTACTGAGATTCTCTATTCTCTATTTTTATTTTTGATTTCCTGGAATGAAGAAATTGTTTTTTCAAATGTGTTATGATTTTGTTATAAAACATAAATCACAACTTCATATGCATTACAAATAATTCTGTACTGTTACAAAAATGATCTAATTTAATGTTTAGTTATTTAGGAGCTTCCTTTGCAACCGGAATTATGATTACAATTTAGATGACTCTCACCCATTTGACCACTTACAGATAAAATATCAACAAAGGCAACTCATTTATAGGTAAATGGGTCAAAATTCGCTCTTAAAAAACGTAAGTGAATACATCAAAAAAGACTTACTCCCATGCAGGTTCGATTTTCTCATTCCATATACCCTGCAGGTTAGCTGGCTGGGTTCCCGGGCGTGAACACGCTATCAGCAAATAACGTCCATATTGAAATAAAAGCTCTACTAAAGAAGGATCTTCATCCGTTTTAAAAGACTTGACCCTCTCTGCAGTTGTGACGGTTGAAGATGGTGCATCACTACTCTTGGAGCTTTTCGAGAGCTCAAGAGAGACACGGTTAAATAACTTCTGATAGTCATCAACATGGCGAGCATAAAGTTCTGAATAAGAAAAATCCCTTAATGACTTCAGCGTGCTTAGACACTCAGAAGTAGGATCCCTCTTTGAATCTGAAGGGTTAGTAAACGGATCCTCAAATGAAGACGACCCCACCAAAAGCAAAACCGCCCACTCACACCCCTCAATCTTAAGCTTCTTCTCATCCAAAACAGTAATCTTCCCTGTGCCATCACTAATTTGCACATCAAGAATTGCAGAAAACTTTATTCCCTCGGGTTTATCGTCATTTTCAGCGAAAAGGGTCGGTGGTTTCCTTTTGCCAGGGCATGATCCTTCCAAGACAATTTGGTTTTGATCGTTTACGTATGAATGATGATGTAATTTGGAGTCGAAAAAGGCTGTGAAGGATAATGAACCAGATTTGCTCGAGGAAATTTTGGTAATGATAACTTGATCGGGGTATGATGCAAAATGTTCCCGTGTGAATTCTACTTTGTCTATGGAGTATTTGACTTCCACGGTGGCCGAATCTAAGTCCAACACTCGTTGATATGAGCTATCATCGTATGTAGCATGGTCATCGAATTCTAGGTTGATGTCTCCCAGAAGTTGGTATACCTTCATCATTACAAGGCATATCAGTTTTTAATGTTTGGATGAACAGATTTTGCTACTTGTAATTATTAATTACTGAATGGCAAAACTAGAAAAGACGTTTTAAGATTATCTAAGGGTGAATTATAATAACTTATTTATGATTTGTTTAAAACTTAAAACTAAATTGAGAGACTTACATTTCCACATTACAAACCGTCTCTACTTTCACCAAAGAAAATGTCAATTTTGGTTATTTTATCTATCAAGTACTTAAAAGATCAGATTTTGCAGAAAACTCACAATTCTGATTATCTGATTTACTAGCTTTAAACAGCAGAGGCATATCCCAAAGACCCAAACATTATTTCCTGCTGCACGTTTTATTATATGTGATTATTCAATACTCATTTCTAAAACGCACATCCAAACTCCCTATTAGCTCATATAGTCATTTTAATCACATAAAAAAAGATAGCCAAGAAGCTTACGTCGGACGGATCTCCTGACAATTTCACTGCTGCCTTAGTAGCTTCCGCATATTTTCCATCATCCACAAGTTTTCTGACCTCAGATAGTGCAGCTGGAGCATCTGAGTTCGTGTAGTTCCCTGGAACCCCAGTCCACAGGGTGTCCTCTGCAACAACATATTCCACATTACAGCATTCATACACTCACTCTCTCTCTCACACACACACTTTCCGAACATATGAGCAGAAACAACAATAGGAACACTTCTCAATTTTGGATGATGTTGACCATTTCTAAAACCAATGACGCTACTACTTTTATCTTGCAAAAACACATGTGCAACCATGTTGCGTGTATTTGGAAATTCACATTAAAAAAAATGGAGGACTCACCATAACATGAAATCAACCATAATTTCATCAAAGCAAGGGTGAATTCTAATGTAACATAGTTAGATGCACATCAACTACCACGTCATCATGGGTAACCTGGTTAGATGCACCAGGGCGTTTAGGTTTGCTTGTAGTACTTATCTGCTTTGAAAATTAAGAGTACCAATCTACTTATTATAAAGCTTTAACTTACTCTAACCTACGCAAAATCTAATCTCAAAACCGCATATCTATTAAGAAACAAAAACAGTAACAAGCACTTAAAAAAGCACCATAAAGTTATTTGAAAGTTTGATCATTTTATCGACAAAAGTTACATAGTGTTTGGTATGTTGTAATCAAAGCGGGAATGGAAAAGATTATTACGATGTAATGAAAAAATGTTGTTTGTTTACATTTATAAAATGTAATGATTCATTACAAGGAATGACCCATTACACCAAAAACCATTCCTTAGATAAACTTCCTATCATGAATGAGGTATTCTAGTCTTTTTATTATTGATTCCATTACACTATTTATTCCATTACATCGTTTATTCCATTCATTTGACATTTCATTCCGTCCTACCAAACGAACCCTAGTTAGATATAAAAGTAACCAAGAGACTCCCTATCATTAGATGTGCAATTTTCCTATAAACCAGTGTCTAACATATGCATATAGCACCAACCATGCCCCAAAATTCATATCTGCACTACACATGACTAACTATATAATTATACCACATACAAAACAATGGCATTTCAAGAGTTAACAAAAAGTTCAACAAATAATGCACTCATGCTAAAACCCTGAAAACCCTTAATTTTTAATAATGGGTAAGTAATAAAATATAATAAAAACCAAAAATGTACCATTAAGATTAATAGTCTCAGACTGAACACCACCCCAAACCATACCACCAAGTCTCCCATTGCCAATTGGCACAGCATCAGTCCAATACTTTGCAGGCCCATTAAACCTTACTTTCAAATCACTTACTGCTGCTGTTGTTCTTAATGATGGGTTCCATATATCTTTATCTAAAATGGGTTTAACCATAACCCATTCTTCATCATTATCTCCCATTTTTCTTCACCAAAGTTTTTTTCTTTTTTTTCTTTTTTTTTTTGGGTTGGTTTGAGTTTTGATGGGTGTTTTAGTGAGTGAAAAGATGGCCCGACCCGTGAAAGATGGTGATGACCCATTTGAGTAAATGCTGGAAGAAGACGACAAGAAAGGTGATAAATTGTGTGGGTGAGATGTGGGACCTTTTTGGTGTCGGTGTTGGAAAGTGTTCCTGTTTTTTCTTGATCTTGTTGCCACGGTTTGACTTTGGGATTGTTACAAAGAGTAGTTAAATACCAGTGTATACTACTATAAGGCTATGCACAGAGGCGACCTAGTTCGTCGCCGCCACATCAGCTTTCTCTCTCCGACGACCTGACGACGACCTAGTTGCCACAGTGATGATATGAGATTTTTTTATTTTTATTTTTTATTGCAAGCACACTGAATATTGCAGTTAACCATTGCAATAGAAAACCCATTGAAAAACTACTATACCATAAAAGACCATGACCCACAAGGAAATTAAAACTGTGATCCCTGGACCAACCAAAAAGAAGACCAACCAGTAGATGCAAACAGCCACATTTGGAACAATAACTGAAATAACATGACAGCAGCTCAGATTCAGATCCACAGACCAAAAAAGAAGCAAACTGCATACCCCAAAAGCCATCTGAAGCATATCCATGAGACTGAAACACAAGAATCCACTGAGTTAAATTGGAAAAGTGTTAAATTGTGGCTTGTGAGACTCGGTTGTCTCCTCAACCGAGTTGCTCCATCCTCTCTCCTCAACCGACGAAGACCGGCCACCCCACAGTGAGGCAACCGGCCTCAACCGACGCATGCAACCCACGAAGACCGACTCCACTGCGCATAGCCTAAGAGCACTCCCATCCTTCACATTAATAACGCCGTTAGGCACGGCGTTAACGCCGTTATTGGGCGTTGCCCGATGGAACTGCAATGGGATAACGGCGTTAAAGGGGAGGCGTTGCCCCCTTAACGCCCGTTATGGGTCGGAAAAAAAAAAAAAAAAAAAAATTTGAAAATGTTACAAAACTAGTCCTTGTAACGTTAAGATTTTTAAAAAATTTACAAAAAACCCCCTAACGGCTAGTTTTTAAAAAAAAATAAAAAAAAATCAAAAACATTATTTTACCACTATAAATACCCAACTAAAACTCTATTTTTTTCACACTTCCTCTCACACTTTATATACTTCCTCTCACACTTTCATTATTCAAAAAATCAAATTCGTTGTAACAATGGATCCAAATCAAGCTGGTGATTTTCCTCTGTCTTGGTCAGACAGAGAAGACCTAGCAGACTTCCAATTTATGGCGTCCGCGTACGAGTATCACCTTCAGTTGGAACAAGGGGAAGGCAGTGAATCTGAACATCCTACTCGTCCCCGTACCCATATATATCGTGAACGTGAGCTTGCAGAGGAACGTCTGCTCAATGATTATTTCGTACAAGGTTGTAAGTATTCAAACTGGAATTTTCGTAGAAGATTTCGCATGAGCCGGAAACTATTCCTGCAAATAGTTGAAGGTATTGAATCTTATACTTCCGATAATATTCCAGATCATTTTAATTACTTTAAGCAGACACCCGATGCTTGTGGTCGAATGAGTATAAGTGCTCTAATGAAGTGTACGTCTGCCATACGCCAATTGGCGTACGGCACCTCACCCGATGCATTTGATGAATACTTGCAAATGGGTGCGAGTACGTCACAATTATGTCTTGATAATTTTAACAAATGTATTATTGATTTGTTGATGCCGGAGTATTTAAGAAAACCAACATGGGCCGACATTCAAAAAATTTATCAACTACATGAAGAAAAACATGGTTTTCCGGGAATGCTTGGTAGCATTGACTGCATGCACCGGGAATGGAAAAATTGTCCAGTGGCTTAGCAAGGCCATTTTGCTAGGGGTGATAAAAAATACCCAACAATTATGCTTGAAGCTGTTGCTTCTCAAGATTTATGGATCTGGCATGCATTTTTTGGGATGGCGGGGGCAAATAACGATATTAATGTTTTAGATAACTCTCCGTTATTCGACGACCTTCTTGCTGATAATGCCCCAAGAGCACCTTATATGGTCAACGGAACTAGGTATGAACAGGGGTATTACTTGGCTGATGGAATTTATCCACAGTGGGCAACTTTCGTCAAATCCTTCACGGCAACAACTGATGAAAAACATACGTACTTTAAAAGGAGACAAGAAAGTGCCCGAAAGGATATTGAACGTGCTTTTGGTGTTCTTCAAGGTCGTTGGGGTATACTACAACAACCGGCACGTCAATTTGAAATTGCTACGATACGTAGAATCATGTATTGTTGCATTATTATGCATAACATGATTGTAAAAGATCAAAAATTTGAATTACGTGACTATAACGAACTGTGGGTAGATCCGTCAAGAAATTTGAGGCAACGAAGATGGATCGAAAGATGTGATACTCACAGTCGTAAGGCAAAAGAAATACACGACCGACAAACGCATACCCAACTCCAACAGGACCTTATGGAGCATGTTTGGCAGAATAATCTTGAACGACATGGACAACAACAACAGAGCGACGGCGATGAATAAGTATTTTCTACGTATTTTTATTAACTGCAGTGTGTTTTTTTTTTTATTTAATTTCGTTGTATTTTTTTTTTTTTTTTTTTTTTTAATCTCGTATTGTAATATGTTTTTAGTTTTAATGAAATGTTTGTTTTAGTTTAATAAATGAAGTGTTTGTTTTAGTTTAGGGGTTGAAATTGAAAATATGAAATATTATTGGTGTTATGGTGTTATTGGGATGTTATGGATGGGAGTGTTTTTTGGAGATGTTAATGTTAAATGTTAAAGCTGATGTGGCGCTGACGTGGACGGTGTTATTGGTGTTATGGTGTTATGGATGGGAGTGCTCTAAGAGCACTTCCATTGTTAACGCCGAAACGGCGTTATAGCAAAAAATAACGGCGTTGGCCCGTTATTACCTTTGGAAGTGTGTTTGTGTCACAGCGTTAATCCCCCAACGTTATCCCCTTAACGCGCGTTAAGGGGCAGAAAAAAAAAAAAATCAAAAAATTTTCAAATCTAGTCCCTCTAACGGCTACTAGCCGTTAACTTTTAAAAAAAATTCATTTTTAGTCCCTAACGGCTAGAATTGATAAAAAAAAAAAAAAAATTCAAAAACCTTTTTTTACCACTATAAATACACAATCAAAACACCATTTTTATTCACACTTCCACTTCTAAATCCTCTCAATACTCTCAATCTATCAACTTCAATTAACTGCAAAAAAAAAAACAATGTCGGAAGGCAACGACGATACTTTCTTCAATCTTCTCAATGATGGGTGGAATCCGAACGCTGGTTCATCTTCAAACCCCAACCCACTAGGCTTATCAAGCCAAGAAATGTGGCAACAACAACAAAGATTACTGTTTTGGCAACAACAAAACCAACAAAGCACCTTAAACTCCAACTTTCAAAACCTACAATTCACACAACAGTCACAACAATCACAAACTGAAACACAAGATGTTGCTGAGACACCCACATCTCCACCAAAAAAAGGAAAAGGTCGTATTAAGCGAAAATCCAAAAAATCCAAAGACCCCGAGCCCGAACCAATTGATTCTGATGAGGAGGTTGTCGTTACCAATCGTTGGAATTCAGCAGAGGAAGCATTACTTGCAAGGTGTTACATAGCTGTTTCGGAGGATCCAAAAGTTAGAAAGTGCCAACCTAGAGATACGTTTTGGTATCGGGTCAGAAATGAGTTCAATAGACTCAACTTTCAACGGCGCACCAAGGACATGATGTCAAGCAAATGGACATTGTTGAACAGGATATGCACAAAGTTCAACTCTTGTTACGTACGTGCGCAACGAGAGCAACGAAGCGGTGAAAGTGAGGTGGATGTGATGAAACGGGCAAAGCAATGGTATCGTGAGGAAAACAGAGGAGCACTGTTTGGTCTGGATGACACTTGGGATGTTTTGCGTCATTATAAGAAATGGGAGACGCCGGAACCGGTTGATTTAACCGGCGAAGTCCCAAGCCAAACAAACGAGGTTTTGTTTGGTAATGATGAACAACCACGCCCCATGGGAAAGAAACGTGCTACCAAGAAAGCACGATCCGAGACTACAACAAGTACAGGGGGAACAAGCACTGGAGGAACGAGCTCGTCAGCTTATTTCACCGAAACTATGGCAAATGAGTTTCGTATGAAACGAGAAGTCTCCGAAGTAGCGTATCAGGCCACGCAGGAAAAAGAGCTCACAATAACCCGGTTGGAAGAGATCAAGTTTTTTATGACGCCTACTGACGGGCAAGATCCAATGGTCGTGCAGTGGATCAATGACAAAAAAGATCGAATCATCGCAAAATATAACTTGAAACCTCGTCAGTAGATCGTATTTCCTTTAATTTGTTGTAACGTTTTAATTGCAGTGTGTTTTTTTTTTTCATTTCGTTGTATTTTTTTTTATTATCTCGTATTGTAATATGGTTTAAGTTTTAATGAAATGTTTGTTTTAGTTTAATAAATGAAATGTTTGTTTTAGTTTAGGGGTTGAAATTGAAAATATAAAATATTAGTGGTGTTATGGTGTTATTGGGATGTTATGGATGTGAGTGTTTTTTGGGGATGTTAATGTTAAATGTTAAAGCTGATGTGGCGCTGACGTGGACGGTGTTATTGGTGTTATGGATGAGAGTGCTCTAAGAGTTTGGATGTGTTATTCGGACTTTTTAAGACTATTTTTATCGGCAAGGTTGCGAACCCAACTCACTCAAAATATATATAAAAATAATACTTTTTTAATTTTTGTATACAATTTTGCTTGCAATCATAGTCACTTGGCAATTCAGATCCCCAACCCACAATCTGTCAAAACATTATTTTATTGGCTAGTTTTTTGTTTGTTTTCCTCTTTTTTTTTAGTTTTTAATATTTTTTGTTGGGTTGTTGATAAATAGTTGAAAAGTATAAATTGGTTGTATGTATTGGTTGTGTAGGTGAAGGAAAGAGAAAATAATATTTTATTAAGAGATTGGGTTGTGATAGGTTGTTGATAAAGATAGTCTTATGATCAATCATATTCATACAACACGATGAAACATATAGTATAATATTGCGATGCACATCGTACAACTTTGCGATGCATGCAATAATTGAAAACCTTTCCTATAGAGAGGGTTCAAATATCACACCCCAAAAGATGGGTAAGGGTTAAGACTAACAGTAGTTAAGACACCAGATTTCACACCTCTCACCGTTGCATCGGGTTTCTCTCTCTCACACATCACCTAGACCAAACCCATGTAGTGAGAAGACCAAACACTTTTTTTTCTTTTATTTTCTTTTTGCAAACATATTAAAAACATACAAAACGTAAAATAAAAATACGAAAAACAAAAAACGATACTGGAAAAAAAACGATACGAAAAAAATCAAATTCAAATTCAAATTCAAATTAAAGGTTAAATTACCAGTGGGAGGATTCAAAATTCAAATTCAGTTTCAAATTAAAAAAAAAAAAAAAAACTTCTCCCAACAATTTCCCCGAAGAAAACAACTTCTCCCTACAATTTATCAACGAAAATGACTTCTCCCAACAATTTCCCGAAAACAAGGTTAACACTCCACCAGATATCATGTCGATTTTCCCAGTGGAAGAGGAACCGGTTTAGGAACAGGAACAAAATTTGTTTCAACTTACAGAGGAACAACAACGAGTATTACTCCAAGATGAAGAATCACTAAGGGAGATGGAGGAAGAACAAAATCCTTATGACGATGATTATGACTCCGACAACTCTCAAACTTGGGATCACTTGAATTAACATTACAATACCAAAATTTAATCGTATTGTATTTTAGTTCGTATGTTTTCTTGTATCGTATGTTCAATATTTTTTTTTTCTTTTTCTAGTTAATATGTATTAAATGTGTGATTTTTTTTCTATTTTAGTTCACTTTTGTTTACTTTTGTCTTTATTTCCTTTCAAATATTTCGTTTGTGGGTGGAGGTTGGGGGGTGGACTACTACTAGGGGTGTCATTCGGGCTGACCCGAGTCAATTCGGGTCGGGTCAATCGGGTTCAAAAATATATTCGGGTCAATCGGGTCAACCCGAATTGACCCGAGTTCTAAACAAGGTCGGGTTCGGGTATATTTTTTTAGCCTTGACCCGACCCGAACCCGACTAACCCGGCAAAACAACACATTTACAATGTAAAATACTCGGGTTGACCCCGAACCCGAATTGACCCGACCCGAGTTGACCCGAACCCGAATTGAACCGACCCGAGTTGACCCGAGTTCTAAATAAGGTCGGGTTCGGGTATGTTTTTTTAAGCCTTGACCCGAGTTGACCCGAACCCGACCGGGTCAACCCGAATAACACCCCTAACTACTACTACGTTCAGTCTAAGGTTATTTTCATCCCTTTTATGATTTTCCCGGCTTTTTTTATTTATTATTATTTTATTATTTTTATAATTTTGTTAATGTTTAAAAACTATAAAATTGAAAATACTAAATAAAAAATATAAAAGTTAATAAGTCAAAAGTATTAAACTAACATAAAATAAAAAATAAAAACTAATAAAAAATTGTATTATACTGTAAACAAAAGTAAATTAAAAAGTGAAAAATGTAAAACATACACCACAAATGAGTCAAGAGGGTCTTCAAAAGTTAAAAAAAAATAAAAAATAAAAAATAAAATAAAATAAAAGGTTTAGATGTTTATGTTGGCATGGATATTTATGAGAGGACTTGCATTTTATGTCGAGTTACCACCAAAATTCTCTTGTGTTATTCTTGTAAAACTTAAACCAAATGTAGTGGTACTGGTAACTAATCCACTATTATCACATCACGTTAATGTGAACATGTATTCCTAATAACAAATCAATCATAAAATTTATATAATCGTTAACATTAGTGTTGCAAAAAATTTTATAAAGCTGATTAATTTCCGTTTAGGCGTTTAATCGGTCATCAACCTTTTTGATTTGTGTAAATTGGTCAAAGAATCGGTCAATCATGGTCAAACTTATCAAAAACCTGCAAATCTTGCAGGAAATACAAAAACTCATCGTGAACTTGTTTTAATCACTTATAGTCGATGCTTATATCTATTACAAGATGATTTTTAAGGTAATATTGTTAGAAATGCCTAAAACTCGCCGAAAAAACTCAAAACTTGCAAGAAATGCAAATTTGATTAATCAATTATTAATTTCGCGTAGACCAACTACAGGCTACAAGAGGTCGACCTACCAACTATCGATTCACAATTTTTTTTGGGTAAAGGGTTTTTATACCCGATAAATATTATTACTAAAAAACATTTAAGTACATAGGATGTGAGTCAGCCTATTAAATAGGCAAAAACAAAAGAACCATTTGTGCTTCAAACTAAAACGTATCATAAGAATGACACACCAGACAGAAATGTTCAATAAAACTACTAACATCTAGAATGACCAGAAAGCCTTGTATCCCAAGCGTCATAGAATGCTAATTGCTCTTCAGTTAAATCTTCGCACTCATCATCATCATCATCATATGGGTTATCATCACGATCATCTTTCCAATGGTCGTACAGGCTCTTCCTCCCATTTCCACCTCCACTATTGGATGTCATAAAACATGCACTTTCGTCAAAAACCTCTTCCACTTCACTATCACTATCCCCATTAGTCACATCACCTACTTTGCTCTTTCATGTATTCGAACCAACTACTTTAGACAAGGTAGGAGATGGTTGTTCATTGGTCACAGGCTCCACATAATCCTTTTGCCCCTCTTCCACCACAGTTTCAACCCCCATAGAACTACCCCTTTTTGTACCTAGAACATCATCATTATCAACCGACCTAAGAGCATCAAACGGGTTCGAAGTACTTGCCTCTTATCTAGTTGTTTCAGGATACTTTTTCGTACCAAGTGTGCTAGCACCATTCTTCTTTGAAACATGTTTATATACCTGTTTAGTTGACCTAAACTGAACATTAGGACATGTATTAATGCGACACACTGCTTTTTTAGAAGCATGTTAAAAACCATCATTATTCTTACTATTTTTCTTCTTTAGTTCATCAACAACACGCTTCGGACATGTCTCGTCATCATGACCAAAGACCATACACACTCCACACCTAGGTGGTTCCCATTCGTATTCCACATTTCCACCATAACCGTATGAAGCACACCACCCTCACTTTCCAAATTCGAAATAACAATGACCATGTTTTCCTTAAGCTTCGATCAGCTCTAATGTCAATTAATGCACGCGCATAATTCAAACACCCTCATGATTGCATGCACATAGTACTTGTTGGGAATAATCTGTTACCACTGATAGCTGTGGAAGACACTGCTAAGTATTGCACTAGCAGTGTTTACGTATTACCACTGCTGGCACATTATTACCACTGCTATTAGATAATTGTTAGGAAAACGTGTTTAGATAAGTATAGAAAAGATCTTGTGTATATTCTATATTGTTAGCTTTATACTTATCTTGTAAAGGACTCCTTGTACTATAAAATGAGGTCCTAGGTCATTGTCTTAGGTACGAACTTATATACGTATCATTCACATAAACTTCAAGGTGTAACCCTAGTGATAAGCAAGATCACTCGTATTATTCATTAATAATATTGGAGCTTAGTTTTGTGTTTAATCTGTGTTCACTTACAATACATCATATAATCTGTCTTCTAAGTATTACTAAGTAAATTCCGCGTGCTTATTAATATAATACAAAATATCACTGACACAAGGTGTGTGTCCAGATCCATCAAGTGGTATCAGAGCAAAGGTTCTGATATTTTGTTTTAGAAGATCCAAGGAATACGCTTAACCTACTCACTCAATGGAGATGGAAAACAACCAGTCCAACGCTTCTACTCCAAGACTTCCTAAGCTCAAACTTAATGAGTTTGAGATGTGGAGGATAATGATTGAGCAATACTTTCTCATTCAAGACTATGCTCTATGGGAGATCATCTTAACTGGTGATTCTTTCAAGCCTGCGACTAGTACTCAGAACGTTGGTAACACAGATGTTGTGACAGTTTCTGTGCCTGAGACTAATATTGAAAAAACACTGAAGAAGAATGATCTAAAGGCTAGAAGTTTGTTCCTGACGACTCTTCCTAGAGACCAGATCATAGCATTCAGCAAGTTCAAGACAGCTAAAGAACTTTTTGAAGAGATTTGCTCAGTGTTTGGTGGTAATGATGCTACAAAGAAGACTCAAAAGACATTGTTGAAGCAAAGTTATGACTTCTCTGCTTCAAGCAGTGATTCTCTTGATAGCATCTTCACCAAACTCCAGAAGATTGTTACACAACTGACTGTGTTTGGCATTGAGGTAGAAAAGGAAGACCTCAATTTAAAGTTTCTAAGAAGTTCGCCTTCAGAGTTTCATACTAATGTTACAGTCTGGGAAAATAAACCAGATATTGAAACTATGAAGCTCAATGATCTTTACAACAACTTCAAACTTATTGAACAAAGATTGAAGAAGGCTGGGAAACTTGGTACAAGCTCAAGCAGCTTGGCTTTGATGTCAACCTCTGTTGACAGTGATGATTCTGAAGATGACTGTGATGATGATATTGCCACTGCTGGTTCTACAGTTTTCACTGGTAATGTTAGCGTTACCATTGCAGGTTCAAAGAAAAAGATTGCTGGTATTGGAGATCCTAACTTTTATGCTTTTATCTCCACTCAAGTTAATGGCTCTATATTAACTCATGAAGATATAGAGCAAATTGATGAAGATGACTTGGAGGAGATGGATATAAAATGGCAAATAGCTCTTCTTAGCATGAGGGCTAGAAAATTCTACAAGAAGACTGGCAAGCCTATTCACATCAATGGTGGTGAAACTGCAGGCTTTGACAAAAAGAAAGTAGAGTGTTTCAATTGTCACAAGTTGGGGCATTTTGCTAGGGAATGTAGAAGACCAAGGATGAAGGACAACATGTCTATTTGATACAAGCAAAAGAAAGAACCAACTGTGGGAGAACCAAAGGCAATGTTGGCAATTGATGGTGTGAGCTATGATTGGAGTTTCATGGCTGATGAACAAGAGGAAGAACCTTCAGATGCTGCTCTTGTGTCTACTGAATTTGCTCTCATGGCTTTCTCTGACTCTGAGGTACAAAACTTTGAAAGTTGTTCTAAAACATGTAGGGCTGCTATAGAAGTTGAAAGGCTTAATGATCTATATTCTAATGAAAGACAAGAGTTGTATACTGCTAATTATACTGTGTCAAACCTTAGGAGAGCTATACCTGTATTAGAAAAACAACTAGAACACTATAGAGAAAATAAGTCAAAATATAATGATGATATGATTCTTCTTAGAAGAGAGATATATCATAAGACAGCTGTGAATGAGGCATACCAAGAGGAGCTTGAAAAACTTAAAAAAATAAATGAAAATGTCAATTTAACTGTAGACACCTGTTATTATCAGTGGATAAAATTTGGAATGCTCAAATTATGAGTAAAGCTAAGTCAGGTATGGGATATCATACTGTTCCACCACCACTAAGAGGTGTTCCATCACCTCCAGGCATAAATTTAGCTCATACAGGCCTAGAAGATTTTCAGGAACTTAATCGTGAATATGGTCATCTAAAGGACACATTTGTAAAAAGTGAGGAACAGGTTAAGCATGAAACTAATGTTTTTTAAAGTGCTAGTGACTCATCAGTTGTTGATGAGAAGGTTAAAAAGAATGTAGAGGCTACTATCCCAAAAGTTGTTAATATTGTTACAGAGGAACCTAGGAAACAAGCTAATAAACCTAGATCAATTGTAAGGTATGCTGAGATGTATAGGAACAAGCCTACAGCTCCTAGGGGTAACCAGAGGAGTTGGAATCATGTTAAATCTCAACAACTAGGTAGTGATTTTGTGATGTACAACAAAGCATGTTATATCTGTGGTAGCTTTTATCATTTACATGCTAACTGTGACTACCATTTTGGGAGAAGGGAAGTTCATGGGAACAAAAGGGTGAAGTCTAACAAGTTTCAAAATAATTTGCACCCTAATCCACACAGCAAAATGGTCCCAAGAGCAGTTCAATTAAGAAGTGGTCTTAAAACTTTTGCCACTGTAAAAACTGTTAACACTGCTCACCCTAGATCACCTGTTTCAAGTGCAAAATCCAAAACAAATTTTGCAAAATCTGCACAAACAGGGAAAAGAACTTTTCAAAATAAAAAAGGTTCATTATAACCAACAGTGGGTACCTAAAACCAAACCAGCAGTTACCACTACTCATTCAAAAGTTCCCACTGCAAGGGTTGTAAACAAGAAAAGGGGGGACATGGGCAATGTTGTGAAGGACTCAGCACGTTGGGAATGGAAACCTAAATGAACTACCTCATCAACCAATCCCAATGGTGTATCAATGACCTTTGATAAATTTAACTATATTGATACACGAGGCAGATCCAAGTCAATCATGGCTTGGGTCCCCAAAAGAAACTAACTCTTTACTTATATGTGCAGGAACATCCAAGGACAAAAAGATCAGATCAAGGTTACACAGATAGTGGGTGTTTAAGGCACATGACTGGCAACAAGTCCTATCTTTCAAATTTTGAACATTATGATGGACAGTATGTTAGCTTTGGAGGTGGATTTAAGTGAAAAGTAAAATGGAACAACAAGTATGATGCAAGAGATTTAAAGCAAATAACATGGATCTTTATTATTATCAAACAAAACTGCACACTGAGTGCAGTGGATACATCCATGAGATACTGACTAAAAGCATCATTACACAACTAGATCAACTGAAAACAACACACTACAACCTACTACAGACACAAGCTTCACATCTTACCCACACCCCACTACCCCAACCTAACCACCATCTACCACCTATGGCTTCTTTGGGAAGGCCCACTCTGGCATCACTTTAGGAGCTCCTCGCCTATCAATCTCCTTGTACACATTGAGGCATGCTAGCCCCATCACTACTACTCCAACAGGTGGTAAGGATGATGAAGGTCCCTCTTGTGGTGGTACTGACATCTGTGGTGGAAAAGGTGACATCTGCAGTTCTCCTGATGGAAGGATTCTTGCAAGGGGTGGCACATCCAAGACCCTTGAGGTAGTATGACCAGTTATGCTTGTATATGGGGACATGTAGCTTGACATGGAGTCTGAATCATCTTCCATGATGATAGCATCTTGTGGCATGGATTGAGCTGCAGATGGAGCAGCAGCAACATGGTTTGAATGAGCACTTGCACGAGCTCTCTTTCTTCTTGACATCTCTTCAAATACCTCTTTCTTTTTCTTACATGGATTGTTCAGAACATAATGCCAAGCTTCTGCATCCCACATATTGTCTGAGAAGGAGCTAACTCTTTGGCCAAGGAATAGGTCTCATCCTCATTCTCATCATCATCTGATGAGCTGGAGTAGAACTCAAGAGAAGGTGCAGGTTTGGCAACAGGTGCACGCTTGGCAGTCTCCTTAGTTTGCTTCTTGAAAGAAGTGCTTGCATACCATGGTGGAAAGTATCCAGCCCACCCTGATACCTCTGAGGAAGACTCTGAAGCGATCATAAACTCTTCCTCAGAATCAGAAGAGATGTCAATGATGTTGGAAGGATTGCTCATGATGATGCTTAGGGCTTTTGTGAAGTTTGCATGGGTTTTGATAAAGATTACAATATGCCAAGCCTCTTTATATAGGAAAAGTCGGCCACAAGGGTTCATTAATGAATATATTTACTTTTTCCTATTTTGGTAGGTTGAAGAGTAAATATAGATATTATCGGGTTGACTTTAGAAGATATTTTTAGATAGTGGCTTGGTTAAAAGTAACTTTAGTTAAAACAAGTTGGTTATTTATATTCTTTATATTATGCTAACACATGCAGGTACATAACCAATATTAGATGGGAGTTGATCTTAAAAAGTGTATAACTGAGATACACAACAAATGGTTATTGATTCACCATATCTAACCCACATAAGAATCAACTAGTCCAGAGCAAATGGCTACTGGTAAAGACTTATCAAATCCGTTTATGGTTGATAGTTTACCAAAAACTATATGGTTATCAACTCATCATATTCTTTATGATTAAGAGTTGGATAGTCCATAGCAAACGGCTCATGGTAAAGACATATCAAATCCGTTGATAGCTGGTAGTTTGCTAAAAACTATGATAAGAGCAGTCTATTTTTAATATGTTTTTCTTTACCACTGCTCTTTGCAAATTTTTGTGAAAAAATTACCACTGTTAGTTCACAGTTTCCACTAACAGTAGTATTTTTACCATTGTCGATCTAGCCGTTACAACTGTTGTGTCAGTAACTAATTTTTTACTAGCAGTTGTAGAAAAATTGCTTTCCATATATATATATAGGGTAACTTTTTTAGAAGATTATCTACTTTCCTATTTGATATTTATCCCCTAAAGATAAATACTTTCCTTAGATAATCTTTCTTGCGCAAAACTCTTAAACCCTACCTCTATATATCTTTTGTCTCAATTGGCTAGTTATTCCTTCAATTCTTACTGACATAATATCTTTTTCATCAAAAGTTTCTATGGCACCATTAAACTTTGCAGATGAGCACAACCAAGTGGCTTACTTAGAAAAGTCAAACGAGAAGAGTGGCCCTGTTTTTCATCAGATTGTAGACTTTCTCAATACTACCCATATAAGGTATGCTTTACTTTTAAATCCCACAATCTATATCTCTCAAATCAAATAGTTTTGGATTTCTGCTCAGTCCATAACACTTGAGAATAGAGATACACATGAAACAGTGGATGCTCTAAGAGCCACTGTGGATGGGGTAACTATTGATGTTACTGAGGCATCCTTGAGGAGAATTCTCTAATTGGATGATCTCAATGGTATCATCACATTACCTATGCCTGAAACACATGAAAATTTATCATCCATGGGGTATGATACCACTGATAAAAAGGCTACTTTCAAAAAGAGTGGTTTTTGTCCCCACTGGAGATTTTTGATACATACTCTTTTACATTGTCTTAGTCCAAAGAAAACAGATTATGAGCAATTTAGTTCAACCATGGCTTACCCTTTGGTTTGTCTAGCCACTGATAAGATTTTTAACTGGTCAAAATATATTTTTACAAGTATGACTGGCAATGTAAAGAGTTCAACAAAATTTTTAATGTATCCAAGGTTTGTGTAAGCAGTGCTAAATAAGTTTCAACTGCAACCCCATACAAGAACTTATAAAATCCGTTGCCTTAAGCCTAAAGTTTTTCAAAATATGAATAAAGATGGCAATATGGATTTTACACCTCTCTTTCCTCAAATGCTTGCAAAGATTTCACAAGTACAAACTACACCCATAATCACTGTTCCACACATTGATTATACTCCATCAGTTTCTCACACCTATGAGAGGAGGCAAAAACAGCCAACTCCTCCCATTATAACACAGCATGTACCTGATCCTTTTGGTTTAGGCACAAGCAGTGGTGGTTCCAGGATTCAATCTAGTCCAACTAGGGAGGAACCTGAACCAATGCCCTATGATTCACCTCTCCCAACAGGTTACACAGTTGGAAGTGTTGAGGGCAGTGGGCAACCAATGGAATTGATGAAAATTTGTACAACATTAGCAAAGCAGGTTAAATCTCTAGAACAAGACTTGGCACAACTTAAGGAGCAGCATGCCAAGGATATTACATCTTTGAAGGAGGAGATTCAGACCTTGAAGGAAGAGTTGCAGGGGTTAAAGCAAAGAAGAACTGCAAAGATTGTGCTATCATCTCCATCCTCACCTCCTGATGGTGATTCAGAAGATTTCAGTGCAGATTTGGGTAATTCTCCCAAACAGGGGAGGAACACAGATGTTGAAACTCAGGGGAGGAGAATTGATTTTGAAGATGAAGGTGTTACTAGTAAAGGTGCAAAGGGAGCTGATACTCAAGAAGAGCAACTAGAGCAAGATATTTTTAGTACTGCAACTACAGATTTTACCACTGATCCAATTTCCACTGCAGAGCCAAATATTCCCACTGCTGGACATGATGTTGCCACTGCAAGTGAAGAAATTGATAAACAGAAGAAAGACAAAGGTAAAGCTGTTATGCAAAGCAAGGAGCAAACAAGATGAAAAATTACAAAGAAAGAACAAGTTCAGATTGCTCTTGATAGAGAAATTGCTAAAAAGATTACTGAAGATCAAGTTGATGAGAAGAAAAAGCTTGAAGAGTTGGAGATTGCAAGCTTTATGGAGGCTAAAAGGCTGGATAGAATGGAAGATCCACTTTCCACTGTTCAACCTACAATATTCAGAGAGAAGACTCCAGAGTTCAGCTATGTACCTACAGAAGAAGAAATAGAGTTCTTGATTGCACATGATCCAGTAATCAAGAAGAAGGCAATTGACCTTGTAGCTGATAAATCTTTAACTGAAGAACAAAGAACAACTAAGTTAAAGGACTTTATTCAGATGAAGAATAATCAAGCACTTCAAGAGGTAATTGGTTCAGTCAGAAAAGTTCAAAAGAAACCAAGGCAACCAACTAAAGCACAAGTTATTGCATACATGAAGACTTATTGTTGCAATGTTGATGGCTGGAAAAGACATCAATTCAAAGGAATGCCTGATGATAAAGTTGAAAGTATCTACTACATAGTTCAAAGACAAGATAAAGATTTCATTCCAATGGACTCTGAAGAAGAAGCAAGAAGGTATCCTGGTTTGAAGAGAAAGGCCAAAGACAGTGATTCTCAGACTGTTAAGAAGACAAAGTTTGCTGAAGAACAAGAAGTTCAAACTGAGAAATTTACTGAAGAACAACTGACTGATATGATTGTGATTGAAGAAGAAGATTTTTATCCAGAACCACTGCAAGTCAGACATCCTATCATTAATTGGGAAGTATACACTGCTAGCAATTTTGCTCCAACATGGAAGATCACAAGGCTAGGTGGTGAAACTCAACCATTCATTCAATTTGAAGATCTCATCAAAGCTTTTGACAGAGATGATCTTGACAAATTATGAAAATTAGTTCAAGAAAGGTTTGATGCTGAAGATCTCAAAGATATAAAGGAGATGCAGTTATGGGTTAATCTTAGAAGGCTCTATGCACTAGATGTTAATGATGATTTCTAGAAATTCTCATGTTCATGTCCTGGTACTAAATGGTTCTACTATGATTCATATGAAGTTCATCATGTTTCTACAGCAAATGGAGTAGATGTATTCATGCTTGCTGAGAAAGAATATCCACTCAGAGCTGAAACTCTCACAGTGATGTTATGTACAACAATAAGAGTTCATGAAGACAATGAGAAGGTCAGAGCATTGTTACTTAGGCTTCAAGATCAATGTTCAAGAGCTATTCAAAATTTAAGGAAGAAGTGAAGTGTTTAGTAGAATTCCCCAAGTCCTTGCAGATAATAAAGATTGAAGAAACTTATTGATTTGCAGAGAAATCATAAGTTTAGGGGAGGATTGTTGGGAATAATCTGTTACCACTGATAGCTGTGGAAGACACTGCTAAGTATTGCACTAGCAGTGGAAACGTATTACCACTGCTGGCACATTATTACCACTGCTATTAGATAATTGTTAGGAAAACGTGTTTAGATAAGTATAGAAAAGATCTTGTGTATATTATATATTGTTAGCTTTATACTTATTTTGTAAAGGACTCCTTGTACTATAAAAGGAGGTCCTAGGTCATTGTCTTAGGTACGAACTTACATACGTATCATTCACATAAGCTTCAAGGTGTAACCCTAGTGATAAGTAAGATCACTCGTATTATTCATTAATAATATTGGAGCTTAGTTTTGTGTGTTAATCTGTGTTCACTTACAATACATCATATAATTCGTCTTCTAAGTATTACTAAGTAAATTCCGCGTGCTTATTAATATAATACAAAATATCACTGACACAAGGTGTGTGTCCAGATCCATCAGTACTAGTATAAGAATCAAACATAATCCGATTACCAAGTCTAGTAGCCATAGCACTCAACCTGTCCTCAGTAATGGCCACAATCGGAATATCATAAATTTTAACCCAAACTGGAATCGATCACAAGTCTTCTTTCAACAAACTTGCATTAGGCGTCCACTTCTTCAATATAATAGGAATGGATTGAATAAACCATGATCCATTCTCCAACACTCCATTCATACCCTCAACCGAAGAAAACTTGAAAAAGAAAAAACGAATAAACCCTAACCCTAAAATAAGCAGCGAAACCCTAAAACTTTTCTTAAAGAAATGACCAAACGAGTTATAAGCCCTAGGGTTGATAACCACACAATCGAATCAAAAAAGAAATTTAGGGTCAACATTTGATTTGAAGAATAGGGAGAAAGCGATTTTGTTTAGCTCTAGTAGCCGGTATTTGCTAGAGAGAGTCGATTCACGATTTTTGCATCCTTGTTAACATCAAACTCACATATATACCATTAAAACACAAATATGTTCCACGACACACTCACAAACTATATGAATCATCACAATCACGATCCATCATAGTCATGTATTTCATGGGTGAATGTGGATTGAACCAAAACCAATTGATTGGGTTAGCTAGTTCAATTCCATTTAGTTTACATATTTTCATAATGCGCATCTTTGGGTGGAGTTAGAAAAAGTTTGGAAACCCCCACCATTTTAAACTAGATTGTTGAAAACCTTAAGCTGGTTAAATCAAGATATTTTCATCGAATAATTCAACCTGAACTTACTAAAATGGCTGACTTAGATAAGATTTTTGAATCAATGTTGCCGATTTTAATCCGAATTTCCAGCATATATTACTGAACCATATATATCGTCATCCATGTTACATCTATGAAAATGTTATCCATCTCCTAATAACACGTATTCATAAGTTATGTTTCTTGTATCAACTCTAAAAGACACTAGACCAAAATCACTATTAATATATATGCTTCAAAATAAAAATAAAAACAACTGATTATTTTATTTATTAAACACCATGGTTTTAATTTACAATATTCACGTATACGCGTACATTTGTAGACACATATTTACATGTATAATCATATATATATATCTTAGTATGCTCCTTGAATCAAAGGTAAGTCAACCTCATCACACCACTCCACACACCTAGTTTCAAAATATGAACTCTTTACCTCATTTGGAAAATAAGTTACCCAAATTTGCCCCCCAATCCTCCATTTCAAAACACTCCCTTCCATATCCTTGTTTAGCCTCCATTTTACCCCTTCTAATCCTTCACCAAGTACCCAATTTCCGGATTTAGTAAATGACCTATTTACCCCTGTGTATCGCTTTCGGAAACTTTGATCTACTTGATCACCATTGGCTCCACCATTGTCACCAATATATGGTTGCCAAGTTGACACCTCTACACCTGTCATGTTGTCACATAGCGTCACGTCGTAGATTGCCACATGCCCATCAGAATCTTGGTCCCACCTCCATGTCTTCGCCTTTGTCCTTGTTGTCGTCGTAGTCATTGATTTCACCTTAGGAACTTTCATTTTTCCAAAACTAGCCTTTACTACCTTTTGTGTCTCAATCTCTTTTTCGTTATTATCCGTGGACCGACCCAAACTTAAACCGGTCACATAGCTCGATCCTGCTTCAGGCCCAACCCAAACCCGAACCCGACTAGGAAAGTGCCTCTCATTCATATAAACATTCTCCTCATCCTTGTTAAACCCTAGTTTCGCGACATGGACACGTATATTATCAACACGTGCATTAACCAAAATATAGTTTTCCTTAAACTCGACTGAATATTCCAATTGGACAACAACCTCAACTTGTTGATGGGCCAAGGCATATTTTAGCACAGACTCCTTAGATTCAAATAAACTACGCGCATCATTCACCTTCGAACGGCAGCGCGTCATAGCCATAAGCGGCGCATACCCTTTCAAAACCCATAGCCCATGAGTCTCTGCTGCGTATGAGAACCCAACGTTGCATGAAGGTGTTAACAACTGTAAGCCAACACCGACTTCTTTTAACATTAAACACTTTGTTAACATGTAACCAAAGGTCCTCATAAGACTTAGCTCCACGTCTATACCCGATGCAACGCAAAAAGCCCGTAAAACGGGCGCATGGGCTGACGAGAACGCTTCAAGGTTTGGAGCCAACATCGAGTTAAAATAAACCGAACCAACTTCAGAAGGTGCGTCACAAGCACATAACCAAAATAGCCTAGCTAAAAAAACTAAGGTAAAAAAAGATGCAAAAGTTTCAGGCGAATGAGAGTCCAAAACCCAGGCAACCGGCTCGAGTTTGAGTTGTTGGAGGTTCGAACGAGGGCATGTTTTGTTGATGCTATCATGCGCATTAGGTGAACGTGAGATGATTTCTCGTAAGAGCTGTAGTACAAGTGGTAAGAAGGGTTTGTTTGAGTTTACTTGACACGTGTCAGAGACCCACAAGGGTTTTCCTTCATATGAAATGTAGAAGGTGATTGATAAAAGATCTGAGTTTGAAGTGAACTTTCTTCTTGCTTTGAGTTGCAGTGAGTCAGTTGAACTCGCTAAAGGGAAAGCGAGTTCAGAAGATGGATCGGTTGGCCACTCGTCCGAGTTTGGTAACTCAGTGATCCATGACCATAGGTCCATTTTTGTTTTAAATTCTTTGTGTTTGTGTATGTGAGTGTAGCTTAGGTAGGGTTTTTTAGTAAAGAGTGTGGTGAGATTATAGTCGTTTTATAGAGTAGACGAGTGAATGAAATTTGGATAACTTGGAGGTGCTTATGGCCGTAGAAGAGTGATTTATGGAATTGGTGGTTACGAGTCGTTTGTTTTCGTGTTGGTTTTTGTTTCATATGTATTAATATCGCGATGTTGATTTTTTCGTCCGTGACGCTTAAGCTCTTGTATCAAATTCGTCGTGTCAAGATTTTTCTAACATAATTTGCATTGCTATATCTTTTGAGTGGTATATATATATTTGGTAAGGATAATACAACATGAAGCCACGCACTCATATATTCAACAATTTCACTATGTTAAAATTGATATATTTGAAACTATGAAAATGCATTTATGTGCAATGTTTGACATATCGATACGTACTGTTTTAGTATAAATTCGAAACATCAACTAGATTGATTTTTGTAATTAGTTTTTACGAGCATTTTTATCATCCTGTTACGCAGGATATGCGTGGCATAAAAATTAACGAAAATAAAAGCACAACTCGGTAGCTTATCTAGCAGGATTGTTTTAGGGAAGTACACGTTGTGCTATTGCACCGGGTCATCACTTGACGAGGGCCACATAATTTCATGCACTTATGAAAGCGTATGGTATCTAGCTATCTAGTAGTTTTCTCAATAGGATTGATTTGAATGAAAGAAGTTGAATCGTTGATTGATCCTTATATACAAATACGTACATATAAACTAGATTTTGGATAGTTTATTTTATATATGGACTGCAATTTTTATATGGTCTTATGACATTTTATTTAGTTAGACGACGAAGTATTGAATAGATGGGTTAGAGCACTAGGTGTCACGAAAAGCCTTAGGCTCGTCGTCGTGTCACATCAGCATCTCATTTTTTCACAACTAATCACAACAAACCCCCTCCTCACTCATAACAAACATCAACCTTTTCATTTGGGGCCCACCACTATCACTTTATTTTTTTTATTCAATTTTCATTTCCAAATAAACTAAATTCATTTAATTCAAATTAAAAATACAATACATAGCACAATAATGATAAAAAAAACACGATACAGAAAAAAAAAACAACACGAGTAAAAAAAAAATACAACACATACTACTGGATTTAATCTTCGACATCCCACTTCGGGCAATTTTTCAAAATCTCCCAAACGTGAACATACTTGAACTCCTTTCCACCAAATTGTTTCTGGAAGTTTAGTTTCGCATTTTCGAGATGAGTGTGGTCATTTTGAGCACTTCGACGCTGCAACTGTTTGTAAATTGCGTTGAACTTTTTGCAATCGACGTTAATCCTCGTCCATTTACACCTTGATTAAACTTTTTGTACGATGGTCATCGGTTGTCTGATTATTGAACATATGCATAACGTCGTTCCAAAAAATATTTTCGGAACGGTTATTTTCCATATCTATAGCTTGCGAAATTTCTATCCAAACTTGCGCAAGCAAGATTTCTTCAGACTTGTTCCACTTCAGAGTTTGAGACATTTGTGTGTGGATTTTTTTTTGAATTGACGTAGATGTGAAAAAATGGTGGTTATAAATTGTTATTTATAAGGGTGGTTTTCAAATTCAAATTCAAAATTCAAATTCAAATTTTAAATTTAAATTCAAAAACCGTATACTGTTGAGCTGGCTAATTCAAATTCAAATAGGAGCGGGGTACTTTAAAATCCAAATTCAAATTTTAAATTCAAACGGTTTAGTTTTCAGCGGAATTATATGAGCCTATATATAGTATCCTACCGGTCACAATTCACACACAAATAACACAATTCACACACAAAAAATGTCTCGCAAAGATTTTTCGCAGCAATTCCCCAGCCCAGAGAAGTTGCCGAAAACCAGCTTTCCAACCCCAAATCACTTGCCGGAAACCAGCTTTCCAACTCTACCAGAGTTTGAAGTTTACTCAACACCACCGGAAAATGTCTTTCCGGTGGGTTTTGAAAACATCCCATACCTCCCAATTGTTCCAACTCCACCTGTGAACAGTCCACAGGTAGATTTTCAAAACTACCCCAGCGGGTTAAGTGAGGCTTCCCTCCGGCAACTGGAACAAGATGAAGAAAACGTTAGGGAGATTATGGAAGAGCAGGCACGTGAAGAGGCTGCTCGCCGTGAGCAAGAAGCACGGGAAGCTCAGTACCTCAAAGACAACTATTTCGACATAATGGAGCGTCAATACTTTGATGGGGAGTTTAATTCTCCGGCAACTAGTTCTGAGGGTTGGGACTCAGATGATTCGTTTTTTTAAGTTTTTAGTAGTTTTATGTATTTCATGTTTTTATGTTGTTTTTATTAGGGAGATTCTGTAGTTTTTTTATGTTTAAGCGTATTATGTATTTCATGTTTTTAGTTAATTGTTCAAGTTTCAGTTTAAATGTTTCATCATTATGCGTTTATGTTTGCATTTTTTTCCTCTACGAACCTTTCAATATCACTATCTATAAAAACACTTCACCTTATTAAAAACCTCCACAATATCACCTTATTAAAAACCTTTCAATATCACTATCTATAAAAAAAAAAAAAAAAGAGAAAAAAAAAAAAAAAAAAAAAAGAGAATAAAAAAAAAAAAAAAAGTACAAGTTCATCTTCGTCGTGCAGACGACGACACTTTCCACGGCGACGGACGGCGAGCGAGGGCGGTGTCAAAACGAAAGACGATGAGCCTCCACGGTGGACGGCAAGCCCACACCGTGTGCTCTTATAAGGAAGTATATGCATGTAGGGACGTGGAATCTTGAGGCATGCATGGATACGTAAGGTAAAAAAAGGATACACGTGGTGAGTATTATAACTCTATCGAGCTGTATCTATATATCAACATCGACATTAATATCAACAACAACGACATCGTCTCTTAACGACTGGCATAAATGGGCAGAACGATGTTAGTTTATATGGATACTAAGTTGGATTTAATTTGGACCACAAAGCTCACACTTGTATATGGTTGTCTTAAACTAACGTTATACTGTATGATGCATAAAAGGAGTATCGGGGGTATTTGTTTTTCAAAAAATACATTTTATTGTCTTTTACCTTTGACTCGGTAAGAGACGGTAAAATGTTAGAGGTTTCTTTTTTAAAGTAAAAACCAGTAAAATGTGTTGGGTCTTACTCGTTAAGAAATGAAGGAAATATCTTATTGCCTCTTAATGATTTATAAATTTATTTCTATTTATGTTTTTTGTGTTTTAATTTTTTTTTGCGTTAATTATATTTATATATTTTTTTTCTTTCTCTTAGTTACGTATATGCATAGACTTTTTCTTATTTTACAAAAATGTTATTAAAAATATGTAACAAAATTGCAACTTGAACACACATATATGTATAATAAGCATTTACATACATTTATTGATTTTACATAGATATACAATTGACATTGTTGAAACATTTAGCGTGTTTTTAAAAAATAAATATAACATTTTTCATATTTAAATTGCAATATTTGATATAATTCAAACATTTTACCAGATCAGAAAATAAACAATAATGTTATATGATTCAGATTCAAACTTTTCAATCCCTTCTTGACAGTGAGTTGTTATAGTCAATCCTAAAACATATTAATGAAACAAACAATGACTAAGAATCAGATAATTCCATATATACGTAACCTAAACATCAAAATGCTATATATACCCAAAATACAAGCTATGAATACATGACATACAATATAGTTAAAGTATGTTTGGGTAAATATGACATTATGATGTTTTAGTTGGATAAATATGAAATTGTTTGGTGAGGGTGAACCGGTGAAACATAAGTTTAACCCAATATTTGCATTAAAATGTATCATACTTGCCACCATTTGTTTTTGTGGGTAGTGAACAATATTTTTTTCTTTTGTGAGTACTTTTCTTTCAAATTCATCCTTTTACGGTATTATGTGACAATTTTGCCCTTCGAAAAAAAAATTCTATTAGCTAAGTGGGGAAAAAATGTCAAAAAGTTTCGCAAAATACCAAAAAAATGATTAATTATAATGGTGTCAAATAGTTTTGTTCGCTATTCAGAAAAAAAAATGGTGTCAAATATGATATTTTTTAAGGTAGAAACCTAAGTTTAACCCGCACAAAATGCAGTAATGGCATTTGGACGTGTGTTAATTATAATTAGTGTTTTAATACTTGTTTTGTGGGAAGATTTTCAATCAAATTATTGTGGATACAAGTGTAACTTAATATATGTGAGATAATTTCGTAATGCATATATGTTGTGAGATAGCATATTGTCGTTCAAAGAGAAATAAAAATAGCTAGCCGTTAATATTCAACCAAATTGAGTGTGTGTAGGGTAGGGCTGAGCAAATTAACCGGAAAAACCGAAATCAAACCGAATAAAAAAGCGTTAATAACCGAACCAAACCATTGTGCATATACATATTTTTTATTCATATTAATGTGTTAAGACAATACTGGTCAAGTGTTTTTTCGGTATATATTTAGTCTTAGTCTTTCATTAGGAATCAACAGAAGTCCATCGTTAAATTTGTTCATATGTTTTCATTTAGATTGTTTGTTCAAATTATTTTGTATGAGAAATATCTAAAGCGATGATTTAATAAAAGAATTGTGTTTTGCTTACTAACTATGTGTCTTCTCGATATTTTTTATAGTTGCGTCGAATTTATTTGGCAAAATTTACAAGATCCCAAAGCATGTTGGTTAACCGAATTAACTAATTAACCGACCTGCTTTAACCTTTATAATCGATTAGCCAAATGGTTATTAATCGAAACCGAACGATTTCGATTTTCAATAACCGAACATATGCGGTTATGGTTTGGTTTTGGCTAATAACCGAACCAAACTAAACCCTGCTCACCCCTCGTATGGGGTATATTACAAAGTATGTTTGTATAGAGTTAAACATTTTTATGTATTTGGTTAGACGGTCACCACTGCGGCTGTTAGGTGGTGGGTTAGAGCATCTTTAATGGAGAGGTTAGGAAAGGGTTGAGAATAGGTTAATACATTGGAGTTGAAAGTTGAAAATGACTTAATGGGGCAATAAGTTGATATTGCTCATCCTCTATTGTTAACTTATTGTGTGACCTTTCTACCAAATGTGTCAACCTAACCCTTAAACACCCACACCTTTAACTACCAACCATACGATCGCTAATAAGTGCCTTCAACATGTCTGGTCATTTCTGCACTCGATCCTTAGCGGATTTTAGATCGGAATTCAGTAATCGATTCTACTCATCATTGCGAACACAATGACGTGTGTTGATTAGATTTTAGTTAAGATTTGAAGAAACCCCCAATTTTAATTTTCCCGCGTTTTCACCATGAAAAAACCAAAAATTACCACAATTCTTACTCATTTAGCATTTAATTCTCACTAGTTCCTGGTTAATCGTATTCAAATTGATCATGACTAATAATAAGCGTTCATCGAAGAGAAATGTTAAGATTCCGGGGAGATATAACAATCATGTAATGGATCCTTTGAGCAACAAGAGGAATGAGAAGCAACATGTAGTGATTGATAGTAAATCCAGGATTCAGAATGATGGGGAAATTGGGGGCAATATTGTGGATAAGGAGGGATTTGGGAGTGATGGTTCTGATAAGGGCATGGATACTGGTGGAAAGGGGATTGATAGTGCTGATATGAGTAGTAGTTCTGAGAAGGCTAATATGGAGGGGAATAATACTGATAAAGTTAGTCCTCTTGTGAATATTGTGATTATAGTGGGAATACTGGTAAAGGTGATAATGTTAAATCATATGCATATGCTGTTAAAAATAAGGAAACTAAATTTGATACTAGACTGTTGTTTAAGCAAACTGAAGTTAGTGATGATGGGAAAGAGGTTGTGATTTTTGATGCTGATATAGTGAATAAAGGTAGTACTAAGTGGAATCTTACTGTATGTGGGCAATTTGTAAGATATAAGATGTCTGCTAATGAGTTGAGGTATCATATTAGGAGGATGTGGGGTAAGTTTGGGGTAGTTGAGATTGATGTCAATGGGGAGGGTCAGTGTTTTTTCCAGTTTAGAAATGAAGAGGGATTAAATAGTGTTGTTGAGCAGAGTCCTTGGATTGTCAATCATAAACCTATGTTTGTACAGAGGTGGGATCCTAGCTTAGGCATGGAAATGGTTGAAAAAACTAAGATACCTATTTGGGCTAAGATATTGAATGTACCTTTGGAGGCATGGAGTGTTGAGGGTATAAGGGCTATAGCTAGTGGATTAGGAAAACCACTAAGAATGGATAGTTTGACTGCTCAGATGTGTAATGAGGGTAAGGGTAAAGCTGAATTTGCTAGAGTTTTGGTTGAAGTTGATGTGGAGAATGGTATAAAAGATTATATAGATATACATTATAGGGATTAAAAAAATAAAACCATAGGTGTGAAAAAAGTTAAGATAGAATATCAATGGAAACCTGAGGTGTGTAGTCATTGTAAAGTTTTTGGGCATTCAATGGGTAAATGTGGGAAAAGACCTAGAACTGAGGAGGAAAATGCCATTCTAAATAATAATAATGAGTTGGATAAGGATAGAGGTATTGATAAGGAGGGATTTAGGGAAGTAAATAGGAAACAGAAGAATGTGCAAACTCAAACTAAACCTGGTAACATTAGTAGTAGAGCTAACAATTTTAAAAACAATGTTGAGATAAGGAATGAGAAAAATAGGAATGAGAATGGAAGAAAAGATCTAAGAGAAAATCATAATGCGAAGCATAATGATAAAAGATGGAATGGTAGAATGGAAAAGGGTGAGACATCTAAGTCAAATGCTAATAAGTATGCTAGCTTAAGTCAGGACAACTTTGAGAAAGAGGCAAGTAATACTCAGGATGAAGACATAGAGGATGTAGAGGAAATTAGTGAAAATGTAAATAATGTTTGTACAAATGATAATATTGAGGGTAGGGATGCTTCTGTCCTATATTGACAGAATTCTATGGTTTTGTCTGTTTTTTTAATGGATTTGAAAATCGCTAGTTGGAATATTAGGAGTATGTGTCAAAAGAAAAAGCAAGATGAAGTTTTACAGATGATTAAAGAGGAGAATATTCAGGTTTGTGGTATTTTAGAAACTCATGTGAAAGCCAATAAGCTTAGTAAAGTGAGTGAAAAAGCTTTTGGGAGTTGGGATTGGGTGTCTAATATTACTCATAGTAGTCAAGGATGTAGAATTCTGGTGGGTTGGGATAGAGATAAGGTTGATATTATGGTTATTCATATGACTAGCCAAGTGATGTTATGCCTTATTGAAGTTCTTAGTACCAAAGTTAAGTTGTTTTGTAGCTTTGTGTATGCTAAAAATACTGGTAGAGAAAGGAGAATTTTATGGAAAGACTTGGTTATTTTAAAGAATTTTGTTGCTGACCAACCTTGGATCCTAGTTGGTGACTTTAATGTTACTTTAAATGTCCATGAACACTCTGCTGGAGGGTCTGCTATGACTAATGATATGAATGAGTTTAAAGATTGTGTAAATTCAATAGAAGTTGTTTATGTCTGTAGTACTGGGTTATTCTTTACTTGGCTTAAATCTCCAAAAAAATGCATCTACTAGTATTATGAAAAAACTGGACAGAGGTATGGCTAATGATGCTTTCATAGGTAAATTCTCTCAGGCTTATGTTAATTTCCTCCCTTATGTGACTTCTGACCATAGTGCTGTGGTTCTTAGTATTCCTAATGGCAGGAAAAAGCAAGCTAAACCTTTTAGATTTGCAAATTATGTTGCTGATAAGCCTGATTTCTTAGATATTGTTAAGAAGGAATGGAATATTGAGGTTAATGGTGTTGATATGTATAAACTTGTGAAGAAGCTTAAGAATATGAAACCCCATTTGAAGAAGCTTAGTTGGAAGAATGGGAACCTATTTGAACATGTTAAGCAGATTAAAGAAGAGCTTAAGCTAGCCCAAATTGAAGTTGATAAGTTTCCATATGATCCTGTGATTAAAGCTAATGAAGCTATATTGTTAGAAAAATATTTAGAAGCCATAGAAGATGAGGAAAAATTGTTGATTCAAATGGCTAAGATTGACTGGATTAGTAAAGGTGATAAAAATAGCAATTATTTTCATAAAGTGGTGAAAGAAAGGAAGCATGCTAGTAGAGTGATGAGTATTTGTGATGAGAAAGGGAATAGGGTTGAAGGGGATAAAGTTGCAGAGAAGTTTGTTGAGCATTTTAAAGAATTTATGGGTAAAAAAGACAATGTGAAGGAGATGGATAATGTAGAGGAGCTATTTTCTTCTAAACTTTCTGATTCTGAAGCCTTGGCCATGATTGTAGAAGTAACTAATAAAGAAATAAAGGAAGCTGTGTTTGAGATTGGTGATACAAAAGCTCCTGGTCCTGATGGGTTTTCTGCTGTGTTTTTCAAGAAATTATGGGATGTTATTGGTTCTGATGTATGTACAGCTATCAAAGAATTCTTCATATCTGGTAAAATCCTTAAGGAAATCAATGCTACTGTGATCACCCTTGTTCCTAAAATCCAACAACCCTCTGAAGTATCAGAATTCAGACCTATATCATGCTGCAATGTCATCTATAAAGTGATTAGTAAGATCCTAACTAATAGAATAAAGGGTGGGCTTCATAAACTTGTAAATCTTAACCAAAGTGCCTTCATTCCTGGAAGGCTCATTCAAGATATAACCGGCTAATCACTCAGGAGTTGTTAAAAGGTTATAACAGGAAAAATGGTCCTAAAAGGTGTACTCTCAAGATTGATATAGCAAAAGCTTATGATACAGTGGATTGGGAGTTCTTACAATGTACTTTGATTAACTTTGGGTTTCATTCAAAAATGGTGAACTGGATTATGAGTTGTGTGAGGTCTGCTACTTTCTCTATTAGCCTGAATGGAGATAGGGTGGGATTCTTTAAAAGTGAAAGAGGTTTAAGGCAAGGGGACCCTATTTCCCCTTACTTATTTACCCTGGTTATGGAGGTGTTTTCTCTGATCCTAGCTAATAAAGTAGAGAAGGATAAAAACTTCAAATTCCACAAAGGCTGCAAGGAGTTGAAAATTACCCATTTGTCATTGGAGATGATCTTTTGGTCTTAAGCCATGGAGATTTACATTCTGTCACTGTGATTAAGGAGGCTTTAGAAGAATTCAGCAATGTTTCTGGTTTAAAGCCAAATATAGGGAAAAGCACTGTGTTCTTTAGTAATGTTGAATGGGGTGAAAGGGCTAAAATTCTTAACAGTTTACCATTTCAAGTGAGGAAGTTGCCTGTTAAATACTTGGGAGTTCCTTTAGTTGCTAAAACGTTGAGTTTAAATGATTGCAAGCCTCTTCTGGATAAAGTTAAGGGTAAAGTTTTGGATTGGAAAAATAATTCCCTCTCATATGCTGGAAGATTGCAGTTTATTACCTCACTTTTAGCTTCTATGCACACTTATTGGGCTGCTGTTTTTCTTCTTCCAAAAATAGTGGCCAAGGACATTGAAAGGATTTTTAAGAGCTTTTTATGGAATCAGAATTTAAGTTGAAAGGGAAAGGCAAAAGTGTCTTGGCATAATCTGTGTTACCCTAAGAGTGAAGGTGGTTTGGGATTGAAATCAATCAATTTATGGAATGAAGTGCTCTTAATGAAGCAAATCTGGAATGTAGCCACTAAAAAAGATAGTTTATGGGTTAAATGGGTAAACAGTATAAAACTAAAAAGGAAGAATATCTGGGAAGTGGATGAAGATAGTCAAGATAGTTCTACATGGAAATCCCTTTTGAGATTATGATAAAGTTAGAAAGCATATTATCCACGACATTGGTAATGGGAAAGACACATCTGTTTGGCATAATAATTGGAATAGCATGGGTAATTTGAATCAGTTTATTAGTTACAGAGATGTGTATGATGCTAGATTTCAAAATGACAACAGTGTGGCTGATATGATTGTAAATAATAAGTGGATTTGGCCTGATTATTGGGCTGACATGTTCCCTGATAAGGTTTTAAAATGTACCTTTTTGAGGGGTCGTTTAAGCCCTTATTTGATCACTTTTGTATCTGTAATTACTTAATATCGTTCCTTTTTACTTTTTAGGTCTCTTGAAGGCAAATTGCTGTAATGGCACTTATTTGGACGAAAAGGCGCGGATATACGAAGAAAATGGCCAAAGTCAAGAATCGAGACACTCAAGCTGCTGAAATACAAGGTGACGGCGTCACTGCTTAACTGCGACGCCGTCGGAGCATTTTGTGACGGCACATAAGCCAAATTTCTTATTTTCAAGTGACGGTGTCAGGCTTTAAAAGAGTAGGCCGTCGCAACTCAGACGGCCTAGATTTGATCCAGACGGCGTCAGAAGCTGAAGAGGACGGCGTCACAAGCACAAGGTGACGCCGTCGCAAGACTAACGTGGCCAAGACGAAACCCTAATGACTGCGACCCGACGGCGTCACAAATCATAAGGTGACGCCGTCGCATATGTAATCTTATATATAGAATCCGAATTTTTCAGTATTTGTGTGTAGTCTTTTGGAGTGAAAACCTAAACCGAACCAAGGCTGTCTTGTACAGTATTTTAGGGTTCCAAACCCTATCTTACATCAAGATAAGTGTTTTACTTCATTAATTCAATTATGTCTTCAATTATTTGTGTGTATGCTTGCATGTTCTCCATGTCCGGCTAATTTACTTGTGTGTTTGCTTAGGGAATATGAAAATTAATTATTAAATATTGATTGGTTGTCTCTTATCTTAATTGATTAATGATCTAGTAATGCGATAGGTCGTTCGTTGTGTAATTAATGCTTGATTAATCTTTGTGAACCTTAGGCTATAGCACTTAGAGCGGTTGTAGGCTAAACCATCCAAAGAGGGCCTTAGAGTTAGAGTTTATAATCCCTAGAGGGTTTTGTAGACGAGACCCTTTGGTAAGTTCAAAGAGTTAGGGATAAACGCATACCCTACGACTTTAGACACACAACGCGATTAAGAATAAGGACGTGACAATTCAACCATCAATAGGAGATAATTAAGGAGTAATAAAACTTAAGTGAACACATCTTTAAACTATCATACGAGCACACAATAATTAGACATAGACTACATACACCTTAGATTAGATAATTAGATAAGTAGAGTAATCGGTAGAAATACCAACCCCCAAATCCAAACCCCGAGATTCGCACCTTTCCATTTTCTAAAAAAACATAAAAAAGATAAAAAGTAATCTTCTTCAACCCCAACCTTAGCGTAGTAACTTCTCACTAGCATTCCTATTCCCCTAGAGAACGATATCAATACCCGTGGCTTACCCTAATACTACACTACAATGATTAGGTTCACTGCCTAGGGTGTTATAAAACTTGCTCGAAGAAAAGGAAGTTCCTTTGACCTCGAACGACGCGTGTAGCGTTATCAAGTTTTTGGCGCCGCTGCCGGGGAATAAGATAGCTAGTTAGTAGTCCACATCGTTTAGGTTTCTTTGCTTGATTCCTATCAAGTAAATTTTTCTCAATTTTTAGCTTTCTCGTAGTCTATCCCCCTTCTTCGTGACCTTTGTTCGTAACCCCATCACTTTTCATCATGGAAGGTGATAACCTACCACCAAATGACCCGCCAAGAGCCCGTACTTTTGGTGAATACTCGAGACCAAGCCACCTAGGCTATAGGAACACCATTGAGCTTCCCGACCAAGCCCAAACTACGGCCCTGCGATCCGATACCATCCGGTTGGTGCAAAACGGATGTGTATTCCATGGACTTCGTTCCGAAGATCCTAATCAGCATCTAAGGGATTTCCTTAAAATTGTCGATTCCATCGACCTTGATGCTACTACTCGGGAGACCACACACCTGCGTTTCTTCCAATTCTCTCTACGGGACCAAGCTAGTAATTGGCTTGAGCGACTTCCCGCCGGCTCCATCTCAAGTTGGGATGATCTCACCTCTCGCTTCCTTGCTCAATTTTTCCCACCGGGAAGAACCACTAAACTTAGGCGAGATATCTTAACGTTTCAACAACTTCAAGGTGAGTCTCTCTACAAAGCATGGACTCGATTCAAGGACCTACTCCGTAAACTCCCCCATCATGGCATTGATCTTTGGCTTCAAATCCAAATCTTCTATGACCATATCGATTTCATCACTCGACGATCCATTGATCAAGCCGCCGGTGGAAGGCTCAGCGACTTTAATGTAGAGAAATCTTGGGATATTATAGAAGAGCTTGCTGATCAAAGCTACGAAGACTGGAATGAATCTCCTGAAACCACTGTTAACGTGGTTAATGCCATATCAAATCCTCTTGAATCCTCCGACATCACCGAGGAGAAAATGAGTGCTATTGAGAGAGGGATTGATTATCTTATGGAAAGGCATAAAAGAGCTTCCGTACAAATCCCTCGAGAAGCAGTCAATTTCGCCAATTCCACCAACCACCCAACACCTTTTTCGGAATCCCCAAGTCGTGAACAAAACCTCAATTCCGAAAGGCGCTTCCTCTCTACTTCCCCAATACCACTCTCACCAAGCTTTAAGAAACAAATGAGGGAGTACATGGCAGCTCATACGGAGAGATTAGCCAAATTTGAAGAGGAGGTTTATAGGCAGAGAGAGGAAATGCAAGCAAAAATGACGGAAATGATGAACATGGTAAAAGAATATACCAAAACAAAAGTTCCCGAAAAGGTACTAATAAGAAGCAACGATTGTCCTCCCACTTCGTTTGTTAACACCATTTCCATCATGCCTGAGGATGGAAAGGTTGAGGTGAGTAAAACTGAGGAAAGTAAGAGGGAGGACCTTGAACCTAATGATGAGCCTGAGACCATTGAGTACTACCTTAAGCACGAAATTAACAGAAAGACCATTGCAAACCAAGTAAACAACTTTAGGTACAATGAGGTTCTTAGGGAAGCCCTTGAAGGAAAAATAACAGAAGAAGAGTATGACACCCTGCCTATGGGACCTCTGTATGAGTTGGTTCTAAAAAAACCATTAACGAAAAAACGAGACACCACAGGGAACTTCGTGATACCATGTAGCATAGGTGATATTGATAATATAAATTCCTTAGCTGATCAGGGGACTTATGTGAACATAATGCCATTATCAATTTATAATAGGTTGACTAAGGAGAAGCCAGCCAAGACCGATCTTAGACTTTCCTTAGCTAATCACACCTATGTCTACCCCATAGGAATCGCGGTGGATATTCTAATAGAGGTGGCTAATATCGTTTATTCAGTGGATTTCGTGATCATAGATGTTGAGGAAGATAGAAACATGCCACTAATTCTTGGGACACCATTTCTGGCCACCGCCAAGGCAACCATCAAATGCGGGGAGGGCATCATGATACTTAAAAGCGGAAAAGGGTACGCTAGAATACCCATCGGTCCAAGATATCCTCCTAAGATCATGGAGATGATTACGGGTGAAAAACCACAAGCCCCTAGCAATATAGCTGAGAAGAAAATGAATGATTGGGAAAAAGGGCTTAGGGATTTTATGGTTCAAGGATTGTATGCAACATTGTGGAAGCCCGATAAGAAGTTAGGAAATAATCCCACCTCGATACCTAAGGCACAAAGGAACCCTAAGGAATTTCTAAAGGGAGAAAAAGTACTTTTGTACAAATCACAGATAAGGGCATTACAAGGTAGAAACAAACCAAGATGGTTTGGGCCTTTTACAGTGAAGGAAACCAATCTGAAGGATAAAACCGTCACCATAATAGACGAAGTTGGCAAGGAATCAACGGTAAGCATACAATGTCTACGCCCTTTCGACGAAGGGAAAGCGAAGGAAGGACATGACGGTAATGAAGTCACGTAAGGGCACAACTACGAGTCTAGCTACAAGACTCTTAAATAAAGAAAAGCGCTTCGTGGGAGGCAACCCATGCTTAATTGTTTGCTTGTTAGTGTCACATATCTTTTATTGATTACTTATTCTCATGTTTAAATTTGTAAAAATGCTTTATTTTGTTTTTAACCTCGTCTTAATTGCATATAAAGGTATTTTACATAAAGGATAAGTGTAGGGAGGATTACACACGTTTTCAAAGAAACGTAAACATGAGAATAGCAATTCATTAAAAGATATATATGTGTGTTTGTTCGAGTCAAATGCTTGTATCGAGTCATAATGGATGTTTTGCAGAAATTTTTCCAGATTCTAAAGATGTAAATTTTCCAGAATATTTTTCAGAAAATCGCAGACCAGTTTTTGTCAGGATAACCTGACGGCTTCATGAAGGAGTGAAAACAACAGATTACTTTTTTCTCGTTTTCTGAGCTACTTATAAATTTTTTGGAATTTTCCAGGTCTTAATTTTCCAGAAATTCTGTAAACATCCATTCCACAATCATTATATCATAGTTTAGTAGAGTCTTATATATATTATTACCGCCGATTTTATGCGAAGGTTTCGTTTGTTTTCTTCGAATGTGCAGGTTTTATTTATCAAGAAGAAGAAACAAAAGATAAGAAGGTGCTTTTCACGCATACATTTTTCTTGGAAAGGATTTAACCACTACTTCACACACGGATCCTACCGAGCTAATCAGGGGAGTACTAGTTTCTTTCATTTTTAATTACCTTCCATTATCATAACTTTGATACTTTCGGGGAACATTGGGGAAAATGTTCAGTTTAAGTGTAGGGAGGGAAAATAAAACGGGAACTTAGAAACTATGCTTATCCTTGATTATTTGCTTTGTCTAATTGTATTTGTGTAATAAACCATGAGAAAATGTCGGTTAGGGTAATTTTGGCACCAAATTTAAATTTTTTCATAACATATAGGAGTGGGCCATTAGTTTTAACAAAAGCGTCTCACGGATAGGAAATTATATGACTAGTACAAAAACCCTTTACCACCTAAATTCCACCCAAAATGTGAGGATCGCCCTTAGATTAGTAGGAATTAAAGCATTCATCTTTAATGCTTAAAGTGTGAACCGGTAGTATAATAGATTATAGAACTTGTTTTGTGATGCATCCCGAGATCGCTAGTAAGACTACACTTGTGTAGTTAGGAATAACTAAATGATAAGAGGTATTAGGATAACCCTTGTTTGATACCCGTAATATAATTACTTCTTTCACATCGGTTGAGTAATTCCCCCACACCCTTGCGTTGTACTCATCTTTAGTACACGATACCCCTAGTTAACCCCTCAGAGCCTATCCTTTTCGCGGTTCTCGTGATGTTTCGGTTTTTCCGGAATATCAATGAAGAGCATTGTTTACACCCCACCCCCAAATATACACCCAAATCGCCTTAGCCTACCTTGTATGCACTCACTTTTAGTGCATTATTGTTATCACCCTAAACCCTTAGTTCAATTATCTAGTTGCTTGCATGAGTTGCTAAGTCGAGTCATATCATTTGTACACAGTTTTGGGACGATTGGGACTCATGGGAAAAAGTTAAAGTTTATGAAATGATTGGAAGGGAACGTTAAATTCCCTTATTTGCGTAATAACGTACCCCAAGTGTTTTTGATCTTTTCAATTCGGGTCAAATTAGTGTTAGAGTAATAAAAAACTCAAGTGTAGGGATGTGCCTATAAATCCCTATCATTTTGATGTTACCGTAGAGGATGGTAGAGTAAAAGTGTATGAAAAAAAAAAAATCGAAAAAAAAATAGAAAAAGAGAAAAGAAAAAAAAAATAGAATGTTGAAAAAAAAAAGGGGGCTACCATCCTACATCTATCCTTTAAATTTATGTTTGTTTGTTTCAGTTATCTAGAGTTTAGAGTGTCGAGTCTTGACTTAGCAACGCCATTCTTCGTATGCTTGTAACATAAAGATTTTTGACTTGCCACCACCAAATAGCATATCCCACCAAACCCTTTGTTTCCCTACCGTAAGCCTAACATTACAACCCTTTAAAGACCTCTTTGATAGTCTTTCCTAGGTGCTTACGCCAAAGCGATGGAGGTTTGATCTATTCTCAAGCCTATGGTAATCTATGTACTAGGACCGGTTAATGAGTGTTTATCTTCCATTTCCAACTTGTTATATTTCATATACACCCGAGAGAGATGTGAGTATCCAAACACCCCATGTGAGGTGCTAGTATGTAATTTCCGTGCTTGTTATGGGACTTTTGTAATTTCCGTGCTTGTTATGACTTTTGCGGGGCTTATATGTGTTGTGGACTGTTTTAAACCAATGCTTCATGACCCCTAACTTATAAATTAATTGGCTAAAAGCACATTTGCTTGAGGACAAGCAAATACCAAGTGTAAGGATATTTGATAAGGTTTTAAAATGTACCTTTTTGAGGAGTCGTTTAAGCCCTTATTTGATCACTTTTGTATCCGTTATTACTTAATATCGTTCCTTTTTACTTTTTAGGTCTCTTGAAGGCAAATTGCTGTAATGGCACTTATTTGGACGAAAAGGCGCGGATATACGAAGAAAATGGCCAAAGTCAAGAATCGAGACACTCAAGCTGCTGAAATACAAGGTGACGGCGTCACTGCTTAACTGCGACGCCGTCGGAGCATTTTGTGACGGCACAGAAGCCAAATTTCTTATTTTCAAGTGACGGTGTCAGGCTTTAAAAGAGTAGGCCGTCGCAACTCAGACGGCCTAGATTTGATCCAGACGGCGTCAGAAGCTGAAGAGGACGGCGTCACAAGCACAAGGTGACGCCGTCGCAAGACTAACGTGGCCAAGACGAAACCCTAATGACGGCGACCCGACGGCGTCACAAATCATAAGGTGACACCGTCGCATATGTAATCTTATATATAGAATCCGAATTTTTCAGTATTTGTGTGTAGTCTTTTGGAGTAAAAACCTAAACCGAACCAAGGCTGTCTTGTACAGTATTTTAGGGTCCCAAACCCTATCTTACATCAAGATAAGTGTTTTACTTCATTAATTCAATTATGTCTTCAATTATTTGTGTGTATGCTTGCATGCTCTCCATGTCTGGCTAATTTACTTGTGTGTTTGCTTAGGGAATATGAAAATTAATTATTAAATATTGATTGGTTGTCTCTTATCTTAATTGATTAATGATCTAGTAATGCGATAGGTCGTTCGTTGTGTAATTAATGCTTGATTAATCTTTGTGAACCTTAGGCTATAGCACTTAGAGCGGTTGTAGGCTAAACCATCCAAAGAGGGCCTTAGAGTTAGAGTTTATAATCCCTAGAGGGTTTTGTAGACGAGACCCTTTGGTAAGTTCAAAGAGTTAGGGATAAACGCATACCCTACGACTTTAGACACACAACGCGATTAAGAATAAGGACGTGACAATTCAACCATTAATAGGAGATAATTAAAGAGTAATAAAACTTAAGTGAACACATCTTTAAACTATCATACGAGCACACAATAATTAGACATAGACTACATACACCTTAGATTAGATAATTAGATAAGTAGAGTAATCGGTAGAAATACCAACCCCCAAATCCAAACCCCGAGATTCGCACCTTTCCATTTTCTAAAAAAACATAAAAAAGATAAAAAATAATCTTCTTCAACCCCAACCTTAGCGTGGTAACTTCTCACTAGCATTCCTATTCCCCTAGAGAACGATATCAATACCCGTGGCTTACCCTAATACTACACTACAACGATTAGGTTCACTGCCTAGGGTGTTATAAAACTTGCTCGAAGAAAAGAAAGTTCCTTTGACCCCGAACGACGCGTGTAGCGTTATCATTCCCTAATATCTTTAATCTCAGAGTGCCCACTATAAGATAGGATAAAAGAGATGAGTGCATATGGAGAACTAATGGTGGAATAGAGGTGAAATTCTCTACTAAAGGTGTATGGGAAGATATGAGAGAGAAAAGAGTAAAGGTTGATTGGTGGAAAGTAGTTTGGTTTAGTCAATGCTTACCAAGACATGCTTTTGTTCTTTGGATTGCAGTGATGGGAAGGCTTTTAACTCATGTTAGAATGGAAAAGTGGAATCAGTGTAACAACCAACAATTAGCTTGCCCTCTTTGTCAGAAATGCAAAGATTCACATGATTACCTTTTCTTTAAATGTGAATACTCTAACAAGATTTGGGGGGAGTTATTGGAAAAGCTAAAGTTGAATGTGCATGCTAATAACTGGAATGATATTGTGAAAGAAATTGGTAATATGAAATGTAACAATTCCATTGATAATGTTCTAAGAAGAATTAGTTTTGGAGCAGTAGTGTATAAATTTGGAAAGAAAGAAATGGGAGGATTTTTACTGGTGAAAAGAAGTACAGACTACTTATTCAAGTTGATTATTGATGGCATTAAACTTAATATTCTGAGCCTGCAAGTGAGGAAATCTGCTGCTATAGTCAGAATTGCTCATGAGTGGGATGTGAATTTGAGGGTGAAAAACACTTGATTGGAGCTTGGTTGTCCTTCTGATATATAAATATTGCATAAGGGTAGTGATACAGAGTTTGATGAAGTATAGTGAGTTTGAGATTGATGTTATGTGTTCTGATATAGTGGAAGGGGTGTTTGGATCCTTGGTATTTCATCAGCTGCTGATAATTTTTGCTGACTTTCTATATGCAGGCCATTCAAATAGAAGAATTCTTGTACCTTGGAGTTCTAACTGTAGGACTGTACCTATGATAACCTCTTAGATTGTTCCAATTTGGCCTTGGGAGAGAATTGGACTTCTTTGTTTGGCTAAGTAGGAGGTCCCAACGGTATGAGTGTACCATAAAGTAGATTCTTCTATTTGAGAAGGGTAAATGGCTTGGGTGGATAATGTATGATGAGGGGAATAGAGAGGAATAAAAGATGATCCTTCTTGGTCCCCTCAATACATTGTCAAAGGAGGTAATGGGTGGGCTTCCCTCAAGGAGTGCGTTCCCAAGCAATTGAAGCCATTTTTGAGATGGAAATGTAGATTGCTTGGCATAGCCCTTGATGGGAAGGGTAATGGGTTCCTAGTGATGCAAATTCTTCTTTTCTACTTAGACTACTGTGGTTGTAGGTTGAGTGGTTTTAGTGGAAAGAAGAGTTGGAAATGTAGCTAGATGGTATTGGTGCAATAAAGGTAAATAGAGAGTGTGGATCTTGTTATCTGCAGTGAGGTGTCTTCTATATGTGGTTGGGTTGATATGGAAGTGATGCAGATGTATAAGTCTTCTTGTGTCTGATGTCTGATCTCAGATGGTAGTATAGTATCTGTTAGTTGTATATGTTAGTTGTATCTGAACTGGATATGTCCAGTTTAGCTTGTTATTCTTATGTCTTTGTACAAATTCTTGGAAAGTTAATATAAATTTACCTTTGCACAAAAAAAAACTTATTGTGTGAGAGATGGGAATGGAGGAATCTCTTAGATATAAGAGATTTAGTGCAGAGAAATTTCAAATATGAGATTGGTAATGGTATGGAAACTTATATGTGGTATGACAACTGGCGTGGGTTAGGGCCTCTCATTAATCATGTTACCTACAGAAGTTTGTATAATGCTAGAATTAATAGAAACTGTTATGTTGCTGATATGGTTGAAAATGGATCATGGAAATGCAATATGGAATGGCTTGGTACATATCCTGTTTTGAGCAATGTTATGACTCTTACAATCAGGCAGAATAAGAAGGATAAAGTGATTTGGGTTGATAATAATGGGGTTTGTAAGAACTTTTGTATGAAGAATGTTTATATGGATCTGAGTGGAAGTGCATTTGAAGTTTATTGGAGCTCTCTTGTTTGGTATACACAATGTATACCCAAACATTCATTTATTGTGTGGATGGCCATACAAAATAAACTTCTCACTCATGATAGATTGAAAAAATGGGGCAGTTATGATATGATGGTTTGTAGCTTATGCAGAGGAAATGATGAGTCTCATGATCACCTTTTTTTTAAATGCAAGTACTCTCAAGTGATTTGGGACAATATTCAGAAGATGATGGGGTGTGAGGTTCAGGACAAAGTTTGGGAGCAGATTGTGATGTTCTTAGCCAATAAACCATGTAAAAAGAGCATATGGAGCATTGTTAGAAGACTATGCCTAAGGGCAGTAGTGTATTTCATTTGGCAAGAAATAAATTTTAGAACCTTTAGAAATGAAGAAAGGAGTTGGCAGTCTCTATACAAAATTATATGTGACACTGTGAGGGCAAGGCTAATGGGGTTGAGTGTGAAAAAATCCTCTGTTGTTCTCAAAGTTGCAGACGTTAGGAGTGTAGATCTGCACTACATGGACTGATTTCTTGGTGTTTTGCTTTTGGCTTCCTAAAGATTTGGTCTAAATCTATGGATGTTGTGCTCTAATAAGCTCTGGAGGGGTGTTTGGGAGTATTGTTTATGTATAGCAGATGGCTAGTATTGTCAGATATAGTTTTGTTTCTTCAGTTTGCTTTTTAGTATCTGTTCTTTGGGCATGTCCAAAAGCAGTCATATGTTATCAAATGATGTACAAAACGTTGTGGTATTAATATATTTCACCCTTTTGCACCCAAAAAAAAAAAAAAAAACTTCTTGTGTGAAAGGTGAAGATAAGTTGAGATTTAATTGAATGATTTTTTAGCATTAGAGTGATGAGGTTATCAATAGATGAAAATTTCTAACCATCATTTATTATTTGTTTTTTTATGTATTAAAAAGATGACATGACGCTGAAATAAAAATGATTTAGAGTTGTCCACTGGATAAAGCATATAATTTTATAAAATTCTAAAACTTCCAAAAGTCAAATGCTAATCAATTCACAAGAGTACTATGACTAAACTAGGCCCAACCCAAACACTTCATATATAGCCCAAAAACATTAACAAAACCCAAATTTCATCCAAAACAACTTGCAACCAAAATTCAAAATGCTGAGAGCCTTGCGCATATACGGTGAAGTCCTACGGCTAGTCCGTCACCTCCCAGCAGACTCCCGCTCATACTACGCCAAATACGCCCGTGAAAACTTCGTCAACTATCGTGAACTCGACACGAACGATCCCGCAGCTCTCGAGGAGGTTTTTCATCGTGCTTACAAGCACTCTCTATGGGTTCTTCAGAAGGTCAGTTTTTTTACAGTTTACATTCATTTGATCATTACCCATGAATTTATGAACTGACATTGAGCTAAATTTGTCTGGTTTTGTGGCAGTATAAGGTTGATCAAGGCGCGGCGAGTAAGTTGAAGGAGATATGTGGCGCGGTTTGATGTCTTTTTGTAGTTGCGTGTAAGGTGTTTGATGAAATGCCGCGGAGAGTCTGGTTTTAAAATGTTGTAATGTTGTTGGATACTTGGATATGTTATGGTTCGTTTAATAAACAGGTATACGAGCAAGGTTTTCTCTATACTGGTTACCTAGACACGGCGTGTATTCAAATCAGATGTAGGCGGGCTAACCATGTTATTAAAGATAATTTCATTCGGGGTTTCTTTGATTACAATAACAAATAATACTACAATGATGATCAGTTGTAGATGATAAGATAGACCCTTTGTTTATTGTGGTGTATGTTGTTGTTTGGTTTGCTTATAAAAACTGTTTCTCTCGCATTTTTTTGGGTACAACCAGGGCGGAGCTACATGTAGTCGAGCAGGTTCAATTGAACCCAATGGATGTGTTATTAAGGTTTTATTTTAGCTTTGAACCAGCTGATATGGTATACAGCAGATATAGATATATGCTTTATCGATAACTTGGGGTGTGACATTACTTATGTAGTGGTGGCGATAGTCACAAGGTTAATAGGTTATTCATCATTTGATTGGATAGTCGATATCTAACGTGGCTTATGTCAATCTTGGAAGAGTCCTGCTCAGTTCAAATGTATGTGTCAATGTAATTAAACCAACATATCTGGTTAAACTAAAGCTCGATCGGATACATTTATAGTTTTCATAACTTGCAAAACCTTGATTACCTTAACTAATATCGGATTACACCATTTATAGAAGAAAGCTTATTTAATAATTATCATATTCATATATTTCACTAAACATCACACATATTATTTAGTTCTTCCCAGCATATTTAGCTTTGTAATCCTTCCATAGTTGTTCCACAGGCTTCCCTGTTAACTCCTTAAAAAACGAGACATCGTAAGTTTTCCTTATTCTTTTGTTAAGCTTTGCAGTAAAGTTTGGGACGAGACTGTCACAATACTCAAGAAAACGAGCCGTGAAATCATAACCTTGATCCCACTTGTCCCCAGTTCCAGGCTTTGCAAAAGCCGGAGGGAAGTAATTAGCTTTCAGAATAGTATAATCCGCGATCCCTTCTACTAAACCCGTCGGGGCTTTACCCTCTCCATTCCATTGGAAAACGTGTGTCATTTCATGGTACAAGAGGGACGTGAATTCCCATTTCAAGTCCCCTTGGTACCCATTTAAATAAATCACACTAACATTAATCCTGTTGCTACCCCAAGTGATACCTTCGGCTCCATCGAAGTCCTTGAGGTAAAGATCAACAGAATCGACAATTTTTCGGTCAGCATCTGTATTTTGTTGGAAAATGGTTGCCCAAATGTAGCTGTTGATCTTGGCCATTATTTGTTTTGTGTATGGAATTCCAATTATTTTTGTGAATTTGATTCCGCCAGGATGTTTTTCGGCAATGTGATACACATTGTACTTTACGACGTTGGCATCGATGCCATGAAAGGATAACAAGAAGGTTAAGAGGGTACACATGAAAATGGTATAGGGCGCCATGGCTAGCTTGATCGACTAGCTGGTGACTTAAGGTGCATGAACTATGAATACCCAACATTCTCTTATATATAGACAATTATACACAAACAATTGCAGACACATCTTACAATGATTTATTTTTGTAAATTCTGTTGCATTCTTTACAAGGGCTTGCTAAATATGTGTATTGGATATATCTAAATGTGACAATGTATTTTCAAAATCCAGAATTTGTTATATTTTAGCATATGGGTGGATATCAGATTATTGTGAAATATCAACATCTATTACCAACACTAATGTAAGTTTGAAAATGAAGTGTAGTCCTTTCCAGGCCACTGGGTTATGGTAACCATAGATCCTTTAAATAGGAAAATTTAAATTTTAAAGCAATACATTTTACGTTTCTTATTTTAAATATGTGGTAAAAACATCGCTTCGTATAGATTAACTAGAAGAAAGAAACGCTTAAACGAGTGCTTAAACTGCTTTTAATCGCGTTACTGTGACTTGTTGGTTTTGTTTTCATGTCTCTCTTACCTTCATGTGTGTTGGTCGGAGAAAGGTATAGGTAACAAATTAACAATACTATTGGAACACTCCTTCAATTCCTTTTAATGTTTTCTTGAACAATCCTTTCTATGTTTGTAAGTTACATTTTTCTTGAAATGAGTATTATATATGTTGTTTATCCTTTTGAAAAGTTTTTTTTCGTTCATTTTTTGTGAATGTGATACACTGATACTCATGGCTTCGCTTTTGAAATTCACTCAATTCCTTCAACCATTGTGTCCGTGGCCATTTGTTTTAAGTAATTTGGCGAATCTATGAGTTCGTACCTTAAAGCTTAAACTGATAATACTGATGCACGCACTGTGTTAAAATTAATACGGAGTAAGATCATACCAATTATCCCCATTCTCTTCATGTTCCCCCATCTAAACTATATATTTTTGGGTTTCGCTAACATGTGCCCGGGTGCATTAAATGAACGCATCTATCCTTTTATATAAAAAAAAATGCAATTATCGAACATTAATTATAGAAAAAAGTTACCTTAATTATATGCATTTTATAACTTAATCAACTTGAAATATCTTTTTATATGTGTTTAGTATATCCAATGGGCACATATTAGCAAAACCCTGTATATCCAATGGGCACATATTAGCAAAACCCTGTATTTTTAGATGACACAAACAAAGTGTGAATACATAGTTTTTGCATTTTGTGACATATTTTATATATAAAAAGTGTCATTAAATCTCATAATTTTAGATTTTTCTCACACTTTCTAAAAAGTATTACAAGGTTAAATTTGATGACACTTTTTTGTGTTATTAAAAATCTTTGTTACCATATTTTCATTGTGTTTGAAAGTTGTGGAGAAGAAAATCTTTGTTTGGACCTTAACTTTTGGATCCATGTTACTTCTTGCCATCAATAGTAGATGTATTATATTAGCGAGTTGTCATAATCACGACGGGACTTTGTGGGGATCGGGATGGGTCGTTGCTTTCAAATTTTTTTGCCACACGTATATTTTTAACCCTCGTATTTTGTAATGGTGGCTATTATTAGTACGGAATTTAAATGAAAATGTAATTGGCTCCTCTAATATAAATACGTCACAGTTTGGCAGCTGGAATTGAGATATTATTCAAAGAGAAAAATATCAAATATCTAAAGTTTTTCTTTGTATATTATAAGGATGATTCGATCCGCAAGGACCATGATTGGGTATTGTATGATCGTCTTTCTCCGTGGAAGAGGCAAAATAGAGTCAACTTGAATTCGGGCCTACTATTCGAAATCTTATTGAAACAATGGTTTTGTTATCTCATGTCTGCTTTACGTGAAAAAATACCAATAGAAGTGGAGGGTTTTTTTCAAACAACAAGGGGTTGGGTCAACTATTCAATCACATGATATTGAGCATGTTTCCCATATCTTCTCGAGAAACAAGTGGGCTTTTTCTTTGCAAAATTGTTTTCAATTTCATATGTGGCAATTCCACCAAGATCACTTCGTTAGTTGGGGGAAGAATCTGCCCGAATCAGATTTTTTGAAGAATGTATCGAGAAAGAATTTGATAGATGGTTTTAAATTGATTATAAAAAAAACTTATTTCACCAAGTAGTGCAAATTTCTCCCTTTTTAAAATGGCTCAAGTGGCTACATTTCTATTAACTCTGGTCGCCCGGGTTGTTGTACCTTTTGATTATGGTAGATATTGTCAGATCCGAACATAGGGCTACTTTATATGTTTTCCATATCTTCGCTAGGTGTTTACGAAATTATTATAGCATGACGATCTAGTAATTAGGGTGCGGCTGTTCGGTCGCCTATGATACTAGGACTAATAGGTCAAAAATGGATTTGTGCCGTAGGTGTTAAACGATCCACATACAGGGTGTCGTGCTTGACGAACGTCAGCGATGGAGACATCGTAAATTGGTATGTGGGCATCGCGATAAGTCCTCTGTCCTACTATAGGTGCCGCCACAACCTTTACCATGTCCGAACGAATGTCGACCATCAGATCCGCTAGTCTGCAATATTCACCACGACCTCTAATTAAACTTGTCAAGTTTCGTCTATGGTCATGACCTACTATGTTTCCAACACCGTTCACAATGGTTAACCGACAAGAAGTATGACAATATGATAGATTATGTTGTCCATAGTCCAGCCACAAAAAGAGCTTACAAAATGTAGTCATAATAAACTCCATAGCTACCTATACAAAAACTAGGTTTTGATAGACGAAATAGTGTACATGGGATAAAAAGAAAGACACCAACATATAGGCATAGAAATAGAAAACAACAATCAAACCCCGCAAATCAAAAGCCCAAAACAAGCTTCATTTGTTGCACTAAATCATAAATTCTAGATGCTAAGAGGGGTAGAATGGAGGACTCCTTCTTTAGCTAACTTATCAGCATCACAATTACATTCACGTTTGATATGAGCTATCGATCGGTTTTCGTTAGTTGAAAGGAAAAGATCAATCTCTTGAAAGTGAGACAACAACCGCCATGGTCTCTCAAGAGGATGCCGAGCCCAAGAAACTCCATTTAGGGAATCACTTTCAACAATAATATTGGACGATGACAAATTTAGCTTCTCCTTTAACATCCTGTAAGCTTCTTTTATTGCCATTACTTCCACAACATTTGAGTCTAAAACACCAAGAGGAATTGAAAACAAGGCCAATACAACACGATAGTCATTTCTTAACAACCCACCGATACCTGCGGGCCCCGGTTTGCCTCTAGCAGCGCCATCAACATTGAACTTTAAAGAACCTACAACGGGAGGACACCATTGTTTATTGTGAACGTTCTTTCCAATAGTACTGTCGCACGATGTAATTGAAAATAAGTTCACATGAAAATCAAGTAATGAATATAAACATGTTGGATAGAAAGCCTTAACCCAACAACCGGTTCACAATTTTACCAAGTCTTAAACCTACAAATAAGAAGATACATCGTCCGTAAAAATTTCCTTGTTTCTTGCTTCCCACACATGCCATAGAACCGAGAAGAACATCGTCTATCATACCTCTTTACATTTCACTACTTTTTCCATATCAATCCACCAAGAAAATAAGGTTCTCATATTTCTAGGAATAACCCAATCACAATCCCAACCACCAATCAATGCAAACTAGATAGATAGAGTGAACTTACAGTGAATAAAAATATGATCAAATGATTCGATACATGAGTTACAAAGAGGTCATCCAAATTTATTCTCAGAAATGATATCAAATCTTAAAAGCATATCTCTTGTTGGAAATTTGCCAACGATACTTTGCCAACATAAAAGATGAGCTTTTAGGGGACCTAAAAACTTCCACACCGAGTGAAGAATTGGATCACTGTAACTATAACTCTCCGTCTCTTTACCGAATGACCTCGAGGAAAACTTTCCTAATGAGTCAAACGACCAGACAACTTTGTCGTTCCTTGTTGCCATCATCACGACTGAATTAAGAATTAACATGAACGATTCAAATTGTTCCACCTCCCAATCAAATAGATTTCTCCTTAGATTCACATTGCATTTCCATTGGCCATTTTCCCATAGCCCAAAATCACAAACGGGGCCTAATTTGTTAGCTGCTAGAGCAAAGATTCTCGGGAATCCCAATGGTCATCCCAAAATCTTGTATAATCGCCTTTATCAACACAATGCACCAACCCTTTATTAGCAATAACTCGTGATGGAGACCTCGAATGGAGAAAATATGTAATCTTTTTCCAAACTGAAGAAATCGAAGCTTTGATCGGAATTGCTGGAGATAGGCTATATTCGATTCTACCATACTTAGCATCTATAAGCTTCCTTCATAGCGCTACTTTTTCGTTTCCATATCTCCATATCCATTTGCATAGAAGAGCTTCATTCATAACCCGAAGAATCCACAAGCCGAGGCCCTCATTTGGCTTGCTTCTAGCGATTGTACCCCAATCCATGATACATAGTTTATGCTCACATGTGTCTTTTCCCCAAAAGAAGCTTCTCTATATCTTTTCAATTTCCTTCATCACACACACAGGCACTTGAAATAACGACATGAAATATTGAGGAAGACTATTTAAAACCGATTTTAAAAGAACCACTCGACCTGATCGAGAAATAAACTTAGTTTTCCACTTAGATAGGCGATATTTGAAACTCTCAATGACAGGATCCCATACTGATTTAAAGACAGGATTAGCACCGACATGCAACCCAAGGTATCGAAAAAGGATGAAACCGACAGAGCATCCAAGATCGTCACGCACACACGAACTAAACGATCATCAATCCCTACCCATATAACATACTCTTTAAGAGTATAATCTTTAGATCAACTGATAATTGAAAGCATCGAAGAACTCTTTTAACATTTAACAGATTCTCATTACTAGCACCACAAAAAATAAGAGTATTGTCGGTTAATTGAAGGTGGGAAATTGAAAATTGCTTCGCTAATGATATTGAAAAGGAAAGGCGATAAAGGGTCGCCTTGTCTTGAGCCTCTCTTCATTAGAAAGAACTCTATTGGTGAACCATTGACACGAACCGCGACTCTTGCAGAAGATAAACAAAAGTGAATCCATTTTCTCCATTTGAAACCAAAGCTCATCTTTTCAAAAACCCTATCTAAAAATGTCCACTCACTTGTATCGTAAGCCTTATCGAAATCAAGCTTTAGAATCAACCCGCCATTCTTTGATTTTTTTTAACGAGAGAATAACCTCATTAGCAATCAAAATACAATATGTTATTTATCTATTCTTCATGAAAGCAAAGTGAGCTGGGCTCACCACTTATTCAATAACCAATTAATTCATTTCGTCAATGCCTTAGCGAGAACTTTGTACATGCTACTTATCAAAGAAATTGGTCTAAAGTCGTTCAACCCTTGAGGACAAGATTTTTTTGGAATGAGAGCAATGAAAGACTTACAGAAAGCTTTTGGGAAACAACCATTTGCATGATTTTCGTCAAAGAAATGAGTGATGTCATCTTTTATAACATGCCAATTTTGATTGAATAATTTGATATTCAAACCATCAGGACCGGTGCCCGATCATCCCCACAACCCGAGACCGCTGCTTTAATTTCTGTTTCCGAAAATGGAGCTTCAAGTCGAACAAACTGCAAGAATGATATTGACTTAAAAAGCACCTTTTAATGGACCTAAAAAGGGGCCCTACAATTGTTGAAGTGTTCTTTGAAGAAATCTACAATTGCTCTCTTTGCCACACTCGGATTCGATAAAACTTCCCCTTTAACACAAACTGAGTCAATAGAGTTCGATCTAATTCTATTGTTATATAGCGTATGGTGCATTCCAACTTATTAGTACCATTAGCTCATTTAATTGTAGGTGGTATTGCGGTCTTTTCAAAGGCTAGAGATAAATTAGTATTGGAATTGATCAAGTTTGTATTTGATTAGTTTTAACTAGAACTTATTTTGTTGTCATTTATTGGGTCAATCTAAGATAGCAAGATTGGCACTGTTAGTATTGCTCATTCACCTCGTGAGTGGTTGGTAATCGATGAAAAGTAGATCCATGTTTTCTGTTCTTATTGTTTATTTACTTAATTTCTTACAACCATGCATGGAATTCCTCGTTCTCCCCGTGAGTGGGTGATAATTGTTGTTTTGTTCTTAACATAACCAGAAAAGTGGATTCATGTTTTATATTTTTATACTTCTTAGTCCCGTGAGATTCATACATGAATCAACTTTATTTTAGAGTGGTAGTCTAATATACATGCATGTAAGATTTTGGCCGTGTATAATGTTTTGTAATTGCGATGTTTCACGTACATGGTTCAGACTATAAGTAAAACCAATGCTTATATTTCGGCTATATTTGTTCGGTACTTATAAGCCGTGCTTTCATTTTGATATTTATAATCTCGTGTATCAACAATTTTTTTTTATCACAATTAATATAATTTAAGTACAGCCTTATTTTAACTTTTTAGCCCGTGTACGCACGGGTTACAAAACACGGAACAGGTTAAGAAATGACTACAAGTAGTGATAACACTTCAACTTTGATTGATGGAAAAAAATACATTTGGTTAACAAACCGGGGAGATGTTGATTTAGTGTTTTCTGTTGGCCATTCTGTTATTTTAGATGCCGTGTTTTTTACGTGTATTAGTAAATATGGGGAGTGAAAACAGATAATGATTTATGGCATTTCTTTCTGATAATTTTATAACGAACCCGAAAGTTTATGAAAACATGCCCTCATTTTTTATTGATTTTGTTTTTTAGATTTCTGACACACATACTTTTTTCTTTAACGAACGAAATTACAAAGTTTTGACCAAATTGATTCTCAAATTTTAACTTTATTAGACAATCAAACAAATTCATTTTGCAATCGAACTCTCTTATTGATAGATTAACGAATTAATTGACAAAAAATATTCTTCTCTTGTTATATAGAAAATAGTTCATTACGACCTTTATATGGAACATGGTTCATTATTTATTTTAATATTTGTCTTTTCGCCCTTGCAATAAATCTAAACACAATATCAACTCTATCATCTCAATTTCGTGTTCATTTTGTTTGAATTTTTAACCGATGGAGGTTTAATAGTCAAAGAAAGTTTTGTGTGTAATAACCAATTTTATCTTTTAATAATATGCTAAAAAAATAGAATGTTTGTGTTCTAATGATACTTTTTGATGTGTGAAAAACTGTATAAACAAATGGTTGCGGGTTCAAGTCCTGCTTAAGATATGTGTGAGATAATCTCTAGTATGTATATTGTGAGATAGTTAAATAAAAAAGGTGAAAATATGCTATAATAACTTTGTTTGACCGTAATTAATTTAAAGTATATTGTAATGCAACAAACATAAATATAACTAAAGTAACCAATATCAAACTATCATTGCTCATACTTAGCTTTATACTCCATCCACAGTTGATCCACAGGCTTCCCGGTTAAGTACTCAAAAAATTTGACATCAAAATCAAACCTCATTATCTTATTAAGGTTTGCGACAAATCCAGGGACGAGCTCCTCACAATACTCAAGAAAACGGGCTGTAGTTTGATACCCTTGATCCCACGAATCCCCTTGTCCCGGCTTTGCAAATCCCTCATAAGCATAACCCGCTTTTAACACTGTAAAATCCGCGATTCCTTCAATCAACATCTGTGGTGTATGACCTTCACCATTCCATTGAAATACATGTGTCATTTCATGGTACATTAGGGATGTGAATTGCCATTTAAGGTCTCCTTCGCACCCTTGTAAAAAAATCGTACTAATGTTAATTTTGTTATTTCCCCAACTTATTCCTTCTGCTCCTTCAAAATCTACGATGTAAGTGTCTACACTATCTAAGGGTTTTTGATCGGAAGGGTCATTTTGTTGGAAGAGAGTATACCAAATGAAGTCGTTAATCGTACCCATTATTTGTTGTGTGTACGGAATGCCGATTTCCTTGTCAAAACGGATGCCGCCAGGGGTGTTGGTGGCCTCATTCGTCACAAAATAGTCGACGGCGGAGATTCGGTGAAAGGATACTGATAAGGCTAGAAGGGTACATAGAATAAAGGATTTGTAAGTCATGTTACTCAAAGGTGCACTAAAAAGAAGCATCATATATGCCCTTATATACTCAGTTAATATAAATTAATAAAGGTATGATATATGTTCACATTATACACAATGACATAAATAGAATTTAATTGAATGTAATTCAATTTCTTTGATTATATGCATTCTATTGCATTTATCTCAAGGATTTTTACTTTAAACATGGATGGAAATTCTGGATAGAAGGTATACATGAAGGGCCAATCTTTTAGCTATGAGAGGTTGGCATGGGTTAAGGTACAAGGTATACCCTTGCACTTGTTTTCTCATGATGTGATCAACCTAGTTGGGAGTACGTTTGGAAAAGTCGTTCACAAAGCGATTAAGTTAGATACGGATGCAGACTTATCTTATGATTACGTTGGGATATTGGTCGGAGATGGTAAGAAACTGTCCGAAGAAGTGATCTTGGAATGGAAAAGTCGCAAATTCAGGGTATGGATTAATGAGGATTTGGGGGATTGGATACCGGAGTTCTATCCCGTAACCCAAGTGCCGAACGATGATCAGATGTCTAATGAGGTTCCTCCTGCGGTCGATGCGGAAATAGAAGCTGTCGTCACTGATGAGGAGATGCCGGAATGTCAACCGGAGCAAAGATCCGGCGAAGAAGCTAACGGAAACAATGGGAATGTAGTTTTGGAAAGTAATAAATGCAATAATAATGATGGAAATGGTTTTCAATCAAAATCATCTTTGGTACAAGATTTGAATATTGAAGAGCCAATCACGGAATTTGTGCCAGCCATCAACTTTGATTTTGAAATTTCAGCTTTAGAAGGTTTGGTGGAAACAGTCAACCCAAAAATTAGCAAAAGAAAAAAGGGTAAGAAGAATGATATGGGCCGGCCCAGTTCCACTTATGTTAGTAGTAATGAGAGTCAAAGACTTGGTAAAAAGTCCAAACGAAAAAGTAGTGATGTTTTTGGGCTCAATGGCCTGTTGGGTATTAATGATAGCCCCTCTTCAGTCTCAGAAGGATCAGACAGTGAAGATGAGGAGTCTTTCGATCTCAACAGCAATCCAATCTTGTCGACTCGTGTAAACAGAGCTACTGCAGATATGGGTGACTCGGTTCAAAGTAAGGTAACTCAATACAGGACACAAGAATTAGAAGATGCAGATGTCAATTTACAAGCTAAAGAAGTGGCGGCTACTAAATCATTGGGGTTTAAACTGGGGGTTAACTTGGAGAATCAGGACAAGTTGATTTTGGATTCGGTTATTACAGAAGGTTTACAAACAGGTATCAAATGAATTGTCTATCAATCAATGTTAGGGGTTTGGGTGGTGATAACAAAGCAGTTTGGATAAATCGGTTAAAGTCTGTTCTGGGTGTCTCTTTTATTGGGTTGCAAGAGACAATGTCTTGCAATGTAGATGCTGGTGTTGTCTCTAGATTTTGGGGTGGCCTGGGTTTTGAGTTTGAAAAAGTTGATTCGGTTGGAAATTCAGGGGGTTTACTTAGTATGTGGGATCCAAAATTTTTAAGGAAGGATAGGGTTTTGAAAGGTGATAATTTCCTATGTGTTTCGGGTTTACTTACGGATGGTTTGATGCGTCTTAATATGGTTAACGTTTATGCTCCGCAATCTAATGGGGATAAAAGAGATATTTGGACTAAACTTTCTCAAGTTATTCAAGCGGAGCAAGGTTGGTGGATTATTCTTGGGGATTTTAACGCGGTTAGGGAGCCAGACGAAAGAAAAAATTCCTGTTTTGATCCCGTTTTGCCAGAGATTTCAACGATTTTCTGGACAACACTGGTCTCCGTGAGTATAATTTAAAAGGTATGTGATGAGTCTCTAAATACTCATCATTTTTGTACTGTATAGACTGTAAAATCATCTGAAAACACTCAGAAACACATAAAAATGATCAAAATATCACAAATTAGTGTTTTATGTGTTTTAAATGCAAAAATATAAAAATCAGATGAAAAACATATCAAATTTGCAAAAATTGCAGTTTTAGTCCCCCAAGTTTTAAAAATTGTCAAAAACAGTCCCTGAGCACATAATTTCAAAAGTAAAGTCACCAAAGGTCTTTTTAAAATCACAAATTGTCATATTTAGTCCTTTGGTGAAAAATATCAAAAGATTGAGAAAATTACAAGTTTAGTCCTTCAAGTTTCAAAATTGGCAGAAATGGCCCCTGGAAATTTGCAAAATGACAGTTTTGGTCCCTGTACTTTTGAAGCTTGTCAGTATTAGTCCCTTGGAACCTCTTTGATGAATTGGCAGCCAAGGCCCTTGCAATTTCAGAAATGACAACAATGGTCCCTAAGTTATTAACCCTTTCAAGCCAATTTGGACCCTTGAGCTATTTTGGACCCCTGTCACAACCTAATTTTGGACCCCCCTTGTATTAGTAATATCTGGTCAATCCATTTGGTCAAACAGACCTTTGGCGCCTAAGTCTTCATCCTCCCAACCACTGCCCTGAAATCACTCACCATATTCCATCCCCCCTCCTCTCCTTCACCTTCCCTTGTCCCCTCCACCTCAACAAAACTACAAGATACATTAAATACAACCTTTCCTCATTCACTCAACCATAGCCAACTGTCAAAAATCCTATTCCCGCCAAAATGAATCAAACGGCTATAACTTGTCCAAGTCATCCAAGGGATATTATTATTGGTGGGAAATGCTAAAGTCAAGTGGGGAAGCAGTTTGGAAGTATAAAGAGAGCAAGAGGAAGACTTGGTGGAAAGTAGTTAGTTTTATTTTTTTCTTAGTGTTGTTTTTTTTTTTTTAATAAAATGTCTTAGTTTGATTCCAAATATTGTATTTTCAGTTTCTTTGTATCATATTTTAGTTAAATTATCATTGTAATGTGTTTGTGATTACCAATCTAAGTTTCCATATTTGTCTCAAAATTTTATATCCACTGTTGAACTTTTCAGTTTCAAAATCTATTGTCCAAGTTTGTTAAAGGCTTATTTTAAGCTTCATTAAGTTTATTTAAGCCATTGAAAACTTTTTATAAGCTCATATTTCATTTTTAAGTAAATTTGAAGGAAAGTCAACAAAAGTCAAAGAATCAAAAGTCAATCTATTTCCTGTTAATTTCTGGTTTTAGTCTGTTAAAATGATGAGTTTTATGTTTATATAAGTTTTTAAATCAGTCTTAGATAGAATCTCATCAAGGTGTAGTGGTTTTAATGCATTTTGGAATTTAAAGGGGTGTTTGGTTTAAGCTTATTTAAGGTCAACAAAACTGGTTTATACCCGTTTTGACTTTACAAGTCAAAGTCCTTTTAAGTTTTGTTAGTTAGTTTTAAATGGTTAAACTGAAATCACAAGTTTGCAAGTGGTTTTGAAAACAAAAAAAAAAGCTCAACTCCTTTCTGTCTTACTGTCTTAAACAGCAGCCACGGCTGCTGTTTCAAGCCTTCTCCACGGCTTATTTTTGGTCCAAAACTCTTCAAAATTGTTTTGCTTACATCTCCTCATGCCACTCTAGACTTAGGTATAGTTTATATGCACTTAGGATCCATCTAGGTTAGTTAAAATTGCATCTCAAATCTGTCCAATCCCACATCAGCCACTGTTTCAGTCCCACAGCAGCCTGCACATTTTTTGTTTAGCTTATTTAGTGCTCCCTTTAGCTTATTTAGGTTTACCTTAGTGCTTATTAAGTCCCATAGATTAGGTTTAGTTAGTTTCCAGCTTAGTTGGTGCTTATTAATAGAATTTCATAGCTTCTTAGTCCCATTGATGCTCATTTCTTTTTAGCTTAGGAATTCCCATAACTACTTCTACCCCCTATTTTCAAGATTGCTTTTTAGTCTTTTATAGCTTATTCCAGATTTAGCATAGTGTATGCCTGCTTATTTCCATTTTTCAAGTGCTTATTTCCATTCCCTAGTACTTATTCATGGTCTCGTTGGTGCTTAAAACTGCTAGAGGGTGTTTGTTTTTGCTTCTGTCTCCACTGATGTGAATAAGCAGTTCTAAACTGCTTATTCTGTTGGTTTGGTAGAAAGTGTTTTCACAAAAAAGTCTTATTTTCATCTTATAATTAAGTTTCAAAAAGAAAATTTAAAAAAAAAATAGTTTGCAAAAAGGTGCAGGGGTGGGATTCGACCCCCTGACCTCTTGCTCAAAGACACAACACAACACCTCCTTACCAACGCGCCCTTGGGTCTTTTTCATTAAAATCTTATACTTCTTAGTATTTAACTACATTTTCCACATATAGCTTATTAAGCTTACTTAGCTTATTTGTAGCTTATTCGAAGCAGCTTTTTCCAGTTTTTTATTTTTCTTAAATTTGTAATAGTATAAAGTATTTTCTATAAAAGTTTCATAATTTTCCGAATAGTTTTAGTATTTTTTAACATTTAATTAGTGTTTTATAGTATTTAAATCATAATAAATAAAATAATAATCAGAAAAATATAAATCTTTTTCCTAAAATTTTCTTTTATCAAATAGTATGTAAGAAAATTAGTTTTACACTCGTAGGCCTTTTATTTCAATAATTTTACGTTTTTGCTTGCGCTCCAGCGTTATTTTTACACGTATCGCTCGTTTCCATTTTAAACAACGTTTTTGGATAATTTAGGTTTACGTTTTAATTAAAATAGTTTATTTAGGTTATTTTGTTTTATAAAATAAACGTTCATCGATCTGTAAAAATAGTGATAGCGTTTATTTAATAGATTTTAACTTTTTAATTTTCTTAATTTGCATTTAAGTCGCTTTTATTTATTAACTTTTTCAGTAGTGTAATATTCAATCTAATCCTTTCCGATCACTATCATTAGTGATCATTCTATCGTCTGAATCAGTGTTTGCACACCATTGAGTCTCCGTGGGACTTAACGACCCGGGAATCCACTGTATTCTCCAGGACTTCATTGCATTTGTGTCTGAGCAGTTTTAAGTCTGTTTAGACTTGACGGTTTTGCGCAGATCAAAATTTTGGCGCCGCTGCCGGGGAGGCTTTAGCGTGTGTTTAGCCATTTTCAGACCCATTCTTGCACATACCCCATCTTTTGTAAAAAGTTTTTTGTAAAGTTTTCAAAAATCCAAAAAAGTTCATTAACACTTTTCCTGAAGTGTTATCAACGCCAAAAATATTTTCATTCTTTGTTTTTATAGCCTATTTTTCAAAAATCCAAAAATATCCATCCTTTATCCTCCAATCTGTTTAATTCTACATTTCTCTATCCTCAAACCTGTTTAATTCTCCATTCTCTCACCCTCTAATCTGTTTAATTCTTCATCTCTTATCCCTCTTATCTGTTTAATTCTCTATGTCATGGTATTTGACATGTTCCTGGTGTGGAGGTCCATTTAATGGTGGAAATTGTCGGCGATGTACCAATGTGGGTTTCGGAGACAAGTTTGTCGGTAATCCCGATCCCATTTCAAATAATGAAACACCCGATTTTTCCTACCTACCTCCACAGCCCCAATACGAATCCTACTCATGCGAGTTTTGTGGGAATGATTCTCATTACGGTTTTGATTGTCCACCACGGGTCCCGCTTGTCTATGAGCCGGAACCATGTTACAATCAGAATTTTGGTGAAAGTTATTTTCCCATTTATCTCTGTTGTGAGAATTGCGGGGGTCCTCATGAGACTTTTGAATGTCAACCGATGAATCAAAATTTTCAAAATTCCAATTCTCCCGGTTTTGACAATTTCCAACCCCCACAATATTCCATCAGTCATCAGACTTCCGAGCCTTCACAGCATCTCAATGATTACGAGGAGTGTTATCTTCCTCAAAGTTCTGAAGAAATACGCATTCGAAAGAAACTGCAAATGAAAAGAATGGTGTGTAAGCTTCAGCAGATGAATATAAGAATCAGATATGATGACGATGATGATGAGGATAGTATTCAAATGAAGGAATACTATGATTACGACGAGGAGAGTGTTACTCAATTGAACGATCTTATTTCTCAACTCCCTCAGTCTATTGCTATCACACCTATCTTACCTTTTATTGCTTCCAAAGACTCTCTCATAATGGGGGACGAGCCTTCTAGCACTATTCCAGAAATGGAATCGTCTGGTGTTGAGAACCTTGTCCCAACCCCAAGTGAGTCCGAGGTTATCTCCGGTAATATGTGTGATGAGCCTCTTAATGATGATTCTTCTCCTCCTCTTGACATTCCATATGATCATGTCGAGATGTTCTCCGATTCTGATAACGATTGTACTTCGTTTGACGATTCTTTATCCTATGGAGACATCGATTATGTCGAGGAGCTACCTTCTGAGCTAGTTAGCTTAGAAGAAGTGAGAAATTCTGATGATCTGGAAATTGAGGACGAGATACTTCGTGAACAATTGTTCAATATAAATCTCCTCGTTTCTAAGATCGAATCATTTTGTGCTAAGTCAGCTTCATCTCCTATCCCCGTTGTGGATAGTGACTCTACATTGGACAAGCCCGAGCTTGAGGCTTTTTCCAATGATTCTCTTCATGAAGAGTTCTCCGGTGAACTCTCTCATGACATATCTCCTCCGGAATATGATCATTTCCATTTTGATCTTGAGGATGATATTGGCTCGGAGGAAGGTGTACTCTATCATAAGAGTTTGCTTATTGATGATACTACCTTCACCCTTCCTCCCGATATGTCTACATTAGAGGATGACGAATGGATCCTAATTGTTATAAACATCTTCCTTCCATTCCTCACTTATGATGTGACTTCCTCTCTTCTTCACTCCTTCGGGAGTGAGGACACTATCTTTGACCCAGGCATTTTCATTTATCATTTGTGAGCCGGGTCTGTTTCTCTATATCTCGTCGGTGTGGAACTTTCACGTGCTTCAAATGTTTGTCCAAACATCTTGAATGAAAGTCCGATGGAGATTGTTTCTTCCACTTTGCTTCCCCATGAACCAATTAATTCGGGGTCGAGTCAAGCTAGCGACTCGGAAATCAAAAACAGTAGCACACACCATATGGGTTTTCACCCATATTTCTGTCTTCTTACCCCCTTTCTACCACCTAAGTGTGGGGGTGATGCCCCACATGTTATATATATAAGTTTCTTGAAAAAAAAAAAAAAAAAAAAAAAAAAAAAAATCATCTTTCTAAATAATGGCCGTAGTATTTCCCTTTTACGTTCTTTGTTTCGGCATAACCGCCGGTACTTTGAATATTGAGGGCAATATTCATTTCTAAGTGTGGGGGGGAATTCTCACGAATTTCATATATATTATCTACCCAATTCCCACGTTTTTGGCCAAATTTTTTTTTGGAGTAAGTGTTTTACACTTTCTCGTTTGGTTATCAGTCCGCCATGTCTGTAAGACTAAAGGATTGGCTAATCCAGGAGCAAACGGCTCTTGGTAAAGATTTCTCAAATCCGTTTATATGGCTTGCAATTTGCCCAAAATTGTATGGTTCTCAACTCACCATATCCTAACAAGTTAAGAGTTGGCTAGCCCGCAAGGTTATGGCTTGTGGTAAAGGCAGTGGAAAATCCATAATTGGTAATCAGCTCACCAAAGATAATATTGATAATTTATCTAAGAGTTGGCTAGTCCAGAAGGGTACGGCTTCTGGTAAAGACAAATCAAATCCGTTGAAAGCTGGTGGTTTGCTCAAAATCACATGGTTATCGGTGTACCATGGTTCTTACTTGAACTGAAACATTTGGCTACTCCAGAAGTAATGGATTTTGGTAAAGAGATTAAAATCCATTATGTTTTCTCAAATCATTGCTAGGGACTAGCAATATCTCAGTGTGGGGGATTGATGAGTCTCTAAATACTCATCATTTTTGTACTGTATAGACTGTAAAATCATCTGAAAACACTCAGAAACACATCAAAATGATCAAAATATCACAAATTAGTGTTTTATGTGTTTTAAATGCAAAAATATAAAAATCAGATGAAAAACATATCAAATTTGCAAAAATTGCAGTTTTAGTCCCCCAAGTTTTAAAAATTGTCAAAAACAGTCCCTGAGCACATAATTTCAAAAGTAAAGTCACCAAAGGTCTTTTTAAAATCACAAATTGTCATATTTAGTCCTTTGGTGAAAAATATCAAAAGATTGAGAAAATTACAAGTTTAGTCCTTCAAGTTTCAAAATTGGCAGAAATGGCCCCTGGAAATTTGCAAAATGATAGTTTTGGTCCCTGTACTTTTGAAGCTTGTCAGTATTAGTCCCTTGGAACCTCTTTGATGAATTGGCAGCCAAGGCCCTTGCAATTTCAGAAATGACAACAATGGTCCCTAAGTTATTAACCCTTTCAAGCCAATTTGGACCCTTGAGCTATTTTGGACCCCTGTCACAACCTAATTTTGGACCCCCCTTGTATTAGTAATATCTGGTCAATCCATTTGGTCAAACAGACCTTTGGCGCCTAAGTCTTCATCCTCCCAACCACTGCCCTGAAATCACTCACCATATTCCATCCCCCCTCATCTCCTTCACCTTCCCTTGTCCCCTCCACCTCAACAAAACTACAAGATACATTAAATACAACCTTTCCTCATTCACTCAACCATAGCCAACTGTCAAAAATCCTATTCCCGCCAAAATGAATCAAACGGCTATAACTTGTCCAAGTCATCCAAGGGATATTATTATTGGTGGGAAATGCTAAAGTCAAGTGGGGAAGCAGTTTGGAAGTATAAAGAGAGCAAGAGGAAGACTTGGTGGAAAGTAGTTAGTTTTATTTTTTTCTTAGTGTTGTTTTTTTTTTTTTAATAAAATGTCTTAGTTTGATTCCAAATATTGTATTTTCAGTTTCTTTGTATCATATTTTAGTTAAATTATCATTGTAATGTGTTTGTGATTACCAATCTAAGTTTCCATATTTGTCTCAAAATTTTATATCCACTGTTGAACTTTTCAGTTTCAAAATCTATTGTCCAAGTTTGTTAAAGGCTTATTTTAAGCTTCATTAAGTTTATTTAAGCCATTGAAAACTTTTTATAAGCTCATATTTCATTTTTAAGTAAATTTGAAGGAAAGTCAACAAAAGTCAAAGAATCAAAAGTCAATCTATTTCCTGTTAATTTCTGGTTTTAGTCTGTTAAAATGATGAGTTTTATGTTTATATAAGTTTTTAAATCAGTCTTAGATAGAATCTCATCAAGGTGTAGTGGTTTTAATGCATTTTGGAATTTAAAGGGGTGTTTGGTTTAAGCTTATTTAAGGTCAACAAAACTGGTTTATACCCGTTTTGACTTTACAAGTCAAAGTCCTTTTAAGTTTTGTTAGTTAGTTTTAAATGGTTAAACTGAAATCACAAGTTTGCAAGTGGTTTTGAAAACAAAAAAAAAAGCTCAACTCCTTTCTGTCTTACTGTCTTAAACAGCAGCCACGGCTGCTGTTTCAAGCCTTCTCCACGGCTTATTTTTGGTCCAAAACTCTTCAAAATTGTTTTGCTTACATCTCCTCATGCCACTCTAGACTTAGGTATAGTTTATATGCACTTAGGATCCATCTAGGTTAGTTAAAATTGCATCTCAAATCTGTCCAATCCCACATCAGCCACTGTTTCAGTCCCACAGCAGCCTGCACATTTTTTGTTTAGCTTATTTAGTGCTCCCTTTAGCTTATTTAGGTTTACCTTAGTGCTTATTAAGTCCCATAGATTAGGTTTAGTTAGTTTCCAGCTTAGTTGGTGCTTATTAATAGAATTTCATAGCTTCTTAGTCCCATTGATGCTCATTTCTTTTTAGCTTAGGAATTCCCATAACTACTTCTACCCCCTATTTTCAAGATTGCTTTTTAGTCTTTTATAGCTTATTCCAGATTTAGCATAGTGTATGCCTGCTTATTTCCATTTTTCAAGTGCTTATTTCCATTCCCTAGTACTTATTCATGGTCTCGTTGGTGCTTAAAACTGCTAGAGGGTGTTTGTTTTTGCTTCTGTCTCCACTGATGTGAATAAGCAGTTCTAAACTGCTTATTCTGTTGGTTTGGTAGAAAGTGTTTTCACAAAAAAGTCTTATTTTCATCTTATAATTAAGTTTCAAAAAGAAAATTTAAAAAAAAAATAGTTTGCAAAAAGGTGCAGGGGTGGGATTCGACCCCCTGACCTCTTGCTCAAAGACACAACACAACACCTCCTTACCAACGCGCCCTTGGGTCTTTTTCATTAAAATCTTATACTTCTTAGTATTTAACTACATTTTCCACATATAGCTTAATAAGCTTACTTAGCTTATTTGTAGCTTATTCGAAGCAGCTTTTTCCAGTTTTTTATTTTTCTTAAATTTGTAATAGTATAAAGTATTTTCTATAAAAGTTTCATAATTTTCCGAATAGTTTTAGTATTTTTTAACATTTAATTAGTGTTTTATAGTATTTAAATCATAATAAATAAAATAATAATCAGAAAAATATAAATCTTTTTCCTAAAATTTTCTTTTATCAAATAGTATGTAAGAAAATTAGTTTTACACTCGTAGGCCTTTTATTTCAATAATTTTACGTTTTTGCTTGCGCTCCAGCGTTATTTTTACACGTATCGCTCGTTTCCATTTTAAACAACGTTTTTGGATAATTTAGGTTTACGTTTTAATTAAAATAGTTTATTTAGGTTATTTTGTTTTATAAAATAAACGTTCATCGATCTGTAAAAATAGTGATAGCGTTTATTTAATAGATTTTAACTTTTTAATTTTCTTAATTTGCATTTAAGTCGCTTTTATTTATTAACTTTTTCAGTAGTGTAATATTCAATCTAATCCTTTCCGATCACTATCATTAGTGACCATTCTATCGTCTGAATCAGTGTTTGCACACCATTGAGTCTCCGTGGGACTTAACGACCCGGGAATCCACTGTATTCCTCTGATCTTAATTGCATTTGGTGTGTGAGCTGTTTTGAGTTTCTTACGGTTAGCCATTCACAAGTGGCTAGCTTGCGTGAGATAACTTGACGGTTCGGGACCAATCAGTTCTCGTCTCCAAGAGCCGCCCATTTCACTCGTGATTTTTGTTTCAAGTCACGAGTTCTAAGATTTTCAATCTCTTGGATGCTTTTTTTACATTCCGTCCAAACCCATAACTCCGCCTCGTCCAACTCTTTTTGTTCCATAAGCCTTTCCATATCTTCTTTTTCTTCATTCAAGCGATTCTCATCTTCTTTATCTTTGCTTTTACATTCCGTGATCCACCCTCTTAATTTAGCCCGGAGCACTCCCAATTTATTAATTAAATTAACATCAGGCGGCTCCACAATGTTCCATCCCAGTAAAGCCGATTTAACAACATCTTCACAACCTGGTCTATCTAACCAAGAGTCAAACCACCTAAATGGTTTTGGGCCAAAATTTGTATCAATCAAAGATAAACACAACGGCGCATGATCCGAATGTTCTCTTTTAAGAGCTCTAACACAAGCATTTGGCCATTTATTAAAAATACCATCACAAACGAAAATCCTGTCAATTCTACTCATTTTGCAAACTCCCTGTCTATTAACCAAATAGGTAAACTTCATACTGATCTGCGCAAAACCGTCAAGTCTAAACAGACTTAAAACTGCTCAGACACAAATGCAATGAAGTCCTGGAGAATACAGTGGATTCCCGGGTCGTTAAGTCCCACGGAGACTCAATGGTGTATAAACACTTGATCAGATGATAGAATGATCACTAAGGATAGTGATCAGTAAGGATTTTGATGGATAATTATACCTAAAGAAAAGATCTACAAATTACAGCGACTTAAATGCAAATTAAAGAAAATTAAAAAAATAAAATATATTAAATAAACGCTATCACTATTTTTACAATGATGTTTCTTGATTTTATAAAATAAAATAACTTAAATAATCTATTTTAATTAAAATGTAAACTTAAATTACTTAAAAACGTGACTTAAAATGAAAACGTTCGTTATTTATAAAAATTACGCGAGTGCGCAAGCAAAAACGTAAAATTTATGAAATAAAAGTCCTACAAGTGTAAAAACAAATTTTTTACGTACTATATGATAAAAGAAAATTTTAGAAAAAAGATTTATATTTTTTTGACTTTTATATTTTTTATTATGAATTAAATAAGATTTTACACTAATTAAATGTTTAAAAATACTAAAACTATTTAGAAAAATCTGAAACTTTTACAGAAAATGCTTGATACTAATACCAAACTAAGAAAAATGAAAAGGATGAAAAAGCTTTTTGAAATAAGCTAGAAATAAGCTAATTTATACGTTTAAGCTAAATAGACAAAACAAGGGTTATGTAATTAATTGTGCAAGAGATAACCAAGACAAGTCCCAAGGGCGCTGGCTATACAGGTACACATTAACACTCTCAAAGGTGGGAGGTCTCAGGTTCGAGCCTGCCTCCCCACCTTTTTGCTAAACATTTTTATTTCGATTTTTCTTTTTACAAACTACTTAAGCACAAGAAAATAAGCACTTTTCACAACTACCACTTTTTATAAAAATGACTAATAAGCTCTGTTTGAGCTTATGTATCTAAACAGTTAAGCTAGAAAATGAAATAAGCATAAGGATTAAACTAAAATGGCTAATAAGCTTTATAAATAAGCTAAGGAAACTAGAAATAAGCAAAAGAACTTGTAATAAGCTAATGTGACTGCTGAGAAAGCATAAGATCTTAAAAATAAGCACTTAACAACTCAAAATAAACACAAGCTAACTGTTTTGCACAGGACAGTTTTTGAAAAAGGGTCTCAAAAGAAAGCTGAAAATAAGCTATTAATAAGCTAGTTAAAAGAAAACTTATATTTTTCTAATTTAATTTAGCAGCTAAATATTAATATCCCAAAAGGATTTAAGCTAGATATTAATAATGAATACACAGTAAAATTCTAAATTTTATTCAAAAACGGGTATATGAAAATTTTGACTTTTTAATAACACATACAGTTTGACTTTTATGAACTTGAAATTGATTTTATTGACTGATTATGTTATAATAAGCCATACTAAGGTGAAATTAAGCTATAGTATCTAGTTTTAAGCTAATTTGATGAGATTAACAATCTAGCACCTCAACAGTTAACTGGCAATAAGAAATTAGAAGCTATTTTGACTTTTTAACTAATGAAGACTGATTTTTATGACTTATCTGAGATATTAAGTGCTCATGTGACACAGAACAACCAATAACAACAACAAGTATACTATTGAAGGCCACTTAATCAGCAAATCCAAACACCCTTTATAAGGACTGTTTTCAAGCTTTTAACACACAAACAAGATTTTAATCCAAGAAAGCCATTAATTCACTTACATTAACTGTTTTTAGACAGATTTAAACCAGAATTAACAAGATTAAATAACTATTGCTAGGAAATGCAAATTTCAAAGGAAGTGCTTACAATATGAGTTCATGCACAAAACAGGGAACTGAGGATTGAGATCACACCCTATTGCTTCCCAAGAAGCTCTAAACCAACATCAATCCAAAATCAGCTCTGCTCCATCTTTCTTGTACCATTTCCATGATTTTTTATTTTTAGCTAAATTTTTGGTATATTTGGTGATTTTTGAATTTTGAGTCTAAACTGAGTTATAAATGTTTTCAATAGCTTAAACAAGCTACTAAGAGCTTATATAAGCTTAATGAGCCCAGAACAACAACCATAAACAACATAAGACAAATTTAAGATTTTAACCATGAAATTGAAATTTGCACAAACTGAAATTAAACTGGAAACTTGGAATTGTTTATTGATAAAGATTCAAATACACTTAAAAACACTTAAACCAGTACTTGAAAGTTTAAACATACACTAGAAAGCTTGAAATAATTAAAACGACATAAGTAAAACTAAACTACACTACTTGGTCTTCTCCTCTCCTCTTTTTCTTTCTTTATATCCTTTTTAGACTCCCCACATGCTTCTGAATTTATCCCACCACCATTGGATCTCTGAAACACATCTTAGCCATTGATTTGCAAATTGGTGCCAAAAAAGTCTTAAGGCAGATTTTAGCATTTAATGGGGTTTGGTTGTATGTAGAGGTGGAGGGGGGTTGTTAACCAGCTGGGGGGATAAGGTAGGTGAGGTGGAAAGTGGTGGTGAGGTGGTGAAAACCACTGGTTTTGGCTTAAACAGCCATGGGGGAGAAGGTGCTACAGTAGGGCGGTATTTGGTTTTTTAAATTTTGGGCTTGGGTTGGAATTGGGCCAAGGGTGGACTGGATTTGGTTTAGGTGTTTAGTAAATAGGTCCGTTTGGTTTTTAGTAATAACAAGGACTAAATATGCAATTTTCTGTTTATTAAAGGACTGAAAATGTAACATTCCCAAAGTTATCACAAGGGCTAAACCTGCAATTATTGGTTAGTACAAGGACAAATGTTGCATAAAATTCCATTTTTATAAGTCCAAGGACTAAAACTGCCAATTTTGTAACTCTAGGGACCAAACTTGTAATTTTCCAAAAGTTCACCATAAGGACCAATTTTGTCATTTATGAATAGTACAAGGTTTATTTTTGATAAATTTCCATTTTTAAATTCACCAAGGACTATTTTTGACATTTCTCAAAGTTTAGGGACTAAAGTTGTCATTTTGTAAATTTTAAACTTTAAAGGGTTTATTTTGACAACTTTTGAATCCCATGGACCTTAAATGACATTTTACAAGTTTTTGAATTACCAGGGACTAGTTTTGACAACTTTTGTAACTTGGGGGACTAAAACTGCCAATTATGCAAACTTGATACGTTTTTCATCTGATTTTGGTATTTTTGCATTTAAAACACATAAAACACTTGTTTGTGATATTTTCATCATTTTGATGCATTTCTGAGTGTTTTCAGATGTTTTTGCAGTCTAGATAGTACAAAAATGATGAGTATTTGCACACTCATCAATCCCCCACACTAAGATATTGCTAGTCCCTAGCAATGATTTGAGAAAAATTAATGGATTTTATCTCTTTACCAAAAGCCATTACTTCTGGAGTAGCCAATTGTTTTAGTTCAAGTAAGAACCTTGGTACAATGATAACCAAATGATTTTGAGCAAATCATAAGCTATAAACGGATTTGATTTGTCTTTACCAAAAGCCGTTTGCTTCTGGACTAGCCAACTCTTAGATAAATTATCAATATTATCTTTGTGAGTCGATTACCAATTATGGATTTTCAACTGCCTTTACCACAAGCCATAAACTTGCGGGCTAGCCAACTCTTCACTAATTAAAAATATGGTGAGCTGAACACCATACAATTTTGGGCAAATTGCAAGCCATAAACGGATTTGAGATATCTTTACCAAGAGCTGTTTGCTCCTGGATTAGCCAATCCTTATGTGGGTTAGACATGGTGGACTGATTACCATTTGTTGTGTTTAGTACATAGTACTTCCACTAAATAAAATTTTAAAATTTGGCCATTTTGGGGAAAAAGGGACTAAAAGGGTATATTTATGATCAAATTCGCCAGAATTTCCCCCCCACACTTAAAAATGAATATTGTCCTCAATATTCAAAGTACCGGCTGTTATGCCAAAACTTAGAACGTAAAAAGATAACATTACTAGCTAAGTGTAGAAACACAACAATTATTCTCTTTTTTAATATTTACAATTTTCATTCATTTTTAAGGTCTAATACAACATGTGGGGCATCTCCCCCACACTTGGGTGGTACACACGGGTGAAAACCCATGTTTAACTACTGTTTTTGATTACCGAGTCGCTAGCTTGACTCGATCCCCGCATTCATATGTTCATGGGGAAGTAAGTGGAAGTGACAATCTCCATCGGACTTTCATTAAAGATGTTTGTATAAACATTTAAGCACGTAAAAGTTCCACACCGATGAGATATAGATAGAACCGGCTCACAAATGATAAATGAAAATGCCGGGGTCAAAGATAATGTCTTCATTCCCGAAGGAGTGAAGAACAGGAGAAGCCACGGGATAGGTGAAGAAGAGAAAGAAAGTCATGATAATAATCTTGACTAACTCATCATCATCAGAAGGAGAATTCATGATAGCATGAATTTCATCTTTTAAGCTCAATTGGTCTAGACATATCCCGGGTGTGTCTAGATCAAAGTAGAAGTTATCATACTCCGGTAGAGATATGATATGAGTGAGTTCACAGGAGAACTCCTCAAAGGAAAATGATTCATATTCGGGATTGATTTGACTGAGTTCACTGGGGAACTCCTCAAAAGTGAATGATTCATAATCGGAGAGAGAATTATGAGAATGAGAAGTGGTAATACCACTAATCTTCTCTCCCATATGATCAAAATGGAACGTTTGCAATTCGGAAATAGAATCATTGAACAAAAGTTCACTATCCTCAAAGGGGATAGGATATGAAGTAGGCTTTTCATTAAAAGCCTCGATTCTAGAAATGAGAAGATTAACATTCAATAATGTAAGACGAAGAGATTCATCTTGGATTATTTCTTCATCATTCTCTTCTCCTAAGCTGACAAGCTCAGAAGGTAATTCCCCCACATAACTTATGTCTCCACAAGATAAAGAATAGTCCTCATCAGAATCAGAGAACATCTCAATATGATCATTTTGGAAGACAAGAGGAGGAGGGATATCACACACATGATCAAGAATTCCCTGTGACTCTCTCGGGATTGGGACAAGGTTCTCAATACTAGATGTGACAACCCGTACTTTCAGGTCATTTCTCGACATAATTTATGCCTCATTATTTCAACATTTATCGTAAACTTGGTTTACGTGTTCCAAATTCGCGTAACCTTTATGGTTTAGCGGCGAATTCATGATCATAACATCACGTACATTTCATATGGACTAAGATTAGTCTACATTTCATTGACATCACTTGCATCACGTTAATTCATTCATGACATTTCATTTCACATTTAACGCGTAATTTTTTATATTAAATAAACGTTATCGCGTGAGTTATTGTTTTAAATATTTAATCCGTTACTTTCAAAAATGATCCCGACATATTTTTAAACTTATGTTTAGTTTATAAAAACTATATTTTTAGTTTTCCTAGTGTTTTAAATTTATTTGGTACATAAATCGTTAAAGTTAAATTATTACGTCGTTTTTCTTAAAAACTATACGATAATTATTTTATCACTCAAATTTTACAAGGAATGTATTTTTACAATTTTTATTATCTCATTACATTCTATTTTGATCTATTAACAATTACTTTTACCTAAAAATTTCCATTTTTCCTTTACTTGTACATATTTTCTATATTACTTGCACTTTCTTACAACTTGTACAAGTAAATGTTTATCCAATACAATTTATAAAAAAAAAAAAAAAAAAAAAAAAATACTTGGGGAACAAAAGCCCCCAAAAATCCGGCCATCAAGAGGGTGGTCATTTATTGATGCATGGCCTATTGATTGTTAATAATTTTACACCTTTCTTAAAGTCTAACTTCACTCATTTTTCCTCATTCACTTCAAGTACTTTTCAAAGTGTTAGCAAGTTTTCTTTCTCTTTTGGGTCTCCATAGAACCGGTCATCATCAAGGTTTCAAGGGATCATCATCAAAAATTTTTCTCAAGTGTTTATACAATCTAGATAACATTCTTTATAAGGTTTTGAAATAAAAACCAAGAGTGTTTAGGCTAAACCTTGTTCTTTGCACCTCATCATAATAACTAGTAATCATGTTTCTTTCATTTTTCATGTTTCCTTATCATTTCATATGTATCTTTTCATTTTTGGAGCAACATGCAAGACATATGTGATTTATACCATTTTTACATGATTTTAGAGTATATATATATATATTTGGTCATCCTATAATTATCCCCTTGGTATTCTTTGGTCTTGATGGTGATTAGGAACCCATGACACCCTAAGAAGGTGTATGGTAGGATTAGATTAGTTTTGGAATTGATTTGAAGGGATTAGAATAGGTTTTGTCCGAGAAAAACTATTTTCAATACGTATAAAATAGGTTCTGTCTTTGTTTCGATTTTCTGGAAAAACTGACAGTTGGTACGAAACTTTGGCCTTGATATTTAGAAAATATACTTTAAAACGAATCCGTGGCCTTTTGAACGGATAAAAACGGAGTTATAACGAAGAAGTTATGGATTTTACAAGTTTGACGACGAAATTTATACTTTTCTGAAAATTCAGCAAGCTGTTTTTACTTTGTCCGAGTAAAAAACGAGCCTTAAGCTTTGCAAATTATTTCGACTTATCAAAATTATATTAGTTTACTTCGATACGAAGCTAAGGACGTATTATACGTAGAAAACGGATTTGAAACGACAAAGATATGCACGTTTTCATAAACTTGCCGTAACTATTATTTTCTGAAAAACTATATTATTTTTTTTTACGATACAAGTGTTACGGTAGCTGTAACGTCCATGTTGAGGGCTGTTTTTATCGAGGTTGTGAAACTTTTTGGAACGAAATGTCTTCTAATAAAATCAAGTTCACCGGCCATATTTTTCAAAACGACAAGCCGTTTGTATAGCGGAGTTGTAGTAAATTATTTACGGATGTTCAAACTTGGCCGAAACTCATTTTTCTGCACAACAATTAGCCAAAATCACTATCTTTAACCCTTATTATCTTTATGTTCGAGACCTTTTGGACGAAAACTCCTGAACTGAAACTTCTAGATATCGATACAAACTTTCCAAAACCGTCGAGTTCGTTCTCTAACGATCGACGTACACCGTTTTACGACTAGTTTTCCAAAGCCATTTTTGTTAATTTCATGATATTTCCGACGACATTGTTTTGCGACGAAAAGTGATAATTTCACCATAAATCATTATAAAACCATTGTAGGATGACATTTTGACGTAAATACTTGTAAAGTGATTTTTGATTTGGTCAAGACGTCAAACGAGTATTTTTCGACGATAAGTAATATTTTCAAAACTCACAAATGGTATAAATAACATACGAAATGCATGCATAACATTACATTGCAACTCATTACGTATCATATCCTTCACAATAGGTCAAGATTAACGTATCACATTACATCTCGGTGTACTCACTTTTGTCTTCCCATCATTCCACCAAGTGAGTTTCATAGCCCCTGTTTTTACTTGTTTTCATAAATGTTTTGGGGGAGATACATGCTCAATTATTTTCATAACTATCATGATTATTTGAAACTACATGTTTAACTGAACTGAATGCTTAGTCATGCGTAGTAACAGTTTTGCCACACTTAGAACTTCCATATCATATTCATTGAGCTAATGGTCTTGGTATATTCATTAAGCTAATGGTCTTGGTATATTCATTGAGCTAACGGACTTGGTATAATATTGATCTAACGGACTTGGATAATGTTGAACTAACGGTCTTGGTATAACATTGGGCTAACGGACTTGGTATATTCATGTACTAACGGACTTGGTACAATCATGGACTAACGGTCTTGGAACGATTTGATCAACACTCATATTTGTTATATCAAGTAACTATTGATACATTAAGTTAGGCACTATTTTGTGAATTCATTTGACGATGTGGGCTTGAACATAAACTATATTACACTTTGGCAATGGGTTGTGAATACATAGGTTGCAAGTTTTGTATGGGCGGAACTTGGAACTGAGTGGATTTACAAAGCCTTTGCTGCATAAACGATTTTTGAAAGGCTTTACATTTCTTCATAAACTCTATGAACTCACTCAACCTTTGTGTTGACACTTTTAGCATGTTTTATCTCAGGTATCTAAGGCATTCACTTCATGGCATGCATTTGGACACATCATGGAGTCGTGGTGACGACGCGTCTCACTTGGGTTTTACGCACTTTAAAACATCGTTTGAATTGTAACAAACTTATTTCCGCACAAGTTGATTTTCATTTGGGACCTACTTTGTAAACTCTGATTGTTTTATTAAATCAAACGATGTGTTTTTCCAAACGACACTTTAGGTCGTTCAATATATCTGTAACTGTGATGCTATGACAGTCAATCCCCAGGAATTCCATTCCGCTGCAAAACAGGTAATTTGGGGGTGTGACAGATTGGTATCAGAGCTTCAGTTATAGAGAACTAGGTTGCATCATTGACCCTAGACTATAACTACATTATCATAGCATCTCATCATTTCATCATAAGTGCATGTTCACTTTGCATGCGATTTATACGTACATTTTTTTCGAGTTATTTACTTTCATTTCACATCGATTGTCACATGGATGCCCTTAAATGCCCATTCCATTATTCTTTCTTCATACTCTGAGGTGGAGAATTCCTTGTCATTCCCTATCACAATTTTCACAACAATTGACTCATCACCGATAACGTTGAATACCGAGATAAACCTATAAATAGGGCGAAGTCACTCTCACTCCTTTGTTTCACCACTAACATGTCGAGTTACACTTTATTCACACTAAGTTACTAAACCATTATACATTTGAAACACTTACGACACATCATAACCCATTTCGTAGGAAACCGTCGATCATTTTGAAAGATAACCTCAAACTTATCATTCTTATCACATTTCTTTGGAGCGTTTATTATTAACATCGGATTTTGCTACGTCTCACATTTCCTCTTGTTTTGAAGAAGATATGGCACCGAAGAAAGCCACAGCTGAAATGACCCAAGCGGCTATTCAAAAGTTGGTGAATGATAGCATAGCCGATGCTCTAAGAATTGAAAGGGAAACGGTGGCTGCTGCTGCTGCCGAGGCCGCGACTGCTGCTGTAGCCGCAAGACTTGCTGCTGCTACTGGAAATGCAGGAGGATCCGGAGTTAAGAGCTGTTCTTACAAGGATTTTAAAAGTGGAGATCCCACCAAGTTTAAAGGGACTGAAGGAGCCACTGCCATGGTGCGATGGTTCGAGAAATTGGAGTCCGTGTTTTTGCTGTGTAATTGCCCGGATGATAGTAAGGTCAAGTTTGCTACAAGTACACTACTCGATGGAGCATTGTCGTGGTGGAACTCATATGCTCAACCAATGGGAATGGAGAATGCTTTCAAGCTTACTTGGGAGCAATTTAAAGGTTTGGTAACAAAGAAGTTTTGCCCGCGTACGGAGGTGAAGAAGTTGGAGACAGAATTCTATGAACTAATGACAATTGGGTATGATATTGACACTTACATTCGGAGATTCCAAGAATTGGCCGTGTTATGCCCATCTATGGTTTCGGATAATGAGAAGCTACTGGAGGCTTTCATTGAAGGACTTCCCGAGATTATTCAAGGCGATGTGACTTCTTCTGACCCGCAAACGATTGAGGAAGCTATTCGACTGTCTCAGAAGCTCATGGCACAAGTAGTAAAGAGGGGCAACACCACAAACATCAACCGTAACAACAACCCCAACAACCGTTTCAACTACAACAATAACCAAAACAACAACAACAACGACGATAACCAACTCAACAACAACAAAAGAAAATGGGAAAATGACCAAGGAGGTTACAATAACAACAACCAAAACCGTAACACTAACCATCATCAACAACAGAATAGAGGGCAAGAGACTGCAATGGTTTATGTTGCTGCACCAATAGAAGGCAGAGGTTATGCTGGAACCTACCCACTATGTAATCGATGTAAGTATCATCACACGGGACTTTGTCCTGTTAAGTGCTACAAGTGTCAAAAACTAGGACACCATGCCAGGAATTGTAGAGGCAAGACCATAGTTACTGTTGGAATTAGATATCAAGACATTCAAATAAATAATCACCAAAACATCAAAGTAATATTGCGGAAGCGTATAAGGATGTATTAACGAATAATTAATTAACATAAAGAATATGCGTACCTTTGTTGATTCTAGCCGAACAAGAATCAAATCCACAAACTAGCAACGGATGAACCCTAATTTGATTTAGTTAGGATTATATGAATTACCCCTTACCGTTTTGTAATTCAATCCAAGATAATAACAATCGTGTGTTATTACTAAGTTCTTGTACACACGTACTAAACCGAATTAAAGTAATGCTAGGTTTTTATCAAACAAATAACTTGATTGTGGAAAAGGTTTTGGATCGACACACTAAAGGTGTGGCCGATCGGTTTGGACAAAGAAAACACACACAAAACTATTTTTTAGGTTTAGCTTATGAGCACAAGAGATGGAAAAACAAGACCCCTAGCCTTGTATATATACCCAAGATAACTTGGTGAACAAGTTGGTCCTTGTTTCCTTTTTCCTTTGGCCGATCGGTTCTAGGTCCCTAAAGGGATTCCGGAACCTTCCCAACTTTTGCAATTAAGTCCTTTTCCATAAACATTTAACGACCGTTAGTCCATTACATTAATTACTTAACGTCCATTAGTTATTTCGTTTAATAAATAAATAAATATAACATTTATATTTAATTATTAACTTTAAATTCTCATACGTAAAGTGTGCAATCCCAAAGTCTCGAGTTCGATCCTAACTCACGTCTACTAATTTATATCCATAAAACCAACAGCTCCCACTTGGATATATCTTAATAGAGTGATCACATTCGGTTAGCGTCTAGCAACACTTCGATGCCTCTAGTACAACTCGAGCAAGGCTCCTGGAAAACCTTTTAATGATTTCTCATTATTATTATCCTTTTGTTTCTAATACCACGTTAAATAAAGATATGGAATTAAGTCATTCTTTATATAACTATTCTGTTTCTCGTTTGTAAGTGATTGACCAAGATTACCGAATCATCTAAACATATTTAGGGGAGATTTGGGTGCGGCCGCACAAACATCTTGTCAACCCTACGAGGGGCCCAGCAGTATTAAACTCCAAATAAATTTGAAGGAACAAATTCTATTTTGACTACAAGAATAACCCACAAACTTTGTAACATTTCTGAAAACAACCCTTATGACTACCAGTTACGTATAGCGTTAAGTTGCTCCACAGAAATGCACTACATTCATGACACTTATCTGGTATCTCAAGTCTGAGGATAACTATTCATAATTTACTTATAACAATATCCACAAAGTAAATTATGCAGTTGGGATAAGTCCTATATTCAATTCATTGAATATCATCTGAAATTGGTATGCATTCTCATCAATATACTTTCAAGTATATTCTACCACATCTCTCAGATTTGTCTTAGTTCAATGATACTCCCATATCATTAATCGACAACGGACATTTAAAATAACTTAGTTATTTACGGATTAAACATGCAAATATAGGACAACAATATTATAAATGAAAATAAACATAATCCAAACTTTATTTCATTAAAATAATAAATGTTTTACAATATCCTTTATCCAAATACTAATCACAGTTATGCATGAAACTTTTAGCTAAACGAAGTCCAACTCCATTGGCAAGTCCTACAAGCTTGTCTTTAGCTAAAGCCTTAGTGAACGGGTCAGCTAAGTTATCATCTGTGTGAACTTTCAGTAGATTTATTTCACCTTCCTGGACTTGTTCCCGAACATAGTGATACTTCCGTAGAAAATGTCTGGTGCCCTTCATGACTCCAGGTTCATTGGCAAATATGATTGCAGCAGAATTGTCACAATACATATCAATAGGCGATTCAATTGAAGGCATAACACCAAGCCCTGAAATGAATTTCCTAATCCAAACAGCCTCCATTGCAGCTTCTGAAGCAGCTATGTATTCGGCTTCTGTTGCAGACATCGCAATCGTAGTCTGCTTCTTGCTCTTCCAGTCAACTGCTCCTCCATTGATGACAAAGACATAACCCGTCTGAGACTTCGTATCATCTTTATCACATTGCCAGGACGCATCACAGTAACCTGTAACATCAAGCTCTGTGTCTGGATTTCCACCATACACCAAAAACATATCTTTAGTATTTCTGAGATACTTCAGAATATGTTTAACAGCAATCCAGTGAAGATCACCCGGATTCTGTTGATATCGACTGGTCATGTTTTGAGCGAACGCTACATCTGGCCTTGTGCATCTCACAGCATACATAATAGATCCTACAGCCGAAGCATAAGGAACGTTCTGCATGCGTGCCACCTCAGCAGGTGTTGAAGCACACATATCGCTACATAAGCCATGCTTTACTTCCATCGGCAAATATCCTTTCTTGGAATTTTGCATATTGAATCTCTTCAATATTTTATCAATGTAAGCGCTTTGACTTAAACCAATTAACCGCTTTGACCTATCTCGGTAGATCTTAATTCCCAGAATGTATGCAGCTTCTCCTAAATCCTTCATAGAAAAACACTTCCCAAAATATGCCTTAACATTTTGCATGCTTGGAATGTCTTTTCCCATAATTAATATGTCATCGACATAAAGAATTAGGAAAATTACATCACTCCCACTAACTTTGTGATATACACATGGCTCATCAAAATTTTTAACAAATCCATACCTTTTGATTTCTTCATCAAATTTTTTATTCCATTGCCTTGATGCTTGCTTCAATCCATAAATGGACCTTTGAAGTTTGCATACACGGTTTGGAAATTGTGGATTCACAAACCCCTCAGGTTGCTTCATATAGATGTCTTCATCTAAGCGACCATTTAAGAAGGCGGTTTTGACATCCATTTGCCATATCTCATAGTCATAGTATGCTGCTATAGCTATGAGAATTCTAATAGCTCTAATGTCTGCTACAGGAGAAAAGGTCTCCTCGTAATCAATGCCATAAGTTTGAGTAAAACCTTGCGCAACTAGACGAGCTTTATAGACGTGTACATTGCCATCCATGTCAGTCTTAATCTTATAGAGCCACTTACTCCCAACCACCGAGGCGTTTGGAGGTAAGTCAACCTCTACCCAGACTTCATTTTCTCTCATGGATTGCATTTCCCCATTCATTGCAACCTGCCATTTTTCCTTGTCAGGACTTGCCATGGCAGCTTTATAACTAGTAGGCTCTCCAAGATCTCCTAACATAGTTTCCTCAACCTCTACGTTAAGACATAGACGTTCAGGTGCACGTATATTCCTTACGGATCTACGAACGGGAATCACTTCAACTTCTGGTGGAGGACCCAAACTATCAGGTTCTACCGGAAGTACATTAGTGTTTTCAGAAGGTAATGCATCTTCATGATCATCTTCCAGATCATAAACTCTCCCACTGAATTCTTGAGATACGAGATCTCTTTCAAGAAAATCTCCATACCTAGCAACAATTACTTTATTATCAGTTGGATAGTAAAAGTAGTAACCCATAGTTTCCTTAGGGTATCCTACGAAGATACACTTTACAGATCTTTGTTGGAGTTTATCTGCTGAGTCACGTCTAACATACGCCTCGCAACCCCAGACCTTTAAATAAGACAGGTTAGGAGCTTTACCATGCCATATTTCATATGGTGTCTTATCAACCTTCTTTGTGGGAACCATATTTAGAATACGAACAGCAGATTCTAAAGCATAATCCCAAAAGGATAAAGGTAGAGTGGTAAGATTAAACATAGATCGTATCATGTCCAACAATGTACGATTTCTTCTCTCAGATACACCATTTTGTTGTGGAGTATATGGAGAAGTGAGATTCTGGACAATTCCATTCTCAGCTAAGTAATCTTTAAACTCTTGGCTTAGATACTCGCCTCCTCTATCAGATCGAAGAGCTTTAATCTTCTTTCCCAATTGCAGTTCTACTTCAGCTTTGAAAACCTTAAATGTTTCAAACACCTCATGTTTATGCTTAAGTAAATAAACATAACCATAACGGCTGAAATCATCAGTAAAGGTTAAGAAGTAGCTAGCACCTCTCTTTGACACATGTCTAAGTGGTCCACACACATCAGTATGAATAAGACCAAGTAGATCAGAAGCCCTCTCCATATTGCTATGAAAAGGTTTCTTAGTCATCTTCCCAGATATGCATGACTCACATTTATCAAATGATTCATCATTGATATTTTGCAAAAGCCCTTCTTGTTGTAGCTTATGCATGCGAGCCTTGCCTATATGAGCAAGTCGACAATGCCAAAGATAAGAAGAATTCAAGTCTAACTTTATCTTCTTGTTAATGCTAAACATCGAATTATTATTATTGTTAGATACATTTCCAATCATATCAATTTCAAACACACCATTCACAGTAATTGCTTTAAAATAAAATACATCATTTAAAGAAACATCAATTCCATTACTTGAAATAGTATGAGTAAAACCATCATCCAACAAACTTGAAAAGGAAACAACACCTCTAATTATAGAAGGTGCGTAATGACAATTGTTTAATAACAGTACTAAGCCCGAAGGCAATACTAAACTAAACGTTCCTATGGCTTCAACAGCTGCATGTGCGCCATTTCCCACGTGCAGATATTGCTCCCCATAGGCAAGCTTCCTTTCCACTCTAAACCCCTGCAGTGTATTACAAATGTGAATACCACAGCCCGTATCATATACCCAGGAATTATTATGATTTAGAGTAAATAATTCAATGACAAATAAATTACCTGAAGAACCGGCGCCCGAGGACCCAGCGTTCATCTTATTTGTCCGCAATTCATCAAGATAGAGAGCACAGTTTCTCTTCCAATGCCCAACTGTCTTGCAATGGTGGCATGCTTGATCCTTTTTAGGATTATCCTTCCTAGGAGTAGGGTTCTTCTTGGGTTGAGGTTGATAGGCCATCACCTGTTTGCCTTTGTCAACCTTTCCCTTACCCTTCCCCTTCTTGTTGTTCGCACGCTGCGGTTTTGGCTTATTAATTCTTCCACCCTGAATAGCAAGTACCTGGGCGGTAGGAACCTTTTGAGGCAACCCTTTCTCATAGTCAATTAGCAATGCGTGTAGGTCAGTAACTGTCTTCCCCACGCAGTGCATATTGAAATTTCTGACAAAACCATTAAAATCCTTGTTAAGGGATCGATTAATCAGATTCACAGCCATGTCATCTTCATAAGTTTTGCCAAGTGCTTTTAGCTGGTCCATGTAACCTTTCATTTCCAGCACATGAGCACTAACGGGTTTACCCTCTCCCTGCCTACAGCTGTGTAACGCGTCGGTCAAGTCATAAATCTCGACGGCAGCTGGTTTCTCAAACATAGTTCGAAGTTCATTGAGCATATTATATGGGAAATAATGTTCGAACTGCTTTTGAAGAGCAGATTCCATTGTTCCCAACATAAGACAAGCCACATCATTATGACGCTTATACTCAAATTTCCACTCGTCCTTTTGAGCTTGAGTAGCTTCAGGACCAGTTGGTTCAGCAGGGCAAGGTTCATAAAGATATTTCATACGGTCAGCAACTCTACAGACAATTCTCAAAGAGCGGTGCCAATCATTGAAATTCTTAGAGCCAGTCAACTTTCCTCGATCAAAAAAGCTTTTGAACGCAGAATTTAGAGCAGTGTTAGTGTTATCGGTGTTTTGAGCCATTTCTACAGAAAAAAGTTAAAGTATTAGTATTTTCGATAATACACTTTTCAAGAAAATAAATATACCCAACGGTAATATAAACATATAACCATATAATTTTCTCGAAAACTAGGATCCAAATTATCATAGGTTCATCACATCAGTTGATCTGCTAGCAACGAACGCATATAATAAGGTAATCTGTCGAACATTAATTGGCAAACAATTTCCAACTCCTAGATCATTATGGGATTTATATTTTCCAACGCTATTGCAAATATAAACATGTTTCATCCCATCTTATGCCATTGAGTCCAGGTCTCACTTCCTACTCAACTTAAGTGTCTAACTTAAAAAACTGCAAATATGTCCATGTAAGGTCTGACTTTACATAGAGATTTACCTCTCCATTACAATCTCGCCAAGTACTGTCATGACGTAAATTGCAACTTCAAGTGTTCTTTTAATTAGATGGCATATTCTTAATTTTAAAAAGGGTACTGGTTTTGATTTTATGTGGTCAAATCAAATATGTACAAAGATGTCATGCATTCATCTTGTAGCATAATTTTAATAAAAACATTTTATTACCAATTCATAAAGATCAAATTATCAAAGTTTTGATTGAGGTATTGGGTTCACCAATCAAGGAATTTAGTATTAATTATCATCCATTATACCGTACTTTTGCATAAGTGTAAACACTTAGTGTTTCGGATAATTACCACCGAAGTGGCGCATGGAATTAAAACTAATTCGCCCTTAAGATGAGCTTGCACATTTATATGACTTACTAAGTAGCTCCACTCGAACTTACAGGGGGCAGAGGACCAGGTACGCGCTAAAGCACAACCTAAGACATCCATTCAGTGTGACTATGCGCACTTCTTTAAACCCCTTTTATTAGTTCATTCGAATGGGTGAGCCGTTCAGTCATTGTACCAAAGTCACCAATCAATTAAACTATATTGACAACTTAACTCTTCCAAAACAATTAAATTTCGCCATTGTTTAGTCCGTATTATTTTTCTATTCAAAATTACCCTTTGCTTAAAACTGTCAAACATAATAAACAAACAAGTAACAAATAAAAAATAAACTACTAAAAAACAATGCGCACATAATAAACAATTTATACGTGTAAACAAGTAGCCACATGCAACTTATTCGATAAAATCCTATTAATAATCAATATCTAGGTTAAATTAATGTATATATTAATTTAGGGTTTTCACTCCAACAATAGAAAGTGAGCCACATACATCGATGAATCGATTGCGTAAACCCTTAATTAATTTATACCAAATTGCACATAATTGATTCATTAATATATTAATTGGAGTCTTCCCCAATTCAAGATTTATCATAAATAAATATGTCTCAACAATTAAACAATATATCAAAGCAACTTATCCATGACTAACATGCATGTATAGTCATGGACATCATAACAATTATTCAAGTAAGTCACAAGATCGCATATAAAAAAAAATTCCATGACACATAACAAATTATTCATGAATTTATCACGTAATCAATATTAATTCTAGGTTTTAATAAGGTTAGCAAACAATTTTCAAAACCCTAAAAAAAAAATTATGTATATGTCGATTTAAAAAAATGGTACGCCCAATTTATAAAAAAAAATTCGACCAAAACATAAATTAAACATAAACCCTAGATTAACATAGCAAACAACATACAAGTATTTGTTTTATTACGCGTTTATGTAATTAATTACTCATTAAAAACCAATGACTCGTGATGCCACTGTTGGAATTAGATATCAAGACATTCAAATAAATAATCACCAAAACATCAAAGTAATATTGCGGAAGCGTATAAGGATGTATTAACGAATAATTAATTAACATAAAGAATATGCGTACCTTTGTTGATTCTAGCCGAACAAGAATCAAATCCACAAACTAGCAACGGATGAACCCTAATTTGATTTAGTTAGGATTATATGAATTACCCCTTACCGTTTTGTAATTCAATCCAAGATAATAACAATAGTGTGTTATTACTAAGTTCTTGTACACACGTACTAAACCGAATTAAAGTAATGCTAGGTTTTTATCAAACAAATAACTTGATTGTGGAAAAGGTTTTGGATCGACACACTAAAGGTGTGGCCGATCGGTTTGGACAAAGAAAACACACACAAAACTATTTTTTAGGTTTAGCTTATGAGCACAAGAGATGGAAAAACAAGACCCCTAGCCTTGTATATATACCCAAGATAACTTGGTGAACAAGTTGGTCCTTGTTTCCTTTTTCCTTTGGCCGATCGGTTCTAGGTCCCTAAAGGGATTCCGGAACCTTCCCAACTTTTGCAATTAAGTCCTTTTCCATAAACATTTAACGACCGTTAGTCCATTACATTAATTACTTAACGTCCATTAGTTATTTCGTTTAATAAATAAATAAATATAACATTTATATTTAATTATTAACTTTAAATTCTCATACGTAAAGTGTGCAATCCCAAAGTCTCGAGTTCGATCCTAACTCACGTCTACTAATTTATATCCATAAAACCAACAGTTACGTGCTTCGGATGTGGGGAGCAAGGACACTATCGAAGTCAATGTCCTCAAAACCAAGGTCAACAAGTCGAAGGTGCTCATGGGAATGTATATATGTTAGAAGGAGGAGGAGGAGCTCGTCAAGGTATCAACGACGCGGAAGACTGAAGAAGTTCGGAAACTAACAGTCTTATTTCTCCTTATGTACTATGTCGTACCAAGTTTATGTCTAATCATCGTATCCGAAACTTTATAACTTAAAGATGTACTACTTTTGCTAAACCACTCGTTGTAAAATATTCTCATCTATCGTACTTTATTTTCTTTCCGATTTGTTATCATTTACGAGGATTTTAATTCTTTTTACTTTATCGATCATTTTAACGACACTTCTCCATGTCTTCTCTCCTTGATGTTCATCACAATTTTAACATCAGTTGACTCAACACCAAACAACATATGAGTCGATTAGTCCAAGCATTGCATAGTTACTCCTAAATTATACATAGCCTGATCACCTATGTCTAATTCAGGAAGAATCATGCAATGAAGGGAGTAGTAGGCTTATATGTGTAAGCAATTCCGTAATCGAGCCAAATTTTCAAAAGTCCTCCTTCAAACCAATTTAGCCTAATCTCAAGACAGTTCTTGTTTGATGAGTTGTGAGATTAAGTGAAAATTGGTTGGTAAAAAGTCTTTTGAGGGTTTTGCTCGGAAATGGGAAAGTTTGCCACATCAAACCCTAAACCCGATAGACTAACACGAACTGAATTCAGGGACTGAATTCCTTTTTGGATGGGCGAATGTGACAACCCGTACTTTCAGGTCATTTCTCGACATAATTTATGCCTCATTATTTCAACATTTATCGTAAACTTGGTTTACGTGTTCCAAATTCGCGTAACCTTTATGGTTTAGCGGCGAATTCATGATCATAACATTACGTACATTTCATATGGACTAAGATTAGTCTACATTTCATTGACATCACTTGCATCACGTTAATTCATTCATGACATTTCATTTCACATTTAACGCGTAATTTTTTATATTAAATAAACGTTATCGCGTGAGTTATTATTTTAAATATTTAATCCGTTACTTTCAAAAATGATCCCGACATATTTTTAAACTTATGTTTAGTTTATAAAAACTATATTTTTAGTTTTCCTAGTGTTTTAAATTTATTTGGTACATAAATCGTTAAAGTTAAATTATTACGTCGTTTTTCTTAAAAACTATACGATAATTATTTTATCACTCAAATTTTACAAGGAATGTATTTTTACAATTTTTATTATCTCATTACATTCTATATTGATCTATTAACAATTACTTTTACCTAAAAATTTCCATTTTTCCTTTACTTGTACATATTTTCTATATTACTTGCACTTTCTTACAACTTGTACAAGTAAATGTTTATACAATACAATTTATAAAAAAAAAAAAAAAAAAAAAAAAAAATACTTGGGGAACAAAAGCCCCCAAAAATCCGGCCATCAAGAGGGTGGTCATTTATTGATGCATGGCCTATTGATTGTTAATAATTTTACACCTTTCTTAAAGTCTAACTTCACTCATTTTTCCTCATTCACTTCAAGTACTTTTCAAAGTGTTAGCAAGTTTTCTTTCTCTTTTGGGTCTCCATAGAACCGGTCATCATCAAGGTTTCAAGGGATCATCATCAAAAATTTTTCTCAAGTGTTTATACAATCTAGATAACATTCTTTATAAGGTTTTGAAATAAAAACCAAGAGTGTTTAGGCTAAACCTTGTTCTTTGCACCTCATCATAATAACTAGTAAGCATGTTTCTTTCATTTTTCATGTTTCCTTATCATTTCATATGTATCTTTTCATTTTTGGAGCAACATGCAAGACATATGTGATTTATACCATTTTTACATGATTTTAGAGTATATATATATATATTTGGTCATCCTATAATTATCCCCTTGGTATTCTTTGGTCTTGATGGTGATTAGGAACCCATGACACCCTAAGAAGGTGTATGGTAGGATTAGATTAGTTTTGGAGTTGATTTGAAGGGATTAGAATAGGTTTTGTCCGAGAAAAACTATTTTCAATACGTATAAAATAGGTTCTGTCTTTGTTTCGATTTTCTGGAAAAACTGACAGTTGGTACGAAACTTTGGCCTTGATATTTAGAAAATATACTTTAAAACGAATCCGTGGCCTTTTGAACGGATAAAAACGGAGTTATAACGAAGAAGTTATGGATTTTACAAGTTTGACGACGAAATTTATACTTTTCTGAAAATTCAGCAAGCTGTTTTTACTTTGTCCGAGTCAAAAACGAGCCTTAAGCTTTGCAAATTATTTCGACTTATCAAAAATATATTAGTTTACTTCGATACGAAGCTAAGGACGTATTATACGTAGAAAACGGATTTGAAACGACAAAGATATGCACGTTTTCATAAACTTGCCGTAACTATTATTTTCTGAAAAACTATATTATTTTTTTTTACGATACAAGTGTTACGGTAGCTGTAACGTCCATGTTGAGGGCTGTTTTTATCGAGGTTGTGAAACTTTTTGGAACGAAATGTCTTCTAATAAAATCAAGTTCACCGGCCATATTTTTCAAAACGACAAGCCGTTTGTATAGCGAAGTTGTAGTAAATTATTTACGGATGTTCAAACTTGGCCGAAACTCATTTTTCTGCACAACAATTAGCCAAAATCACTATCTTTAACCCTTATTATCTTTATGTTCGAGACCTTTTGGACGAAAACTCCTGAACTGAAACTTCTAGATATCGATACAAACTTTCCAAAACCGTCGAGTTCGTTCTCTAACGATCGACGTACACCGTTTTACGACTAGTTTTCCAAAGCCATTTTTGTTAATTTCATGATATTTCCGACGACATTGTTTTGCGACGAAAAGTGATAATTTCACCATAAATCATTATAAAACCATTGTAGGATGACATTTTGACGTAAATACTTGTAAAGTGATTTTTGATTTGGTCAAGACGTCAAACGAGTATTTTTCGACGATAAGTAATATTTTCAAAACTCACAAATGGTATAAATAACATACGAAATGCATGCATAACATTACATTGCAACTCATTACGTATCATATCCTTCACAATAGGTCAAGATTAACGTATCACATTACATCTCGGTGTACTCACTTTTGTCTTCGCATCATTCCACCAAGTGAGTTTCATAGCCCCTGTTTTTACTTGTTTTCATAAATGTTTTGGGGGAGATACATGCTCAATTATTTTCATAACTATCATGATTATTTGAAACTACATGTTTAACTGAACTGAATGCTTAGTCATGCGTAGTAACAGTTTTGCCACACTTAGAACTTCCATATCATATTCATTGAGCTAATGGTCTTGGTATATTCATTAAGCTAATGGTCTTGGTATATTCATTGAGCTAACGGACTTGGTATAATATTGATCTAACGGACTTGGATAATGTTGAACTAACGGTCTTGGTATAACATTGGGCTAACGGACTTGGTATATTCATGTACTAACGGACTTGGTACAATCATGGACTAACGGTCTTGGAACGATTTGATCAACACTCATATTTGTTATATCAAGTAACTATTGATACATTAAGTTAGGCACTATTTTGTGAATTCATTTGACGATGTGGGCTTGAACATAAACTATATTACACTTTGGCAATGGGTTGTGAATACACAGGTTGCAAGTTTTGTATGGGCGAAACTTGGAACTGAGTGGATTTACAAAGCCTTTGCTGCATAAACGATTTTTGAAAGGCTTTACATTTCTTCATAAACTCTATGAACTCACTCAACCTTTGTGTTGACACTTTTAGCATGTTTTATCTCAGGTATCTAAGGCATTCACTTCATGGCATGCATTTGGACACATCATGGAGTCGTGGTGACGACGCGTCTCACTTGGGTTTTACGCACTTTAAAACATCGTTTGAATTGTAACAAACTTATTTCCGCACAAGTTGATTTTCATTTGGGACCTACTTTGTAAACTCTGATTGTTTTATTAAATCAAACGATGTGTTTTTCCAAACGACACTTTAGGTCGTTCAATATATCTGTAACTGTGATGCTATGACAGTCAATCCCCAGGAATTCCATTCCGCTGCAAAACAGGTAATTTGGGGGTGTGACACTAGACTTTATGAATTCGTCCGATTCCTTTTCAGGAACAGTGTCAAGATGCTCGTCCCCCATGTTCAGAGAGTGAGTGGGAGCTTTGGGTGTGATGGCAGTTGTTTGAGAATGAATCTCAACTGCTGGAATATCCACTGATGAATCTGATGAATCTTTATAAAATTGTAGGATACCAAGTGCATCCTCATCATCACTGTCATTAGGAATAAAACGAAATTGAGAGCTAAATCTGGCTGCTTTTTCTTTTGAAATTAATTCCCTAATAGACTTTTCAAAGGTAATTTGGGAATTTATTTTAGCAGCCTGCTCTTCAGCTAGCAATTCTTCCATGGATTTCTCATGTGAATTTTGAATGACGGGACATTGTGGGAGTGGAGATTTGTCAAAACCGGAAGGTTGACATTGATAATCATCATGAGGACCCCCACAATATACACAAGAAAAACTGGGAACATTATGAAATGCTGTTTTACTCAACTCCTCAGTTCTTTTCACTGATTCCAGAAGCTCTAGATAAGTGTCTTGTTGGGTTTGCTGAGGAGTTTGAGTCATTTGGCACTGTGGAGGTTGGTCGTGATATGGATAGTTGTAATTGTTACAAGGAAATGGATTCCCTGTTTGACAATCAGAGCTGAAATGGGGACCTCCACAGTTCTCACAACAGTAAAACTGTTGAGCCTGGATTGGTGAATCATATGTATATTGGTCATAACCAAAGTTATGAGCATCACCGGAAAACTGTTCATAGACAAACGTGTTTCCGGATTGACACTCAAATCCTTGGTGAGGACCTCCACAAAATTCACAGCAGTTATGTTGATTATATGAAGATAAGTCGGGCTGTGGTGGGTAATTGGAAAAATTTGAGGGGTCGTTAAATGAGTTCGGATTAGGATCATAATAAAATGATTTCCTCGAACCACAAAACAAACAACTCCCGTTCCGAATATCATTACCACACTGTACACACGTAGGGCTGAGCATCGGGTCGGAGCCCGACCCGGCCCGACCCGAACCGACTACACCGATTCCCGACTAAACTCAATGACCATAACCGACACCCGACCCGTTTATGTCGGTTCGGTATCGGGTACAAACGGGCTTGTCGGGTTCGGTTAATCAATTCAAACGGGCCTTGCCCGACTTATTGTTGCAGCCCAAATACAAACATACAATTCACAGTTTAAGGAATGGAAATATACGGGCCCAGCCCAGCACAAATTTAAGGAGGCAATAAATAACAAATTTAAGGAGGCACAAATTTAAGGAGGCTACTGTGATAACAATTCACAGTTTCAAAAAATTTTTTTTTGACCATACTGAGCCAGTGAGGCTACTGCTACTGTCTTCATCAATTCATCAATTCACATTGTCTTCATCAATTCATCAAACATACAAAACCAAATACCATATGGCTCCAAATACAAACACAAATGACAAATGTCTTGAATCATTGCTCCAAATACAAATACCAAATACTAATCACGACATTCTTGAATTTCCATATTCTCCTTTTTGTTTCTCTAACGCCTCTTGAATTTCTAGAAAAAACATGAGAACATAAGTCAAATAACCAATAAACTAAAATAACCAAATAACCAATAAACTAATATAACCAAATAACCAATAAACTAAAATATAAATATTTTACCTTTAGCAACCTCGTCGTCTTTCATTAAATCCTCTAACGTATCCGAAGTGATGTTTCTACTTGATGTACGGATCCAATCTTGTGTGCACACCAAAGCCTCTACAATGCTAGGCGCTAAAGAATTCCTATACGGGTCTAAAACTCGACCACTTGCGCTAAAGGCGGATTCGGAAGCAACGGTGGATACTTGGATGCACAAGATATCTATTAATAAAAAACATAAATTTATAAAAAACAAAGCACAAAGAATCTAAGATATCTAAAATTTAATAACCAAAAATAAGTTATTACCTTTCGCCATCCTTGATACAATTGGGAATCTTGGACCATTTACCTTCCACCAATTTAGTATGTCGAATTCTTCGTCATCCTCTAGTTCAAGACGCAGTTCTTTTAGATATTTGGTCAACTCGTCTTCACCCCCACTCATCTTATTTCCAAGTTTATCTTTAAATGCATCTAAGAAAGCAAAACCACGACGACGAATTGTGTTACTACTTTGACTTGTTGTTGCTTTTGGTATTTCACTTTGACTTGATGTGCCATATTTTTCTTTGTAAATGGCAAACAAGACCCCCATATCTTCCTCAACCTTCTTAACCAATTTGTTACATAATTCATCTTCGATTAAAAATGCAATAGGCGTCTCCTCACTATCTTCATCGACCTCCATGGGAATGCAACCATTTTCTATCAAATGTCTAAACCCGTAGCCTACTATTTCCGACTTCATTGTAGGATCTAAGATAACGGCAAAATACATATAATGGTTGATTTTTTTGTAATCACCCCAATATTTGTCATACTTTTTTCTCATTTCTTCTACCATTACCTTAAAAGAAGGTTTTTCTTGCCAATCACGAAGATGCTTATCAATATCAAGCACCTCACCAAACCACAAATGAGCTACGGGAGATGATACGGTTGACACAAGTTCGGTTGTTTCTTTAAATTTTTCCAAAAATGCAACTATCTTCTTACAAACCTCAAAATCACCCCGCTTAGGTATTTCCTCTAGGTCCCGGGCAAAACAAGAGTTATTAAAGTCATAATCAATAAAAGCATCTTTTAACTCAATAGCGGTTTTCAACATATCATGTGTGGAATTCCATCTTGTAGGGCATTCGGAAACCAAAAACTTGTTTGAAGAACAAGCCTTTTCAACACTTTCTTTAAAGTTGGTCACTCTTTGGCTCGAATGTTTTATGTATTTCACGGCTAACCCTATGGTATTCACTTCCTTGTTGAATGTTTTTAAACCATCTTTGACAACTAGGTTTAAAATATGAGCCATGCATCTTATATGAAAATGCTTACCACCATCATACATATTTGGCAAATTTTCTACCAAGTATTCAAGGGCTTTGTCATTTGAAGAAATGTTATCAACCGTAATGGTCATAACATTCTTTATACCCCATCCGTTTATACATTCCAAAAGTGCCCTACCAATATCCACCCCTCTATGGCTATGAATTGGTCTAAAATTAATAATTCTTTTATGCATTACCCAATCATCATCTATAAAGTGGGCGGTTAATACCATAAAGTTCATTCTTTTACAACTAGAAGTCCACGTATCGGTGGTTAAATGAACGGTGGTGGACTTGTTGCTTAAGAAATTTAATAGGCTCTTCCTCTCGTCAATAAAAAACTTAGAAACATCCCTAGCAATAGTAAAACGAGAGGGCATATTAAATCTAGGTTGCATGTTATTTCCAAATCTAATGAATGCCGGGTGTTCTACAAACTTAAAAGGAAGCTCCGCAAGAATAATCAACTCAATCAACGACTTTTTAATCAATTTTTCATCATACTTCCAAGTTTCTAAAGTACCAATGCTACTATCACCCTCAACATTCTCCCCAATCTTTTTCTTAAAAGATAGTGTTTTTTGTTTCTTAATTTTCTCAAAATCGGGGTTCTTATCACAATTTGCATAATGAGTATTCAAGTGTCGCGTACCATGCATTTTTGAATCGGCTTTGAGAACCGCATCACAATATTTGCAATATGCCATCTTAATGACTAGACCATTTTCATCCGGTTCAAACTTTGCTTCAAAGTACTTCCAACACTCGGAAGTCGTTTTCCTTGGTTTGGGAGGGGCTTTCCTTTTGCCTTTAGCAACCTCATCAGTTTCAATAGTCTCAACGTCAATCGGTTGATCCTAAACAAACAAGTAAACACACAATATCAATACACTTCATGTTACTAACTGTTTCATTAAATGTTAACTGATGTCCCATGATGTTTCATTTATTAACTGATGTTTCTCTAAGTCAATACTTTCATTAAATGCCTAAATGATGTCCCAAATATCAAATATCAAATATCAAATACCTTTCATTTATTAACTGATGTTTCTCTAAGTCAATACTTTCATTAAATGCCTAAATGATGTCCCATGATGTCTTATCAAATTATCACTACACGATCAGTTATTAAATGCCTAAATACTTTATCAGTACACGATCAAAAAATCAAATATCAATACTTTTGTGGTTTTTTTTTGCCTACATCAGTTATTATCACTCATCCCTAACCGATTTCTACCTTTTTTTTTTTTTTTTTTTTTTTTTTTTTTCATCTAAAGTATAACTATAATCAACTAATCAATTAAACAATCTAAACTAAACTATATAAAACAATCTAAACTATATAAAACATGTAAAATAACTTACTTCCATTATATTGTTTTGTTGAGATGCAAAGGATTCGTATGTAGGCAAAGAAGAAGAGAATGATTCAACCCTTGTGTTCTTGAGTTGAGATTGGTCCATTTAATTTGGTGAAGTTTCGTGCTCTTGAGTTGAGATGCGTTTTGTGTTTGGGAGATGAGTTTTCTCTTGAGTTGAGATGCGTATTTTGTGTTTGAGAACAGAAAGGGGCGGAAATTTTGAGGTAAAACCTATTAATTAATCGGGCTTCTTTTTTTGGCGGGCTTCATTCGGGTTGGAGTCGGTTTATAGCCCGACCCGACCCGATACCGATACACTACAAAATTAACAACCGACTCCCGACCCGTTTAGTATTCGGTCGGGCTCGGGCCTTGTCGGTTTCGGGCGGTTTGTCGGGCCTTGTCGGGCTCGGGCGGTTTTGCTCACCCTTATACACACGTACACCAGCGACATGGTGAACCAAAAAGAGGCTCACCACAACCGACACAAGGAATAAACGATTCTATTTGAGAGTTATGAGAAGGAATCGGTTCATTCAAAGAATCAACAAAACCAACATGGTGATCTGAATGACTATTAAGATTCGAAGAACATTTTGAAAAATCCGGAGGTGGGACAAGTGGTGTGCTCTGAGAGCTAGCAATTTCCACTACTTTCGTTATGGACTCCGGTTCTGGTTCTTGAGAAACATGAAGATTAGGCAAGTTATTCTTGCTAGTCACCGGTCTAAATTCTGCATGTTTGCTTTTAACCGTAAATCGTGAAAGTGTAGGATCAATTTTAGACGGCTTAGGAGCAATTGAGGGATTAGATCTTTGGATAACCGTAGGTTGGACGTATTTAGCATCTCCATCAGAGGGAAGTACCTGGTCCTTTGTCACCCCGGTTTCTCGTTCTATTTCCCTACGCAGAATTAATGGATCATCATGAACAACACGAATTCTTGACAATTGTGATAAAGTAGGAAGTTTTTCAACTTCGTTCCAGAATTCGTCGTAGTCGAGAGATTCCATAAGAATAGAAGAAGTTAGAATCAAATGGATAGAGGGTAAAGGGATAAAGAATCAAAAAGGGTAAGAGGGTAAAGATGAATATTTTTGGATTTTTGGATAAACATTTTGAAAAAACAAAGAATGAAAATATTTTTGGTGTTGTTAACACTTTAGGAAAAGTGTTAATAAACTTTTTGATTTATATTTAACTTTACAAAAAACTGTTTACAAACGATGGTATATGTGCAAGAATGGATCTGGAAATGCTTAAAACACGCTTACAGCCTCCCCGACAGTGGCGCCAAAATTTGATTGGTCCCGAACCGTCAAGTTATCTCACGCAAGCTAGCCACTTGTGAATGGCTAATCGTAAGAAACTCAAAACAGCTCACACACCAAATGCAATTTAGATCAGAGGAATATAATGTATTCCTGGGTCGTTAAGTCCTACGGAGGATGAATTGGTGTATAAACACTTGATCAGATGATAGAATGATCACTAAGGATAGTGATCAGTAAGGATTTTGATGGATAATTATACCTAAAGAAAAGATCTACAAATTACAGCGACTTAAATGCAAATTAAAGAAAATTAAAAAAATAAAATATATTAAATAAACGCTATCACTATTTTTACAATGATGTTTCTTGATTTTATAAAATAAAATAACTTAAATAATCTATTTTAATTAAAATGTAAACTTAAATTACTTAAAAACGTGACTTAAAATGAAAACGTTCGTTATTTATAAAAATTACGCGAGTGCGCAAGCAAAAACGTAAAATTTATGAAATAAAAGTCCTACAAGTGTAAAAACAAATTTTTTACGTACTATATGATAAAAGAAAATTTTAGAAAAAAGATTTATATTTTTTTGACTTTTATATTTTTTATTATGAATTAAATAAGATTTTACACTAATTAAATGTTTAAAAATACTAAAACTATTTAGAAAAATCTGAAACTTTTACAGAAAATGCTTGATACTAATACCAAACTAAGAAAAATGAAAAGGATGAAAAAGCTTTTTGAAATAAGCTAATTTATACGTTTAAGCTTAATAGACAAAACAAGGGTTATGTAATTAATTGTGCAAGAGATAACCAAGACAAGTCCCAAGGGTGCTGGCTATACAGGTACACATTAACACTCTCAAAGGTGGGAGGTCTCAGGTTCGAGCCTGCCTCCCCACCTTTTTGCTAAACATTTTTATTTCGATTTTTCTTTTTACAAACTACTTAAGCACAAGAAAATAAGCACTTTTCACAACTACCACTTTTTATAAAAATGACTAATAAGCTCTGTTTGAGCTTATGTATCTAAACAGTTAAGCTAGAAAATGAAATAAGCATAAGGATTAAACTAAAATGGCTAATAAGCTTTATAAATAAGCTAAGGAAACTAGAAATAAGCAAAAGAACTTGTAATAAGCTAATGTGACTGCTGAGAAAGCATAAGATCTTAAAAATAAGCACTTAACAACTCAAAATAAACACAAGCTAATTGTTTTGCACAGGACAGTTTTTGAAAAAGGGTCTAAAAAGAAAGCTGAAAATAAGCTATTAATAAGCTAGTTAAAAGAAAACTTATATTTTTCTAATTTAATTTAGCAGCTAAATATTAATATCCCAAAAGGATTTAAGCTAGATATTTATAATGAATACACAGTAAAATTCTAAATTTTATTCAAAAACGGGTATATGAAAATTTTGACTTTTTAATAACACATACAGTTTGACTTTTATGAACTTGAAATTGATTTTAATGACTGATTATGTTATAATAAGCTATACTAAGGTGAAATTAAGCTATAGTATATAGTTTTAAGCTAATTTGATGAGATTAACAATCTAGCACCTCAACAGTTAACTGGCAATAAGAAATTAGAAGCTATTTTGACTTTTTAACTAATGAAGACTGATTTTTATGACTTATCTGAGATATTAAGTGCTCAGTGACACAGAACAACCAATAACAACAACAAGTATACTCTTGAAGGCCACTTAATCAGCAAATCCAAACACCCTTTATAAGGACTGTTTTCAAGCTTTTAACACACAAACAAGATTTTAATCCAAGAAAGCCATTAATTCACTTACATTAACTGTTTTTAGACAGATTTAAACCAGAATTAACGAGATTAAATAACTATTGCTAGGAAATGCAAATTTCAAAGGAAGTGCTTACAATATGAGTTCATGCACAAAACAGGGAACTGAGGATTGAGATCACACCCTATTGCTTCCCAAGAAGCTCTAAACCAACATCAATCCAAAATCAGCTCTGCTCCATCTTTCTTGTACCATTTCCATGATTTTTTATTTTTAGCTAAATTTTTGGTATTTTTGGTGATTTTTGAATTATGAGTCTAAACTGAGTTATAAATGTTTTCAATAGCTTAAACAAGCTACTAAGAGCTTATATAAGCTTAATGAGCCCAGAACAACAACCATAAACAACATAAGACAAATTTAAGATTTTAACCATGAAATTGAAATTTGCACAAACTGAAATTAAACTGGAAACTTGGAATTGTTTATTGATAAAGATTCAAATACACTTAAAAACACTTAAACCAGTACTTGAAAGTTTAAACATACACTAGAAAGCTTGAAATAATTAAAACGACATAAGTAAAACTAAACTACACTACTTGGTCTTCTCCTCTCCTCTTTTTCTTTCTTTATATCCTTTTTAGACTCCCCACATGCTTCTGAATTTATCCCACCACCATTGGATCTCTGAAACACATCTTAGCCATTGATTTGCAAATTGGCGCCAAAAAAGTCTTAAGGCAGGTTTTAGCATTTAATGGGGTTTGGCTGTATGTAGAGGTGGAGGGGGGTTGTTAACCAGCTGGGGGGATAAGGTAGGTGAGGTGGAAAGTGGTGGTGAGGTGGTGAAAACCACTGGTTTTGGCTTAAACAGCCATGGGGGAGAAGGTGCTACAGTAGGGCGGTATTTGGTTTTTTAAATTTTGGGCTTGGGTTGGAATTGGGCCAAGGGTGGACTGGATTTGGTTTAGGTGTTTAGTAAATAGGTCCGTTTGGTTTTTAGTAATAACAAGGACTAAATATGCAATTTTCTGTTTATTAAAGGACTGAAAATGTAACATTCCCAAAGTTATCACAAGGGCTAAACCTGCAATTATTGGTTAGTACAAGGACAAATGTTGCATAAAATTCCATTTTATAAGTCCAAGGACTAAAACTGCCAATTTTGTAACTCTAGGGACCAAACTTGTAATTTTCCAAAAGTTCACCATAAGGACCAATTTTGTCATTTATGAATAGTACAAGGTTTATTTTTGATAAATTTCCATTTTTAAATTCACCAAGGACTATTTTTGACATTTCTCAAAGTTTAGGGACTAAAGTTGTCATTTTGTAAATTTTAAACTTTAAAGGGTTTATTTTGACAACTTTTGAATCCCATGGACCTTAAATGACATTTTACAAGTTTTTGAATTACCAGGGACTAGTTTTGACAACTTTTGTAACTTGGGGGACTAAAACTGCCAATTATGCAAACTTGATACGTTTTTCATCTGATTTTGGTATTTTTGCATTTAAAACACATAAAACACTTGTTTGTGATATTTTCATCATTTTGATGCATTTCTGAGTGTTTTCAGATGTTTTTGCAGTCTAGATAGTACAAAAATGATGAGTATTTGCACACTCATCAAGAACACAAGCTTTTTTCATAGTATGATCAATGGCCGTAAAGCTAGGAATGCAATTCCTGGTCTGGAGATTAGAGGCGAATGGGTGTCCAAGCCGGCTGTAGTTAAAAAGGAAGTTCTTAATTTTTTCTGAACCCACTTTCATGAGTCTACCCCGACTCGGCCGATGCTTATTTGTGATGGAATGAACAGAATTGATGATCAAGAAGGGGTGTCATTGACTGCCATGTTCTCAATGCAGGAAATTAAAGATCCAGTCTCGGGTTGTGGTTCTAACAAGGCTCCAGGGCCAGACGGTTTTAACTTCAACTTTTTTAAACATTTTTGGTATGTTTTTGCAGGAGATTTCTTTCGTATTTTATCCCATTTCCATGATACAGGTGTTATAAACACGGGTTGTGGTTCGGCTTTCATAACTTTGATCCCAAAGATTAATTCGCCTGTTGGTCTCAATGATTACAGACCGATTACTCTAATTGGGGCTATTAGTAAGGTTATTTCCAAAGTTCTTGCTAATCGTCTCAAGAAGGTGATGGGGAAATTAATATCGGAAAATCAGTCGGCTTTTCTTGCTGATCGTTTTATTCTGGACGGTCCTTTGGTGGTTAATGAGATTCTGGAGTGGTTAAAAAGAAAGAAGAAAAAGGCGTTTATTTTGAAGATTGACTTTGAGAAAGCATACGACAATGTTAATTGGCGGTTTTTATTGTCGTTACTGGCTCAAATGGGTTTCCCCGAGATATGGTGCAAATGGATTGAAGGTGTTCTTCGTTCGGCTTATGCTTCAGTCCTTGTTAACGGCTCCCCTACGTACCAATTTAAAAGTGGAAAAGGCATTCGACAAGGTGACCCGATTTCCCCATTCTTATTCCTTATCGTCATGGAGTGTCTTTCTTGGTTGTTAAAGAAAGCTAGTAGTTTGGGCATTCTTAAAGGTATTAATGTGTCGAATGATAATATGGGCTTTAATCATCTCTTCTTTGCGGATGATGCTCTAATTATTGGCGAATGGTCCAAAGAAAACATCCAAAACACGGCTCGTATTCTTAGAATTTTCTATTTATGTTCGGGCCTTCGCATAAATCTAATTTATTCGGGATTGGTACGGAAGATGGGGAGGTGGATAGTATGCTCGATGTGTTGGGTTGTAGGAGAGGGGTGTTTCCTTTTGTTTATTTGGGGGGGGGGGGGGGGGGGCGAAGATGAATAGAATCAACAATTGGAACATGGTTTTGGATGTCATTAAAAATAGATTAGCCGGATGGAAAGCGAAGCATCTATCTATGGGTGGTCGGATGATCCTCATTAAATCTGTTTTGGAGAATTTACCCATTTACTACCTTTCTCTCTATAAAGCCCCTAAGGCAGTCATAGAGAATATTGAGGCGACTATGAGACATTTTCTTTGGGCGGGTGGTAGTGTGGAGAAAAAGATCAATTGGGTGGCTTGGAACATTATCACGACATCAAAAAAAACGGGTGGTCTTGGTTTGTCCAAATTGGAAGAAGTTAACGATGCTTTACTTCTTAAATGGACGTGGCGTTTTAAAACAGGGAGAAATTGTTTATGGAAGAAAATAGTTATCGGTTGTCACGGTCTTGGTAGATCTTGGTCTTCCCTTCCGTGTTCTACATATGCTAGCGGGTGTTGGAAACAAATTTCTAAGATAGGTGGAAAAAAGATTTGGTCAGGTAATACTCTTGAAAGTTATTTTGAAGGTATTGTGGGGGATGGTTCTTCGATTAGATTTTGGATGGATTCGTGGCTCCATGAGGATCCTCTTCGCTTATTATATCCGCATCTTTTTAGACTCGAAAATCAGAAGTGGAGTCTGATTTCGGACAGGCTTAAGGTTGAGAATAACTCCAAAATTCTGCAATGGGACTGGCGTTCGAATCCAGCCACGGCCGCTGAAATTTCGGAGCTCTTTAACCTCATGAATGTCATTTGATCTATATATATATATATATATATATATATATATATATATATATATATATATATATATATATATATATATATATATATATATATATATATATAGGAGTTTACATTTAGATGGAACGATGGATGGTGCAGTTGATATTCTTATTCAAGATTCGTCGATAACGAACACGGTTGAAGCGCCGAACATGGTTGCTCTTTCTTTTCTTAACAAATGGTTTAAGAATAGTTTTTAATTGTTAAAAAATAATAATAAATAAATAATAATAATAATTTAATAAGTATAAGGATATACTCGTTATTTTATATATCAATTACTGTATAATTTAATATATAAAATAACGAGTACACGTAGTTGATATATTAAATAACGATTATACCCTTTTACTTATTAAATTATTATTATTTTTTATTTATTACTATTTTTTAACAATTAAAAAATATCATTAAACAATTTTTTAAGAAAATAAAGAGCAACCATGTTCAGCGACTCAACCGTGTTCGTTATCAACGAATCTTGAATAAGATATCAACTGCACCATCCATCGTTCCATCTAAATGTAAACTCTTATATATATAGATCAAATGACATATAAAATTCAAACCAAGAAAAAGATATTTTGTAAAGATATATATGCAATTATGAGTTTCGGTTGGATATATATGGAAACTTTAAGGATTTGAAAAGATATATATGCAATCATGAGTTTTGTTTGGATATACATGTAATTATGAGGATTTGGAAGGATATATATGCAACTCCCCATAAATCTAGAAACAATATCAACTCTATCATCTCAATTTCGTGTTCATTTTGTTTGAATTTTTAACCGATGAAGGTTTAATAGTCTAAGAAAGTTTTGTGTGCAATAACCAATTTTATCTTTCAATAATATGTTGAATTTTTAACCGATGAAGGTTTAATAGTCAAAGAAAGTTTTGTGTGCAATAACCAATTTTATCTTTCAATAGTATGCTAAAAAAAGAGAATGCCTGTGTTCTAATGATACTTTTTGATGTGTGAAAAACTCTATAACCAAATGGTTGCGGGTTCAAGTCCTGCTTAAGATATGTGTGAGATAATCTCTAGTATGTTTATTGTGAGATAGTTAAATAAAAAAATATGGTGAAAAATAATAACTTTGTTTAACCGTAATTAATTTAAAGTATATTATAATGCAACAAACAGAAATATAACTAAAGCAACCAATATCAAACTATCACTGCTCATACTTAGCCTTATACTCCATCCACAGTTGATCCACGGGCTTCCCGGTTAAGTACTCAAAAAACTTGACATCAAAATCAAACCTCATCATCTTATTAAGGTTTGCGACAAATCCAGGGACGAGCTCCTCACAATACTCAAGAAAACGGGCTGTAGTTTGATACCCTTGATCCCACGAATCCCCTTGTCCCGGCTTTGCAAACCCCTCTAGAGGCGCATAACCTGCTTTTAACACTGTAAAATCCGTGATTCCTTCAATCAACATCGATGGTGTATGACCTTCACCGTCCCATTGAAACACATGTGTCATTTCATGGTACATTAAGGATGTGAATTTCCATCTAATGTCTCCTTCAAAATCTTGTAAACAAATCGAACTAATGTTAATTTTATTATTTCCCCAACTTATTCCTTCGTAACCAGGTATCAACTCTACAATGTAAACGTCTACAGAATCTAAGGGTTTTTGATCGGAAGGGTCGTTTTGTTGGAAGAGAGTGTACCAAATGAATTCGTTAATCGTACCCATTATTATTTTTGAGTATGGAATGCCGAGTTCCTTGTCAAAACGGAAGCCGCCAGGGGTGTTGGTGGCTTCATTCATTACAAAATAGTCCACGGCGGAGATTCGGTAAAAGGATATTGATAAGGCTAGAAGGGTACATAGAATAAAGGATTTGTAAGTCATGGTACTCAAAGGTGCATTAAAAAGAAGCATCATATATGCCCTTATATACTCTGTTAATATAAATTAATAAAGATATGATATATGTTCACATTATACACAATGACATAAATAGAATTTAATTGAATGTAGTTCTATTTCTTTTGATTATGTGCATTTTATTGCATTTATCTCAAGGATTTTTACTTTAAACATGGATGGAAATTCCGGATAAAGAATATATTGATATTATTCTATATGGGTTGCGATTATGAAAATTATGAACTATGAAGCACCATCAGTAACAATAGCTAAATCAACATGGTCATTTAAAAAGTTAAAATGTAGCCTCATGCCCTTATCTGTTTAGAAATACAATTTGAACTTCGTAAGAACAAAGTAGCACTTAATTAACTGTGTTTCATGTCATATGCAGTTTATGCTTCTTGTGAACGCATAATTTTGCAATTAATGTCTAACGATTATGGTATTATCATAAGTCCAAGGCTAAAAATAACAATGAACGAGGCATTCGGACCTATGCACTGCACAGATTGGTTTTTGCGGATTTTGTTGTAGCATTTTTATTAGGCAATAGGTCGTAGGTAAATGTTTGTTGCGTAAATATGATGTTATTTTTATTGAATTGCTCTTCTTTATAAATTTCTTGCTAAATTGATAATTCTTTCACGTACATATACCAATATATTAATTAGAATACGAATGACTTGGGTAATGAATTATCTATTATCCTATATACTATACATCAAGACATTAACAGTGTCTTCACACACTCACAGCATTAAATGCAGTTCACACACACACGCATTAAATGCCAACTTTCACAACTTGGCAAAAACAGCCCCTGAGGTTCAAGTGTCGCTGCAAAGTAAGTCCTTTTGAGCAATTTGGCAAAAATAGTCCCTATCCAAACTCACGTCTACAAAAGCAATCCCGCTGCATCGCGCGGGTTTCCACACTCGTATATACTATAGAGCAAGACACAAGTTTGTTGCATTAATTGCTATCTATAGCAATTTGGCAAAAATAGTCCCTAAGGTTTAAGTGTCGTTGCAAAGTAAGTCCTGTAGCATTAATTGCTATCTATAGCAATTTGGCAAAAATAGTCCCTAAGGTTTAACTGTCGTTGCAAAGTAGGTCCTGTAGCATTAATTGCAATCTATAGCAATTTGGCAAAAATAGTCCCTAAGGTTTAACTGTCGTTACAAAGTAAGTCATTTGTAGCCACGATAATAGTCCTTAAGGTTTGAATTGTATTTGAAAAGTAGGTCCTTCAAGGACTAACCAAATAAAGTTTGTAGCATTAATTGCTATCTATAGCAATTTGGCAAAAATAGTCCCTAAGGTTTAAGTGTCTTTGCAAAGTAAGTCCTTTGTAGCCGCGAAAAATAGTCCCTAAGGTTTGAATTGTCTTTGCAACGTAGGTCCTTCAAGGACTAACCAAATAAATAGACAAACAAATTTTCCGGTCATTCATCAGTTCCAAATTTACGTCTACAAAAGCGATCCCGCTGCATCGCGCGGGTTTCCACACTCGTTGTAACTAATTATGTTGTAGGTTCAAGTTTGCGGTTATGTTCTAGGATGTTGGTTGTCGTTGGTTGCAACCGTGAGATGGATTTGGTGTTGACATTGGTTATTTACAATAATATTTCAAATGTCAAAAAATTGTTAAAAGATGCAGGTGATGTAAGACAACAATATTCTACTAATACTCACATAATCCGCATTCAACCTTAGCAAAAGCATATTAGCTTTTTTACATATTGGGTAATGGTCATGTTCTCGTGTGGAGAAGGACCTAATCCTAGACATGATGTTTAAAAAAAAAAAAAAAAAAAAAAAAAAAACTAAATTCTTCCATGGCTTCTTCCATAGCTGAATCAAGGTAGTCTTCCCATAGCTCAGAATTTATTGGTTTCTTTATCACTGCAAAACATTAACATACACACATATATTCCATAAGATTTTACATAATTGATCCAAAAACCTCAACAAAAAATAAATAAATAAATAAAAAGTTGAAATAAAGGTCTCTTCATAATCAAAGTATCATAACTTCATAACCCTTTAGACTCAATCTTTATACAATTTGACCCAAACCCATCTCATAAACACCATAAAGTTCCAATAAGCAATCAACTTTATGTGAAAGTGGTCATAATACTCATTTTTCACTCCACAAACAACAAAATTATATAAAATATATAGTAAAGTAAGAATGCATGCTAAAAATTGAACCTGCTTTTGTTTTGTGTATGAGATTAATTATAGTTGCATTGAAGCTTCTTTGAACTTTGGGATTTCAAGATTCTTTGTATTATTCTTACGGAGTATATAAAATATATATATAAATTTTCAGATGAGACAGAGAAAAGAAAGAGTATAGATACATGAAAACTAACTCACACTTTTAATGTATTAAAATATACGACTATACTCATTTCCTTTGATAGTTCACTTTTATACATCACCTCTTCTCTTCTCTTGTAACATGAGTAAGAGAATCATGTTGTGTTACCTGAACGGCTGCACACGAAAAAAAAATCAAGAAACAATTCTAAAAATTAATTACAAAATAAAGTAGGAGAAATGAATATTTGAACTTTTGTGTTTGTACATGTGATTATGGCCGGTTTATATGGACATGATTTAGGTTAAATCATCAATTATTTTTGCAACCTTTTCAACTTCTAAGTTAATGTGACAATTTTAGCTACATTTCATTTGTGCTCTAAATGTTTTGGTTTTAATATTTGGCTACAACAAATATCAAAGGTATAATATAAGTACTCATATACTCTTATTTTGTCTATTACTATAAAAGAAATCTATCACACAATAATCACAATCTGAATGGATTATTACAGCTTCAAGAGAAGCACATACCAAATTACAAAGAATATCTCGTCTAACTATTTGTTTTATAGAGGCATTTTATTTTGCTTACTTAAAAATCCATGCTTACCAAGGGATAAATCCCCACCATCCATCTAGTCTAATCTAATGGTGGAGATTAACCTAATATTTAATACTTAAACCTAAGTCCATGTTTTTTTTGTTGTCTTTTTGTCTTTCTTTTTTATTAACCTTTTTTTTTTTTTTTTTTTTTTTTTTTTAATTAATTTCCGTTTTTTTTTTATGAATTAACATTTTTTTTTAAAAATTTGCGTTATTCACGTTTTTTTTTTATTTCGCGTTTTTTTCTTCGCTTTCATACGTTTTCCTCTGTTTTCATACGTTTTCGTCGGTTTTCATCTGTTTCGTCCGTTTTCCAACGTTTCCATCCATTTTCTTACGTTTTCGTCCATTTTAATATGTTTTCGTCTATTTTCTTACCTTTTATTTCGTTTTCGTCCGTTTTCATACGTTTTCATCCGTTTTCTTACGTTTTCATGTATTTTCGTCCGTTTTATACGTTTTCGTCCGTTTTCAGACGTTTTCGCCCGTTTTTATACGTTTGCATAGGTTTATATACGTTTTAGTCCGTTTTCATACGTTTTCGTCCGTTTTTAGACGCTTTCGCCCGTTTTCTTACGTTTTCGTCCGTTTTCTTAGGTTTTCGTTTGTTTTCATACGTTTTCGTCCGTTTTCATACGTTTTCGTCCATTTTCATACGTTTTCGTTTGTTTTTTTACGTTTTCATGTACTTCCATCCGTTTCCATACGTTTTCTTCGTTTTTAGACGTTTTCGTCCACTTCTATACGTTTTCATCGGTTTTCATAGGTTTATATACGTTTTCATCCGTTTTTTTACGTTTTCGTCCATTTTTAGACGCTTTCGTCTGATTTCAGACGTTTTCGTCCGTTTTCATACGTTTTTGTCTGTTTTTATACATTTTCGTTCGTTTTAATACGTTTTTGTCCGTTTTTATACGCTTTTCATTCATTTTTATACGTTTTTTCCGTTTGCAGACGTTTTCGTCCGTTTTCATATGTTTTCGTCTGTTTTTTGTAGTTTTTTTATACGTTTTCGTCTATTTTCATACGTTTTCATGCTTATTATTAAAAAAAAGTTAATGTCTAATATCACTTGTAATATTTCATAAACAAACAAGTATGTTTTTTTAACCTTTAATATCACCTGAGATATTTCATTGCTCTGTATATTTTTATATATTATCACCTATGTGTTTTATAATATTTTTATAATTTTCAGTTACATGATAGTTTTTGTATCTTTCATCGCAATTGACAAGCGTATATTTTTTTAATGCAACCAATGTTATCTATCACTTGTGATATTATACTCTTAGTAGAAATAAAATGGTTAAAGTCTCTTTATGTGAATTCTTAGTTTGTTCAAAAAAATGCTAATTTAATGCAACACTTGTTTGATTTTGAGAATATGTCAAATCTCTATTTTCATTATTCATTTTGATATTTTTAAGTGACACTTATTTATCTCTTATGATATAATACTGTAAGGAAGATGAAGAGTATTACATTCTTCATCATGTATGTGTTATCAGTTTTGATACTCAACTAAGATTGTGAAATATTACATTCTTACCAAATGTGATAAGAATTTAGTATTTTACCAAGTATATATGAAAGAAATAATAATATACATCACTTATTATATTACTGTGATGATTCTCTTTATTTTTTTATTTGTGTTTTTGAAAATATTTAGAAAGATTTTTGTGTTTTATGATAATATGAAATATTAAAAAAGGTGTTTAACTGAAAACAAGAGATGTTATGATACTTTGGTTAGACTTGTAGTGGCATTTTTTTTTAATAGATACATTGTGCATGTTTCGATAGGTTTTATAGATGGATTTAAAAATATCTATTGTTGAATCAGCAAACTAAACAAGCTATGGTTGAAAAAAGCACATCTTTATAAACAAACTGAGCAAGCTCAAACACCTGTGATATCACACATTATATCACAGGTGATATCACCTCGCTTTTGATATCACATGATATCACAAGTGATATAAACTATGATATCACACATGCTACCACCGGTGATATCACACATGATATCACGTGTGATATCATGTGATATTACAAGTGAGGTGATATCACCTGTGATATCATGTGTGATATCACATGTGTTTGAGCTTTCTCAGTTTGTTTATAAAGATGTGTGCTTTCTTCAACCATAGCTTCTTTAGTTTGCTGATTCAACCATAGATTTTTTCAAATCCCGCTATAAAACCTATCGAAACATGCACAATGTATCTATTAAATAGAAAAATCCACCACAAGTCTAAAAAAAGTATCATAACATCTCTTGTTTTCAGTTGAAAAACTTTTCTAATATTTCATAATATTATAAAACACAAAAATCTTACTAAGTATTTTCAAAAACACAAATAACCCAAAAAAAAATAAAAAAAAAATCATCATATTCTTAGTTGAGTATCACAACTGATAACACATACATGAAAAAGAATGTAATACTCTTCATCTTTCTTACAGTGTTATATCACAAGAGATAAATAAGTATCACTTACAAATATCAAAATGAAAACGTCTGAAAACGGACAAAAACGTATAAAAACGAATGAAAAACGTATAAAAATGTATGAAAACGAACAAAAACGTCAGAAAACGGACAAAACGTATAAAAACGGATGAAAACGTATAAAAACGGACGAGAACGTCTGAAAACAGACGAAAACGTCTAAAAATGGAAGAAAACGTAAAAAAACGGACGAAAACGGACGAAAATACATGAAATCATAAAAATAGAGACGAAAATGTCTAAAAACGAACGAAAATACATGAAAACCTAAAAAAACAGACGAAAACGTATGAAAACGGACGAAAACGTATGAAAACGAACGCAAACGTAAGAAAACGGGCGAAAACGTCTAAAAATGGAAGAAAATTTAAAAACCGGACGAAATCGTATATAAACCTATGAAAACGGATTAAAACGTATAAAAACGGAGGAAAACGTATAAAAGCGGACGAAAACGTATGAAAATGAACGAAAACGTATGAAAACGGTAAAAAACGGGCGAAAACGTACGAAAATGGAGGAAAACGTTGGAAAACAGATGAAAACGTATAAAAACGGACGAAAACGTATGAAAATGGACGAAAACGTAAGAAAAAGGAGGAAAACGTTGGAAAACGGACGAAACAAATGAAAACGGACGAAAACAGAAGAAAACGTATGAAAGCGAAAAAAACACTAAAAAAAAAGCGCGAATAACGCGAATTAAAAAAAAAAAAAAAAGTTAATTTAAAAAAAATGGGAATTAACGAAAAAAAATTAAAAAAATAAATAAAAGGTGAATAAAAAAGGAAGACAAAAAGACAAGAAAAAAAAATTAAATCTTGATTTAAGATCATTTGAGGACAAAAGATTATTTACATACCAAGGGATCAATCTCCACCCTCTATTTTTATTTGATCTAATGGATGAGATTAATGCCAACAATTTAAAAAACCCACTTTCATCATTTTTTTTCAAATATTAATATTTTTCAAACCGTTAATCGTTAAGCGAAAAAAAATATATCATTGCGACGAGCATTTAATTATCTTTTTATAGATAGGCACTTTGATATACTTTCGACAAAAAAATAATTTTTCGTATTTTTCACGTTTTTTTTTTAAGTTTTTTCATTTTTTTACGTTACTGAAATTTGCATTTAAAATCATATATGATAAAACACTAATTTGAATATCACATGTGATATTAGTGTAATATCATATATGATATGTAATATCACATGTGATATTAGTGTAATATCACATATGATATTACATATCATATATGATTTCACACTAATATCACATGTGATATTCAATTTAGTGTTTTATCATATATGATTTTTTCATGCAAATTTCAGTAACGTAAAAAAAACGAAAAAATAACGAAAAAACGTGAAAAAAATGAAATTTTTTTCTTTTTTCGAAAGTATATCAAAGTGCCCGTCTATAGAAAGATAATTAAATGCTCGTCGCGATGGTGTAAATATTTTCACTTAACGATTAACGGTTTAAGAGATATTTAAATTATAAAAAATATGTGAAATAATAAAATGCTTTTAATCTCAGTCATTGATTTCTTTTTAGATGGATGGTGGAGATGAGTCCCTTGGTATGTGATAAAAGTTTTGTATGTAAAATAACTCTCCTCTTAAATCTTAGGTTAATTTTTAAACTAGATGGATGGTTGAGATTTGTCCATTAGTAAGCACCAAAATAAGGGTAAGCAAAAGAAAATTCCTTTTGTTTTATATTTACCTATAAATGATGAGAAGATATAATATACTTTTTATATTCCTATTTTTACATAAAGAAGACCCATCTTTAATTTTGTTTATACTTTAATGAGACTACTTGATGAGTAATCAGGAATGTAAAAAGAGCAGATTTTCTGAGACTGGTGATTCACCAAACAATTCGATCTTAAGTAAAAGAAAAAAAGATAAGCAACGAAGCCGGTCCACATCTCTATTCCATTAATTTTACTTCCGGTAGTTCAGTCTGATGATCAACCTTACTTGGTTAAGCTTTTGGACAAAATGCTTCCTTTTTTAGCAAGTAATGACAGTGGATGTAGATACTATATTCGCCATAGGGTTAGCATGGAAAGTTTTCAGCTTAGTAACATTTCAGGTGTACATCTATTTATGTTGCTCACACCAAGAGATATCATATAGGACTCCTTTAATTCATTAACTCTAGCACCACGAAAGGCAAAGGAAAATTACCAGCCTAAGAAACCTATAATGATATAGCTTCATCCGTCCTTAAAATACACGTTCATAATCTTATATATACTATTTTTAGTAAATCAAATACCCTATGTCCTGGATAATAATAACATGCACATTAAGAGCCATCAAGATATGCACATATGTATCGCGATCTCTTGCCAAATAAAAGTCATATCGCCATGCTCATTCAGCATTTACAACTCCGAAAGTTAAAACAACAACCATGACCACATACAACATTAAATCTCTACTCGAAATAGCATGTTTAACATACCTTTTAGAATATCACCTATTTCCAACTCCAACATCATGCATGAGAAAAAGAAAACCAAGAAACAATTCTAAAAATAAATTACAAAACCGGTTTATAAATTACAAAACCGGTTTATATAGGCATGGATTAGGTTAAATCATCAATTATTCATGCAACCTTTTCAACTTCTTCTCAATCCATAACGTACTTTTAATTCTATACTAAACACTACTAGACAACAGGGCAACACCGACAGTCAAATCCGTCATTAATCCGTCGGTAACAGTGGTTACCGACGGTTTACTCACGAAAAGTTTCCGTCGGTAATATCGTCGTCGGTAATTTTGGTGACGGACTTTACTGACGGATTTCAAAAATCACCAACGGAATTTTCCGTTGTTAATTATCAACAAGTTATGATAGGATTAACGACGGATTTTAGTGACGGATTCCTAACAGGTATTACTAACGGATACCCGTCAGAAAATGCCGACGGAGTTTGCCAACGGATAATCGTCACTATCTCGACAAAATATAATTAGTGTCCCGTCACTATCCCATCACAAATCTGTGGCTGTTTTTGTTGGCCCGTTTTTCTGGATCTATAATCAAGATATACCAAAAGTACAAGAAACAATTGAATCTGTAAAAGCTTTTTATTTATCAGTCATGAATCTGTTTTGATACAAATGCTATCTATTTATACATATATGAAACGGTACAATGAAAAGTCATGTTGGTTCATAAGAACCAACAGGTATGTCGGTTATGGCATAACTGCCATTTAGCAGTTATTTCGTAACTGCTTGTAACTGATGTGGTTGACTTTTCTGTGTTTGACTTCTAGGTTGACCGAGTCATATGGGTGTTTACTGGGTCGATTTGGGTATTGTGATGGGTCGATTGGGATTAACCGAATATTCTCCCCCTTAATCACAATCGCTGCGACGTAGGTCTTTAAGTCTTCTTGATTCATCTTCTGGTTAAATCCACCATCTGAGCTTTTAATTTCTTGTAGTACTTGTGATCATCCTTATGTCCAGGTAGATCAATTTTCCTTCGGTTACTTCCACCTTTTCTGTTGTGATCTTCATTATGTCCATGTTGATCTGGTTATTTCCACCTTTGTGATCTTCCTCAAGTCCAGGTTGATCATATTTGTCTGGTTATTTCCACCTTCATTGTTGTGATCTTCTTTAATTCCGGGCTGATCATATTTTTCTGGTTATTTCCACCTTCATTGTTGTGATCTTCCTTAATTCCGGGATGATCATATTTTTCTGTTGCTTCTTCAACAGTTGCCATAAGCAATGTTGGTTCTAAGTCTTCTTCAATGAGATTAGACTGTTCTTATTTCTTTGATGGACATTTGTTTGCAAAATGCCCATACTCCTTGCATTTAAAACATATCACCTTACTCTTATCATGAATAAATTTATTTGAGTTGATGTTTGATTCTTTCTTGGAATTATTTTCTTGGCCTCGCAACAAATCGTGTCCATATTTTTCACAGTGTCTTCCGTGAGTAATGTTATTGTTGTGACGTGTAAAAAATAACTTATATTGATCGTTATTGTCTTTATTCTTCTTAAACTTTATTGTTTCCTCGTACGTCTTAAGTCTCCCAATTGCTTCTTCCATCGTCATATCTTAAATATATTGACAATAAAAAATATCTTCAAAAATCTAACAGGAGGTGTGTTGAAGTAATTGTTCTATTGATGCAAAAGTACAAGAAACAATTGAATCTGAAAAGCTTTTTTATTTATCAGTCATTTCACTTAGGTCGGAGTATTGCTCTATTGATGCAACTATTGCATACCTATCGGGTACAACATTTAATAGTTTCCGTACTAAGGTTTGATCTTCAATTGTGTGTCCTAGACTAGCGGCTTTGTTTACGAGTGTTGTTAGTTTTGTAGAGAAGGTGTCAATTGTCTCGTCTTCCTTCATTTGTAGCATCTTAAAATCAGATTTGAGTGTTTGTAGTCTTGCTTGTTGAACTCTGTCTTCGCCAACGTGTCTAGTTTTCAAAGCATTCCAAATGTCCTTCGCGGTTTTGTGTTTTGTTATTTGATGTAATTGTTCTTCAGGTAAGGCTTGATAAAGGAAAGCAATAGCGTTTTTGTCTTTTTTCTTATCGGGTTGAGTCGATTCAGTCGGCTCTATTGTTTCCCATAAACCATTCGCTTCGAGAATGATTTGTATTCGAATTGCCCATAATGAGTAATTCTCGGGTTTTAGGATTAGGCATTCAAATTGTGGTGTACTATTTGTGCTAGGTTCCTTATTTCTACTTCCTTTCGTCATATTTTAAAGATATTAACAAAAAATCTCAAAAAATACTTTTTAACATTAGGTGTGTCGAAATTCCAATATCTAGCAAGTTTTTTTTGTATTTTGCCTTATAGGCTATAAAAAACTTTACGGGACTAGTTTTTAAATCCAAAACTATCCTCGGAGATTTTATATTCTAAAAACAAAAAACCTAAGGTTAATTATTCCTTAAAAAATATTCCTAAACAGTATAATAAGTAGTGTAATAACTAAGTTATTATACTTAGTAAAATTTTGAAGAGATATTAATTTTAAAATAAAGCAACTTATCAAAAAACTATATATATCAAAATTAATATACTATATAGAAAATAAAAGTTGAAAGGGTGGCTTTTGTAAAATTTAGAACCTGGGGGGTTTATAGTGTAACCTGTAGCCCTCTTTTTTACTTTGAGATGTCCTAAATATATTAAGCGCCTCTTTTTATCTGCCTCTTATCTCTTCTGAGTTATGAGATAGTAAAAAATAACGCTTCTCCTTTTTTCTTTGAGACTTGTTCCTTCTGTCTCTTTTTTCCGGGATGATACCCGCCCTTCTCCTTCTCCAATTTCTAATGGTTGACCGTCCTTGTTTCTTCTCCGGTGTGTTGTGTTTTTCATGAGCATTTATAATCCCTCAATTCGAAACTTAGGGTTTTTCTATCCGAGAGTGAATTTGAATGATTGGAGATAAGATTGAATCGATTGATGATTCAATCGTGTGTTCTGGGCTTGATTCCTTAATTGAACAGGTGTGTTTGTTCTATGTTGAATCGTTTAATTTTCTGCCCTAATTGATGACTTCGTTATTTTTTTTTGTTTTGAATCAAAAGGTAAACGATTTAATCGTTTCTGATCCTATTGGATTTGCTTATTCTGTTTCGTGGTAAATTGTTATCAAAAAAAAATTCTTGCAAATTGATATCTGATGCCGGTTGAGCAATCACAAATTGTGATTGTTCCCTTGTTGCGATATATTCAAAAAAAACACAAAAGATGATCTTTTTGATTTTGTGTTTGAATTATTATTTGCAGAAAAAAATTTCCAAAACAGTTTCTTGTTCTTTTGATTCTGAAACTAAAACGAATAGATTGGTATATGATGATTTTGTGGCTCTGATACCAATTGTTGGCCAGTTTTCTGGATCTATAATCAAGATATACCAAAAGTACAAGAAACAATTGAATCTGTAAAAGCTTTTTATTTATCAGTCATGAATCTGTTTTGATACAAATGCTATCTATTTATACATATATGAAACGGTACAATGAAAAGTCATGTTGGTTCATAAGAACCAACAGGTATGTCGGTTATGGCATAACTGCCATTTAGCAGTTATTTCGTAACTGCTTGTAACTGCTGTGGTTGACTTTTCTGTGTTTGACTTCTGGGTTGACCGGGTCATATGGGTGTTGACTGGGCCGATTTGGGTATTGTGATGGGTCGATTGGGATTAACCCAGTTTTTGGCAGTTGATTACCGCCAAAATTATTTACTGATCGTAAAATCCAGTAAAACTAAAGAACGCAAAAGATTCAAATCATATTGTACAATCTGCAAATACAAGTCCAATTCAATATTCGAATAACACATTCAATACAAAATATGTCAAAATGGATGATGTCTGATATACAACATATAAAAAAAGATAGTAATGTAATTTGGGTTGTTTCATGTCAATTGTACTCTTATTGCAACTCAACTTCTTTCTTCCACGGGAGATACATGCAACTGGATACAACCAAAATGTACACAACATTAGTAAGTAAAAGCCAAACTGACCCATTTTGGCCCATGCCAACCCGTTTCAGCATACACCAAACCATTACTGTATGATGCATTCATACATAACATAACATGTTTCAACTTTAAACACCCTATTTGAGTATAATACAACCAATACAACCCATTCATACGCAAGATAACTAATTTATATTAAATAAAACTAATTTCAACTCGCTCCAACCCATTTCAACTCTAAATGACCCATTTCATCATAAACTAACCCAATTCATTTCAATATAACCTTAAATATGATGTTACAAGTTAATAAATCCGGGTTCACAAAAAACCCCTAAATTCAAAAATCAACAAAATAAGAAATTAAACCATGAACACCTTAAATTGATTTCTAAATTGAACATATAAAATATAAAATTACCTGATTTTATATTAATATCCTTAATACAGTAAGCAATGATGGTGAATGGCTTTGGCTTTTGGATTGTAAGGATGGGTTCGAGACTCCAAGGACAAGTGTCTGGTGAAGCTGGGAAACCACACCATAGTCTTTCTATGATTTTGATTTTGGGGAAAATGGTAGGGCATGACTGAATTAATGAAAGGTTGGAGGGAACAAAAAAAGATGGAGGGATCTAAAAAAGTGATTTTGATTTTGGGGGAAATTTGGGGCGGGATATAATGAAAATTGGGGGAAGAATAAATTTTGAGGAAATGTTTTTAAAACTAATATAAGGTAGAAATGTATGATCACAAAATTCAATACATTGATTTACTACGACAACTTCATTTGTAAAAATATTATATTAGTCGTGTGTAGGGCTGAGTACCGAAGGTTCAAAACCGAACCGGACCGATGAAACCGACCGAATCGACAGCCCGTCGGTTCGATTTTGGTTTCAGGTTTTACATGATTTCGGTTTCGGGTCGGTTTGGTCCGGTTCAGCTCAAAACCGAAAAAAACCATACCAAAATACACCTAGACCGACAAAAAACCGAACCGAACCGACAACATTCGGTTCGGTTTAGGTTCGCGTTTTTCACGATTTTCGGTCCACGGTTTTCTCGATTCGGGTCGGGTCGGTTTATGACCGATGCTCAGGCCTAGTCTTGTGTAGACAATATTAAGATTAAATGGGTGTTTGTTTTATCTTATTTTGTTAGTTTGATAACATATTTCATAAAAAAAAATAAGTTCATTGTAGTGAATAAAGTTGTTTTGGGTAAAAGGTTTATTTTGGAAAATTTCGTTAAAAAAAAAAGAGGAAATGATATATGTTACAATGATGCACGGAAGACGGCCCAAGATATATCCTTAAGTTGTCCAAGAAAACAACCAATCAGCTAACATGCCGAAAACCCCGCTCGACCCCAAACCTTTGCTCAAACACACAAGAGAACAATCAAGCATAAAAATGTTCATAAACGAATGGACAACGAAGAACGCCTTCACACAAATATTAACAAAGAGAGTTTATAACGTATGTACCTTTTTATTGCTCATTATGATTAAAGAATGCCTTCTTACAAGCATACTTCGGGTAGGTACCAACACTAACATCACGCCTTCGTATACTTAATTTTAAAAAAACTAACAACCTAAAACAAGAATACATCGGTTAGGTTCTAACACTAACATTGTAGTATCAAAAAATATATATAAAAAATCGCAAATTCCGTTGATAATCTGTCGGTGGCACTGGCATATTGCAAATAGATACCTTTACATCATTAACGTGTCACTAATCCGTCGGGAGTTAATGACGGATTACCATCGGATCTTCCTCCGTCACTACTTTGTGACAGAATACTGACGGAATCTCCTATCCGTCATTAGTGCGTCAGAAATCCGTCAGTATTCATTGACAGATTACTAACGGATTTTAGTGCGTCGGTAATCCGTTATAAATCTGTCAGATTCCGTCAACAACACTCCCTGACTCTCTGTCGGCAATCCGTCAGTAATTTCATCAGTAATTACTAACGGATTTATTTCCGTCATTAAATCCGTGAGTGTTGCCCTGTTTTCTAGTAGTGAAATACCATGTCATCAATTCCGGCAAACCTTGCACTTCCATCTCCTCCATTAAGCAAACATGAATTTAACGACATGATTCTTTGTATGCACGCAATTACTCTACATTTAATCAGCGATGAGACCTATGAATGATGAGGCTGCATTAACTTCGTAGCTTTAGGTTGCTTGTACAGTACATGGGCTTGAAGCCTCCACATTAATAACAGTAACTCCACCATTCTTTGTATTCCTTGAGTTAAATTGAGAGATTGTGTGAAGCTTTAGCATGTTTGTACCGGACTTTTTGTTTTGCATATTAACACTTGCGCATTAAATTAGTGTACTGAATCGTTATATGTAGTAGATACCAAGCCATTAATTCTCAATCACTTTATTCTCCTACTTCCATAATACGATCGAAGTACCACTTATATATTGTCACAACATCTCGGGGCGAGTATCATACTATTTTTCCAATGAATAACTTGCTATTTCGTAATTTTAAACCCTAAACTATCGTCATCCATAAAGGTATTGTCACATAAAACGTATAATAAAAAAACATTTTTTGCCGAAAAGTTTAATTACAGAGCACTAGTTGGTGCAATGCGCGTATAACCTACTGGTACTTGTTTATGGTGGATTGCTAACCGCTTGTTAAGAATCCCTTCTTATCAGTAAATTTCATTGGTCGTTGGAAAAGAAGAAAACAAAATTGCTAATTTAAACATGAAAGACTTTGAATCTAATAGATACTACATATGTTTATTAGCAAATCTATTTTATCTAATAAAATAAGCTTTTGTACAAGTCTTTCTAAGCACCCAGCATTAAAAATTCGTTTAATTCTCATACGTGTCATACCATATTTAGAGTCATGGTACAACTCTTCTGCTGCACCAATATTGTAGAGCCCTTCCTCTACACACTTCCTCTACAACTTCTCCCATACGTTTTGCAACTCTTATTTAATGTCAATCAGTTTCCAATTAACTAACCTATTTTTGTAAAGCATTAAAAACATTCATTCCGTTTCAATTGTAATCAATATTAAAACATCATTATCAAAACACAATTATCAAACCCCGATTCAAAACATCGATTCAAAAACTTTCTGTCAAAGTTGTTTTGAATCAAAACATATTATTTGTTGTGTTGTAGCAAAACCCTAAAAACAATTGGGAATTCCTAAAATTATAGTTTTAGATTTTGCAGGTTGATCAAAGTCATCTCCTTTCTGCCATGTACGAAGGCAAACATTACTCAGAGAAGCTCATGGGCTTGGATTCATGGAAGGTATGTCATTTGACCTGTATAATATTCAATTTGTGTAAAAGTAATAATGAGTGTGATTAAGTCTATACACAATATGCATCATATATTGTATCAAAGTTACGAAACGCCCCTGTAAGAATATTAATATGCAATGGGATTTTTTGTTGAGATGAATGGGTACATTTGGGTTCTACCGACTATTTTTTGTTCAGATGAATGAATAACTTTGTGACGTAAAAGCGATGCTAAACACTCCCTAAGTGATTGTGTCATATAATGAAACATCATATATGTTTCTTTAAAAATTTGTTTTGCAGGTAAACAGCAGGATGTGTGTGTATTAGTTTTGAGAAAATAAGTGAGTATGTGTAAGTGTCTGATTTTTTTATGATCATATATTGACGTTAATACTTGGGGTCTTTGCCACAAGTTATTAAGCACACATTTTAACTGTAGCACTAGATTCAAAAGATGCCACTTTTGATTTTTTAGGTAATGCTTAATCATGAAATATACAGTATTTAAATTAATCTGGTCACATGGAATTTTATCAATCACTTTAATTTATATATCCAGTGTTATGTTACATTTTGCCGTTCTTTGTTGAAGTTAAAGCTTTATTATGAAAAGTGGTCAATATGATACTCCATGCTTTTTCAAGAAACCAACTGAATCTCTTATGTGTGAATCAAGAAAGTGTTAAGGTTGATGCTAACATGCTTACACAATCCCATATAGTTATAACACCTTTTGTCTAAAAAGGTTATAAGTTTTTATTGATAGTCCATGTCAAATATGATTGAAATTTTTTGCTTTTACACTGATCTCATTTTTATTTAGTTTGGGTGCTAATAATCGATGTACTTGCAAAAAGCTGTTATGGCACCTAATAAGGAGGAGCTGATCCAATCTTGCTTTTAAGAACTCCCCTAACACGACTTCAACAATTGTTACCATGGTGCCCAATATTGTCGTACTTGAGGTCTGGACTATATGTTTCTTTTTTGTATCATGCCTATCGGGTAACAAGAGCTTAGAATCATAAGTGAAAAGGTCTAACAAGCTAAAATGCAATAGTTTTGTTAAAATATGAGACGTTCTTGATTGCTATTTGAAGTCATGCCAACGATTAAACCACGTACCTTGTGCATATTGACATCCTTGAACACATATGGGATTGTGTAAGCAATATTTATATATACCCGGGTATTCTGGTGTTATAACTATCTTTGTTAATTTTCGAATTTTGCGCCTTTCGCAGGATGACTATTTGTTGTTTGCTCAAAGAATGAATCTCGCAAGTTTCCAAGGAAACTATAGTCGAAATCTCGGAAGCAAGACCTTGCGAAAAGGTATGATTTGTCATAAATATTTTATATTTTATTTGAATGAGATATTTTGCATGATTTAAATTATTTAATCATGAGGTTTACCAGATAAATGTTAACTTTAGCCTATCAGTTATGTTTTATATGTAGTTATGTTTGCAGTCAACTGAATTTTCCCATAACCCCATTGTAGTTTCTTTTTGGATACTTTTTCATCCTTGACTTTATAAATGCATTTCTTCAATGGTGTTAGCAAACATAGATGGACAGGAAGTTCTAATGCACATTTGTGGATTAAAATTTTTTGGAATGTTACACTAAAAAATAAAGGAAAACAATGTAATGCCATTTATACTCTTTAGAGTTATCCCGTGATCAGTTTATTGTTTATTTTTGTAACAAGATGTATCAAGTTTTTTTTTACATAAGTGACAATTCCACAAACGACATTGTATGTAAAGAAGTATTTTTTTAACTCTGTATCATTGATTTTTAGGTTTCAGGCACCAGGAATTGATGTGGTGATTTTTTTAATATGAAGGAAAAAGCATGTGCCGAGGTTGGAATCAAGTATATTGACGTCGATCTTCCGTATTAAGCAGTCGAAGCTGAATTTATGGCAAAGGTGCTCTTTTGGCATATGCATATTCTTCACAAGAATGAAAATGTTGCCTTCACAAGTAGAATTGCAGCAACACTGTACCACTTGTGACTGTTGTGTCTTCACTCTTCACAAATACAGGTGGTATATGTATGTACCTCAATATTTATCTAAACTAATCCTTTTACAATACGTGGTGTATTTTGTGTTTTGTAACTCTGAATTATTTATTCGAATTTATGTAGAACCGAGTTTTGTGTGCTATATCAGCAGGTAGTTGATTGATGAAATAAGAGAACAAGACGCCATCTTCACTTGGGCGTGTTTTGTTGAATTGTGGAGCTCAAGTCAGTTGTGAATGTGAAAGCAGCTTTTTTATGCAGTAATAGAAGTTGTTCAGCCCATGAGTAGGAATGCTCATGTGAACTTAAAGGTAACCTGGATGTGAATTGTTTACCATATTGTATTAGAGTTGCCAATTTCAACCCTATCACTTGAAAATGGGTCAAAGTGTCAAACTGGGTCAAAATGGGTTGAGTAGTAAAATGGGTCGAAAGGCACCTAAAGTAGTATATGAATGTGCACAATCAAACATTCTGGATTTTGTAATCATATATAATACACTCATAATTTCTATAATTTCTATAATTTTTATAATTTCAAAAATAGTCGTTAATCATATATAATACACGCATAATCTACCCATTTGTCACATCTTATTGGTTGCTTCATATATAATCCTGTTTAGGAAGAAGTTTTTAATATCTGTCATTAACATGAGGTGATAATAGGATTTAAATATTTGATACAAAGTTAGTGAGATTAGGAGTTCACATGTACGTTTCTTTTTGTGGGAACTATCCCGCTTACATGAACTCATATTTCTATTGATTTTCTTATGTGAAGGATAGCGAGGGCCAAACACCATTGCATTACACTGTTGTTTGTGATAGAGAAAGCATCGCTGAGTTGCTTATGAAGATCATGGTAAACTACGAATATGAAAGACAGTGACCAATAACTACCCTTCTGATCTTTGTGATTCAAAATGGCCTTAAGTACTCCCTATTGTTTGATAATTTTTTTCACATGTACGTTTGTCAAAATCCCACAGTTTTGTCAGAAGTTTTGTTATTAATTAGATCAAATTTAAAATTGCATATAGTAAGGGTTGGGCCCCTTTGCATTGAGTTGTTGATCGTGGCCATTTCGAAGCTGCAAATTTGCTCATTAGTATGAAAGCTCATGTGAACTTAAAGGTAATCTGGATGTGAATTGCTTACCATATTGTGTTAATGTGTTAGAGTTGTCAATTTCAACGCTATCACTTGAAAATGGGTCGAAGTGTCAAACTGAGTCAAAATGGGTTGAATAGTAAAAATGGGTCGAAAGGCACCCAAATTAGTATATGAAACAACCCAGATTTTGTAATCATATATAATACACTCATAATTTAGGTATGCGTCTCTACTGATTGTATTATCATTGTATCTTGAAATCACAATAGTACTTTTTAAGTATTTTGAAAACCAGATTTTACCCATATATCGAGTGAGATAATCAGTTTTATATCATCAGAAATAAAGTGAGTAGTACTCTTTTAAGTATTTTCGTATGATCCTTTTTTTTTGTTTATTTTTACGAAAGAAAACATAGGTGAATCATTAGGCTATCGTATACTATATGGTATGTTTAAGATTGCTTATTAGATTAACTACTTTTACGGTCTCTTTGGGATTGCTTATGAAACTGCTTATAGAGCCTATACAGGATTGCTTTTTAGAACAAATAATTTTATTCATATGCTTTTGGAAGCATTGTTTTTTCATCCTTTTTTATTCATACGCTTTTATATAATGTCCATTGATGTGTCTTTGCAATCTCTCTCTTTGATTATTTGCAAGTTTTATGCACGTAAAAGTGAATGTGTATGATTCTTTATTTTATATGTATTGTTAATGATTATAGTTTATCCTTTTTGTGTTGATAATCCACTTTATCAAACCTTCAACATGAACAATAATTTTTTTTTATATATTGTGCATTGAAGAATATTTGATCTTTAGTCTAAAAGATAGATCAAGAGTAAGTAGGTTCTGTTTATGGTTATGGGTTTTAAGTAAACATGTTCTTCATTGTCTTATTACTAACAGGATTGCTCAAAGAGAAACCAAGGATGATAAAGCTATAAATTTGAAAAAGACATGTGCGACACGGGTCTTCTATCTGCTCATTCAGGTGTTATATGAGGCTGTTTTTAAAAATATAAGGGGCCATTACTTTGTTTATTCATAATTTTAGTATATTAGAGCAACCAAGAACAATGTGTGATAATAGTGTACTAGTATATGGGTGCACAATAATTGGGTAAACATGTATTTACTACTTTGATGTCTTATAAACCGGTATATCAATAATGAATTTTATATCTTTAGTAACTTTCTTTCTTTCAACCCATTTAGATTGATTGATCCGTCGACCCTTTTGTTTTCCTTTTTCTCTATGTTTATTACTTATTTGACCCGTTAGAGATATGTCATGCCCAAATGTACCCATGTATAAGTAACTGGGTGGATTAGTTTGACCCATTTTTAATTTCCAAGAAGCTTAAATTAATTTGACATTTTGACCTATGTGTGTTGAAACTTTAGGCAGAATGCAGTGAAGAGAAAGATACAATCACTGAATTACATTAATGCCTAATTAAACAAAATTAGTTTGACCTATCTGCGTTTTTATTCGTATGTTAATATATTTTTTTAACCCACTTTGATTTAACTATAGATCGTGCATAAATGTGTGATATAAAGTTTATAATTTAGTTTGATACAAATTGTAAAAAAAAGGAAACGGGTCATAGTACCATATTACATAGTACACGGGACATAGTACCACTTTTACTAAAAGTGAAACGGGTCGAGCCGGTAAAGTGACTTAGGAAGTTGTCCATTTTCTACAAACTAATCAATTTGTCAATATTTTACAAGCTACTGAAGTTGTCCTGTTTGTTACATAAAGGGATGCATTGTTTTGCAGGCGTCAAAGGAAAAAGCTCTCCCACTATCATCAAACCTGCAAAGATTGCTTATAAGGGGCTGTTTGGGATTTCTCGATAGAAAAACTACTTTCAAGGACTGTTTGGGATTGCTTTTAGAATAACTACTTTGAAGGGTTGTTTGGTTTTTCTTTTAGAAACCGATTACATGGGCCTGTTTGGGATTACGTATTGAAATAACTACTTTTAGATTGTTTTTGGGATTACCTATTAAATATGGTTAAAGAAGCCATGAACTTGCATTGTCTCATCTTTAAAGCTAATACAGAAGTATAATTAGCATTGAACTTTCTCTTACAGTACAATACTAACTAGAGTTATCGATTGCAATCATGTGAAGAAACTAATTTTTAAACACTTTAGCAAAAAGAGCATTTGAAGACGATTACGGTAATTCTGTAAACATGATCCTTATTATGCTTGTAATAAGAATTCAATATGATTAGAACTTATTGTGAAATTGGCTTTTAAATTAACTATTATTATAATGGAATTTTGTATATTGCTTCTTATCTTTCAAAGCATAGATTGTATGCACCTCTTGGAGTCGATGTCTTAGACTGATCAACTATATTTGACACATCTCTAAGGGCATGTTTGGCATATAAAATTATGGAGAGATTATGTTTATTTTTAAAAAAATAAGTTGTTTAAAAAATAATATTTGTTTGACATACATAACTTATAAGAGATTACAATTTTTTTTTCATAATCTTTAAAAATCAAGGGTTACTTCATGTAGCTTATAAAAAAAATATTTTTTTATAAAAAAAATATTTTTTTATAATCTCCATCTCCATCACCAACTCCAGTTCCAGCAATAGTTACTTTTGCCAAACATACCCCAAGTACTTCAAGGTCTATGATCAAACTTTAAGATGTATGTAAAATACATACGTCACTTTTTCTTTCTCATATTCTCAATTATAATATATTATCAACCGCAACATGCTTTTACTTACATCATCTATGGACTATTAGGTGTGCACGGCATGGACATTGGGTATTAAATCAATTAGCGCTCATACACATCATTTTCTGTTCAAGACAATCAATTTTGGAGACGCCAACGTTTGGACGTTTATTAGTTTATTGTAACAAACTCAATTGAGTGTATAATAATTCATCTATTATCTCATAGTTTCTACTATGGGTGTTCATGGATTGGGTAATATCCACAGTAACGGAAAACCGAAACCGAACCGAACCGAAAATAACTGAACCGAATTTGTGACCGAACCGAATTGGTCAAAACCGAACCGAATCGAACTAAATATTTGGTTATCGGGTTGGATATGGTTTTGGCAATGAAAACTGAAAACCGAACCGAAAACCAAATTCATATAAAATATATATTTTTTCTATGTATATATATGAAAAAAAATCACTAAAACTCTTTTTTAGTATAAATATAACATGATATAAGCTTGAAAAAAATATTTTGTTCTAAAAATATATATAATTAAATAAAAAAATAATTAAAATTATGTAATTCGGTTTATTCGGTTCGGTTCGGTTTTCGGTTATTCGGTTCGGTTCGGTTTTCGGTTATACCCAGAAAAAAAAATTAACCGAACTAACCGAACCGAATAACCCAATAACCGAACCGATGAATACCCCTAGTTTCTACATGTTTACTTTCATTATTTTTTTATTATCTCATTTTAATTTAATATTTCTTTAAAAACCCCGTGAATCCACAGGTATTTAAGCTAGTGTAACAATATATGCTACAAAAGGGCATCAACTCATAACTTTAGTACATCAATTTTAATATAGTAATATCCGAATTCCAATTGGTAATTCCGTTATCTCAAAACTTAACATTGAGTTGAATCTAATGAATCAATGTCCATATTCCCCCGCCGGTTGATCAACCGGCTTTCCCGTCAACTCTTCAAAATAGCTGACGTCAAAAGAATTGAATATCTCATCATTTTTTTAGGGGAAAGTGAATATGTGGGTGTTGGGTATCTAAGGTTCGGTATAGAACCTTAAAAACGTTTGTGTTTTATAATCATCCAACAAAATCAATCCCCCGCCTTTTATCTTCTTCCTCTCCTCAAAACTGACTCATTCCTTTTTCTTTTCTTCTTTTCTTCATTTCCCGCCTTTCATGGAGTCTCACAAAATCATTTTGGTTGCGCCTTCATCGAGTCTCACAAAATCATTTTGGTTGTAATTTACTCATTCTTTTTAATTGATCTATAATTCTAATCATGTTTTTAATTCTATCTTTTTTGTTGTGGGACTATTGGCTTTAGTTGATTACTTGAGTGTCGTTTATTTTCGGGTTATTATACAAAAAAGTCACTAAAGTTTGCGGAAAATTTGTCGTAAGTCACTAAAGTTTAAAAGTTGTCATTCAGGTTACTCAACGTTAAAAAGCAAACATGTCTATAATTTCAGCGACTTTTACGTTTATTTTTTTTATATGTTAAGTAACAAAAATGTCATGTTTTTACAAGTTCAGTAACTTGTATGACAACTTTCATAAGTTCAATAATGTGGTTGACAACTTTCATAAGTTGAGTAACCTAATGACAACTTTTAAACTTTAGTGACTTAGGACAAATTTTCCGCAAACTTTAGTGACTTTTTTGTTTAATAACCCTTTATTTTCCAGCTATGATAAGTCTTTCACTTCGGATGGCTATTCTATCACAAAGGTGAAAATTGTATGTTATAAAGTAGGTGACTACTTTTGACTGAATATAGGAGTGCACACCAAATGTTTGATATTTTGCGCCACTTGTTGCTTGTTGAAAATGATGTGTAGTAGTTATGTTAAATTCTTCTATTATAATAGATGCTATATTGGTACATCCACGATGATGTGTTAGTCAGACTTGTGGGATTGGAACCTTCAAATCTAACTTGTTAAAGTGATTATGTGAATATGTTGTTATGATCTTATATTGTTGGTCCATTCTTTTCTATGTATTTCTGACTATATAGGTTTATAAAAATATTGGAGTTTATTTAGCCGTTATAGGGAGTGATGGCCTTAAGGACTCGCTGGATTGGAAATCCATTGTTGGTGCATTGTTGGTGGAATTGGAGCTGGGATGCTGACTGAAATCTGGATGAACAATAAAGTTCAAGGTACTCACTATCAATGATGATCGAAGAACATGTCAAGATATTTTAACGAAGAGAAGAAAAACAATGCATATTCTAACAACATAGCCTATAAATGTTTAGATATGCCTACTGATGTAATGTTGCTCATATGTTTATAATTGTTTGTAAAGTTTGATATGATTATGTAATAAAAATTGGTTCTTTCTTAATCACTTCTTCATTTTGTTTGTATTAGCTTGTTTCATTTTTTGACCCGTTTCGTTTATATTGGTTAGTAAATTGAATATCAGTAACAACAATTACATTCCAATGCAACAACATCACAAGTGATTGACTGGAAAGAAAAATAGCATAAGCCAAAAGCATTTGTCTATGTGATTAACTTTGACATTAGACTCCTTGTAATTACATAAAATCAAAGTGACCTGTATATAGTGCAACTTTTATGTAATTAGCAATAAAAAAGATACATAATAAGTCATCTTATCATATATTCAATGACTATAGAAGTCAAAGGGTGGAACAAAAGCAATGTTCAGCATGTGAAATCTTTTTAGGGAAATTTGCATAAAAATGCATCATACTTACCACTTTTTGTCATTGTATGTAGCGAACTATTTTTTTTATCATTGTGACACCAACCTTTTTAGATCGTGCTATTGTATGTATTTTGTGACCATTTTACCCTTAATTTTTTCAAATTTTGAAGGGTAAAATGGTCATTTTACATGAAAAAACAGTCACAAAATACATACAATAGCACGATCTAAAAAGGTTGGTGTCACAATGATAAAAAAAAATAGTTCGCTACATACAATGACAAAAAGTGACAAGTATGATGCATTTTTATGCAATTAACCCATCTTTTTTTTAGGATTAATTTCATATTTCACCTTACTTTCATGATTAATTTCATATATACCCAAAGTGCAAGTATTTAATGCATAATGTACAATGTTTTTAATGCATGTTTGGGTATATATGAAATTTCCAACTAAAAGGAGGGGAAATATGAAATTGCCCCTTTTTTTTAAACCAAAATTCAAAAAATATGTGTTACAAATAACTATAATACGTAGTATATGCTATACACTTGCTATTATGGAAATATAAGAGCTGAACAAGTAGCAAGAATCCTAATATACAGTGTATAAAACTGCAAAAAGCTGTATAAGTTGACTACAAAATCACCAATGAATAAGCTACAAATCAATTGTGAAGTTGATTTGGCCCGCCTGGAACCGTCCACTGTGAGACACCAAAAAGCGGGTCAAGTTCGTTATTACTTGATTCTCTAGGAGCTGCTGCTTCTGTTGGTGTATGCCATGGATGATTGGGATGATGTTGTGGCTGGAAACTTTGATTAGTTATACTACTACCTGAGCTAATTAGCAACATACTACTTGATTAGTTATACCAGTACAACCATATAATAATAAGTTTCTTGGTCTTTTATTTTCATCCAACTTGGAAAAGAAAAAAATAAATAAATAAAAAAATCCAGTTTTGACCCGTTAACCCACTGTGACAGCAACAATTTTCCATGTAAAGCGGACATTTTCGAGAAATTTTAACCAACAATGTGTTAATAAGCTTAAAAAAGATCCAATTTTGACCCGTTAACCCACTGTGACAGCAACAATTTTTTTAAAGGTAAAACGGACATTTTTCTAGCAATTTTAACAGAACAATGTGTCAAAAAAAAAAAAAGGCAAATAATAACTAAACAAACAAGCTAAGTTAATTACTTACTTAATAAACTTTTGGAACTGTTACAACTGGTTCAGGTTCGCTGCAAAAATTAAGTGAGAGTTATACTTCTGCAAATGGTTCAAGTTTGCTGCAATTTATGTGTGTTTGGGACTAATACATTTTGTTCAAGTCTGCTGCAATTTATTTAAGTTCTTTGACTTTATCCGTTTAGAGACTCAACCAAACACTCCATTTCAGTTTTGACCCGCTTTCACTTCATTTTTTTATCCGTTTGATGCCCTTCCACTTCATCTTTTATCTGTTTAGAGACTGAACCAAACACCCCATTTGAGTTTTAACCCACTTCTATTTTTACCCGTTTAAATGTAAGTCATTAAATAATTGACCCGTTTCAGCAAGTTGAATGTAAGTAGCAGTATCATTAGTTTTGTTGCTTAAGAAATTACAGTTGTCATTATGATAATTTGCGAATTTGAGATGAAACTAAGAAAGGCAATCACAATTGCAAAGAGATGAAACTGGAATACAATTTAGAGTTAATCATGTCAATGTACAATATTTTTTCACCAAAAAAGAAAACTAAACATTCGATAACTAGATAAGCATCATTCCTTTTCTTGCATGATAAGAGCCTTCTTTTTTTGCACCCACTGATGTTGTGACCTGGTTCCCCACAGAAAGAACAGGTTACTGTCCTTTTTTTCTTCACCTCTAAAGGAGGTTTGACTTTCGTTGCATTTATTGGACGTCCTTTAGTGTTATTAAGCACAACAGGATCTCGAACTGATATTTGAGGCATCATATCTACTTGAGAAGTTCCAACACGCGTATCTTTATATGCATTCTCAAGCTCTGTCGACTTTTTCCTTATCATCTGATCTTCTAAAAATTCCACCAGAAAACTGTTGAGTCTCTTTATTTCAGAAGGCGCATCTCTTGCCTGTTCAATTGCCTTGGTCCAATTAGCTTGAACATACCATAAGGCAAGCGCACTAATGCCATTTTCACCATTTGTTTCCTCAATTCCGATACCAGCATTACTAGCTTTGTACCTACAATCAAGTGTCCACCGAGGTAAAATATAACGATCAGGTAGGGTTTCGACATGCTTTTTCTTCATTACAACTAGGATATGTTTGCATAATTTCCCATGTGTTTCGAACATGTCACATGAACATGTGACATCTAAGTTATCCAAGAAGCGAAAGTTAACGACTCTCCAATATTTTTTATCAACATTCACTTGCCCGACCCAATAACTAGTTTGCTCCAAAGTCTTGCTTTTAGTCTCGTGAGTTAAATTGTTGGCTGCTTCTGTCCACTCTTTTTGGAATACCTCAAATATCTTTTTGGTATAACATGTACCTGCAAAAATAGTGTTCAAAATTATATGTATGTGGTAGCTTGTTGGCACTAAAGTGGCTAATGAGAAACAAGATGAATACTAAAAAACTACCTGCTTTTGCTTCTATTGGGTGAATAGATGAAAGAATTGGCTTCGAGTTCATAGTCTTGAAGTCTTCATCTTCTTCAGCGGCTCTTCGAGTGTCGACGACTTTATCAAATTGAATAACAAATTCATTCAACATAGTCTTCGAATTCACGAATCCGTCAAAAAAGAATGAATACTCTCACTTCTTCCACTCGTTGTCATGCCAGCAAGAAAAACATCTTTAAAGAATGTTGTAACCCAATATTTTCGTTGGTTATACATCTCCATCATCCAACTACTAGTCTCGAGATTATACTGAACACGTAAACATTCCCATTGGGTTTCAAACTCTTCGATGGTATCACTTCTTACCCACTGTTTAAAACATTCCTGAAAATCATTATAACGGACTCTAAATGGTTGAAGATGTTCCAACACATGCTTTTTAATGTGCCATGCACAGTAGCGATGTCGAGTGTTTGGAAAAATATGGTTAATTGCATTACAAATTGCTTTATCTTGATCGGTTATAATTGCACCTGGAAACTTGTTAAACATGCACTTTAAAAATTGCTCAAATAGCCATTTGGCTCTTTTTCATTTTCCAATAAAGCACCACCAAAAATTATAGATTGACCATGATGATTCACCCCAACAAATGGAGCAAATGGAAACTTAAATATTCGTCAAATATGTAACATCAAACGCAATGACGTCTCCAAATTTTAGATAGGCATCTCTTGATCTTCCATCAGCCCAAAATATATTTCTAGGAGACCCATCATCAAATAAGTCTATTTTAAAGTATTGGTTAATATCTACTACAGCTTTTTCTTGGAAATGTTTGATAAGAGAATAAAATTCCTTACCTTTGTATTGTTTTTGTTCTTCAACTAATATATCAGCACATTGCTTCGAGGTTACATTAGGTTCATTTGGAGACTTCATTGCATTTAGAGCTTTTCTAACGTGACAAGGTCTCAAACCAGACTTACCAAGTTCCACCATAAGGGATTTGCAAGCCAAGGAGGATGAAACTTATTATGAGAACGATGTTTCATTACTTTAGTTGGTGTAGGGGTCAAATCATGATTATGTGTATCATTAAAGATATCCGCACACCATTTCCCATCTTTTGTTTTAGAAATTTTGAGTTCCGCTTTACAACCGGTCCTTACATCTCTTCGACGTTTCTTAGATACCTCATTAGAGGTATTACCCTTCTGTCTTTTAAAACCATCTTTGTTGCAAACATATAACTTTCTATAAACCTCATTTGTCGTCTTATTTTTATAATCCCAATGTATACGTATACCAAACCCGTGTAGGAAGGCATACTGATTATAAAACGTATACGCATCATCGGGTGTGTTAAACATCTTTCCTAAAATGTTGTCGTCGTTAATTTCAATTTCATCACATCCAATATTCACTTGGTCTTCGTTTGGTTTCTCCCAAATATCATCGTTAATGACCAAATAACCATTTGTATCAATATCTTCAATTAACCGGGCTTGCATATGCATTTCAGTTGCCATGGTAAGAGTGAGAGGTCCTGGTGAAGAAACAATACACGTAGATAGATGTTAGGCCATAATGGTATGAAAAGCTACTTTGAAGTAGAATAAGAAAGATGTGAATGATTAGTCAGCTCAAACTAAACATGAAGATTGGTGAATAAAATTCAGTACAATAATGTTGTTAAAATTTACAACCGACGTCAATTCAATTGAAATTTTAAAGTAAGTAGGTATTCGAAAAGAAGCAAATCCCAGATTTCTCAAAAAATGTAAGCATAACAATAAAAAGGTAAAGCCTTTTTGGAAAATGAGCACTTGGGTGTGTGCTTCATTTAATCGAACACTTGGTGTGTGGCACTGTGATTCATAATCTTTTGTCATCAAATAGCAATAATATTGAAACATTTAATCAAACACTTGGTTTGCGGTTCATATCATAATCTTTTATCATCAAAATTCTTGTACTCATTGACTTAATCTTATATAATTCTAACTCATATGCAAATTAAGATTTTGAGATTAAATGAGAAGATGCAGGGTTTCAATTGAAGTGGAAAGAAAATAAAAGGTAATGACGACGCAAACATCTAAAAGGTACCTTTGGTTGAATAGCTATTCGGGATAGCATTGCAGGGTTGCGGTTGAAGTGGTGATTCGCATATGGAGACAGAGATCATATAAAGAAACACAGGGTCTGGTTCCCCTTTGCTTTAGATGTGGAGAAGAAGTGACTTTGGGGTTTTTATAGTTTAATCAAAACGACGTAGTTTAATTGAGTTCTACACCTAAGCTTGTGTACACAAAAGCCACACACTCACTTTTCCCTTTTTTCTAACGGCTAAAGTTTTATTAAAAAAGAAAAACTAGCAAGGTGCTAGAGATTACAAATTACAAAGGCGATTTAAGCCAATCATTCCAACTACTAGACAATCAACCTTTATGCTTAATCCAAGAAAAAGAATACAAACCAATATAATCAAAGATGTCACTTTTCCTCAAGGAATTAGAGTTAAAAATGACACCATTATGATACCGCCAAATGAGCCATAAGGAAGTCACAATAATCACGAAAAGACGATGCTTTTTGTCTCTAAAAACGGGCCAAGAGTTCAACCAATCAATCCAATGATCGTTAGAGTCGGAAAAAGGAAAAGAGTCATCACACCACCTTCTAATAATCCTCCAAATCTCCGTGGCAAGATTGCATTGAAAAAAGATAATGAATATTAGACTCCACATTACCGTTGCAAGAGGGACAAGATATCTCCGGGATTTCAATACCTCTAGAAGAAAGATTAAGTTGATGTGGGAGCTTATCTAACTTCAACCGCCAAATAAAGTTATTAACTTTGTGTGGGAGAGACTTATCCCAAGCCGTCTTGGTGCCTAAAGAAGGCAAAGCGTGTTCGTCAATTAGGCGTCTCAACCCATCATTCGCTAAAGACCAAGTACATTTGTCCGCATCAACTCTAATGACAAGAAGACTCAATTCGGCAAGCAAATTATTAAGGAGTTCAGAATTTCGAATCCCAATAGTGCCACTAGACCATTTCCAGGACCATTGTCTATTGGAAATACGATCCACAACCAAGCAATTTATGTCTTCTTAAGCTTAGCAACGAACTATGGGATGATCCATCACAATACTCGAGAAAACATGCTGTTATATCATACCCTTGATCCCATCTATCCCCGTCCCCAAGATTTGAAAATCCCTGTGGGTAATAATTAGCTACTTAGATCATGCGGAACTTACAAGAAACATAAAACACGAACATTTTGGGTTATGTTAATAGCAAAACAACAATTATTACCCACTCACGGGGCGAACGAGGTATTCTATGGTTGTAAGAAATTACGTAAATAAACAATAAGAATAAGAACATAAAACATGGATTTACTTTTCATCGATTACTAACCACTCACGGGGTGAATGAGTAATACTAACAGTGCCAATCTTGCCATCTTAGATTGACCCAATAAATGACAACAATATAAGTAATGGTTAAAACTAATCAAATCAAATATAAATTACTTGATAAATTCTGACATTTAGCCCAATTGATTAAAGGCCCACGCGCTCTAAACTGGCCCAACATAACACGCCTTGGAGTCGAACTCCTAGGCCAGGCTCAAAGGCCCGGAGAACGCTAACAGGCAACGACATGTCTAGCATTTCCCAGGACCGTTGAAACAAGCACATACATGTCACTACCTCATTGGCTCAGAGGTAGTGTTGCAATCGTGTATAGATCATTCCATGCACCGGCTAGACCAAGGATGACACATCACATGTCATTCTTGTCTACCCCATTAGATATCCACCATGTGAACCATCCTCAAACTATTGATGGACTTCGAGGGAGACGCGAAACCCTGGGACCTTCGCTATAAATAGAAAGCTCATCTAATAATGTTTTGTAATTGCGATGTTTCACGCACGAGGTTTAGACAATAAGTAAAACTAATGGTTATATTTCAGCTATATTTGTTCGGTACTCATAAGTCGTGCTTTCATTTTAACATTTATAATCTCGTAATGAACAAAATTTTGTATCACGATTAAAATGATTTTAGATAGCCGTATTTTAACTTATTAGCCCGTGTACTCACAGGTTACAAAACGTGAAATAGATTCGGAAAATGACTACAACTATTGATAATAATTCAACTTTGATTAATTGAAAAACATACATTTGATTAATCGAACTGGGAGATGTTGATTTAGTGTTTTTTTACTGGGCATTGTGACTTTTTTAGATGTCCCGTTTTTTTTGGGTGTATTTGTAAATATGGGAAGTGAAAACAAATAATGACGTATGAAATTTCATTTTTAATAATTAACCCCTAAAATTTATAAAAGCATGCCCTCGTTTTTATAGTGTTTATTTTTTAGATTTTTATCACACATACTTTTGTAGGTAATGTCTTTAACGAAACTAATTACAAAGTTTTGACCAAATTGTTTCTCAAATTTTACTTTTATTAGTAAATTGATTATTCGAATTTGCAATTGAGTTATCTTATGATAAATTAAAAAACTGATTATATTAACGCAAAACATATTTCTTTCATTATATAAAAATGGTTCGTCGCGACACTTTATACGGAATAGTGTTTATTTAAATTTTAATATTCATCTTTTTTCCCTTGCAATAAATCTAAAAACAAGATCAAATCTATCATCTCAATTTTGTATTTATTTTGTTTGAATTTTAATCGATAAAAGTTTAATAATCGAAAATTAGTTTTATGTGCAATAACCAATCTTATCTTTCAATAATATGCTATAAAAAAGAATGCTTGTGTCATAATGATACCTCTTGATATGTGAAAAGCTCCTTAATCAAATGGTCGCGGGTTCCAATCCTGCTTAAAATATGTGTGAGATCAGGGCTGGATTTCGGCATGTGCGGGATGATCGATGCACAAGGCCTTCATATTCTTAGGGGCACCACGATCTTAGACACATGGGATGATTTAATTTGATTTCGAGCATAAAACTGATAATAATGTGTTAAAGAACGTATTACTACGTATTATTTAATTTTTACAAAGAAATTTGTTAAGAATCATGTAATACCAGAAAGAAAAAAATGGCGTACACGAAGTGCTGCAGAGGGATATGAATTGGGTGAGAAGGATGATTACTTTGAGTTGTTTATAGTTCGATCCTCAAAGTTTTTATTGTTTACATTTCGCCCCTAATGTTTCTAAAGTTTTTAAAACTTTTAAAGCTATATCTTTAAATAAAGGCAAGTAGGTTACAAAATCACCAGTTTTAACCCTTGTCTAAGAACCTTTATTTTTTTTCCGATATGGTTTTACGAATGATAACATACTTGAATTAGTTTATATGAAAGCTATGTGCGTATCTTTGCATATTTTTTACTAGTAATTTTTTTATAAACAAGTAGTCCAATTGAAATAGTGTCACTAATTTAATGGCCACTATTGTTTTGATGTTTAAACTTTGATTTTAACTTGTTTGCTAGATTTATATCCGTTTACACATATTAGCCATTTTCGTTTTCAAGAGGTCCTTGGTTTGATTATTGCACAGGGCCTTTGAAATTCACAGGACGGCCCTGTGTGAGATAATCTCTAGTATGTATATTATGAGATAGTTAAATAAAAAATATGTTGAAAAATAATAACTTTGTTTGACCGTAATTAATACAAAAAACTTAGCAACGAACTTGGGATGATCCATCACAATAATCGAGAAAACGGGTTGTTATATCATACCCTTGGTCCCATCTATCCCCGTCCCCATGATTTGCAAATCCCCATGGGTAAAATTAGCTACTAAGATCGTACACAACTTACAAGAAACATAAAACATGAATCCACATTTGCGGTTATGTTAATAACAAAACTACAATTATTACCTATTCACGGGGCGAATGAGGTATTCTATGGTTGTAAGAAATTACGTAAATAAACAATAAGAACATAAAACATGGATTTACTTTTCATCCATTACTAACCACTCACGGGGTGAATGAGTAATACTAACACTGACAATCTTGGCATCTTAGATTGACCCAATAAATGACAACAATATAAGTACTAGTTAAAACTAATCAAATATAAACTTGATAAATTTTGATAACCTTTAGTGGAATTGACTAAAGGTCTGCACGCTCTAATCTGGCCCAACAACGGTCGATCATCATAACACGCCTGGAAGTCGAACTCCCAGGCCAGACTCAAAGGCCTGGAGAACACTAACAGGCAACGGCAGGACTGAGTATATTCCCTTGGACCGTTGCAACAAGCAGATACGTTGTCACTACCTCATTGGCTCAAAGTTAGTGCTGCAATCGTGCATGGATCATTCGATGCACCCGGCTAGACCAAGGATAATACGACACAGTCATTCTTGTCTACACCATTAGATGTCCACCATGTGGACCATCCTTAAACCATTTGATGGACTTCCAGGGAGACGCGGAACCCTAGAACCTTCCCTATAAATAAAATTTCATCTAATAACGTTTTGTAATTGCGATGTTTTCACGCACGAGGTTCACACAATAAGTAAAGCTAATGGTTATATTTCAGCTATATTTGTTCGGTACTTATAAGTCGTGCTTTTATTTTAATATTTATAATCTCGTAATGAACAAACTTTGTATCACAATTAAAATAATTTCAGTTTAGCCGTATTAATTTTAACTTATTTGCTCCTATACGCACGGGTTACAAAACGTGGAATAGATTTGGAATGACTACAACTATTGATAATATTTTAACTTTGATTAATTGAAAACGTACGTGGGAAGTGAAAAGAAATAATGACGTATGATATTTCTTTTTGATAATTGGGGCATTTACATACATCACCATATGAAAGGTTTATGGATAATTATTAATATACGTATGATCGGATTCGAACTCGAGACTTCGGGATTGCACACATTACGTATGAGAATCAATGTAAATAATAATTAATATATTAAATGTAATATTTAATTATTGATTACAAATAAATATATAACGATAGTTTATATTTAACGAGTTTTGACTATCGGTCGTTAAATGTCAACGGGATATGAAGAAAAATTTACAAGCCAAGAGAAGGTTTTAGGAACCCTCTTTTGGGATTGTTTTTGGCCGAAACTATAGAATCCCACATCAAAAATCATAGTAATATTGACATCTACCATAAGGCTATAAAGACATCCCCGTGTATTCATCCTTTGGTACACTAGATTTCAATAGAAGGCCAAACTTCTTCTTTCTTCCCTCTTGTTCTTAGGTCGACGAGCAAAACCCCATGTAAGGGATTTGCGAGTGACCTTGAGCATAACAAAGGTGTTTGGTTAATCTATTGTGATCAAGAACCTAGCTTTTCTCATTGATTCGCTACTAGTACGTGTGTACAAGAACGAAGGGCCGATGCACTTGTGTTGGTAACTTGGGTGTTCGACTTTTTGTGTAGTCGAATGTATTAAACCGTAATTTATTAGGGTTTAAGGTTTCTTGGTATTTGATCTTAATTTGGGGCTTGCATAAACCCTAATTGCATTGATTCGCAAAAGGTACGCATATTCTTTTAATTCTGTTAATTAATTTACAAGTATTATTCCTATTACTTCCGATGTATGCTTTGATGATGTTTACTTGTTTATGTAATTGATATGATTAGTAAAACTCAATAGTGGCATCACGAGCCGTTAATATGTTGTAATTAATTACCGAAACACATAAAAATTGAATCTTTATGATTTTTACATGCTTTTATTGGTTTCTAGGGTTTTAAAATTAAAACCCTAATTTTTTTAATTTGGGTCGATTACCCTTAATTGATTTAATTAGGTTTTATTTTTTGTAAAACTTGTAGAAACCCTAGGATTGCATGTATATTTTATGTGGTTTTAATGAATAATTGTTATGTGCCATGTATTATGCGCATCTTGGGATTATAATTGTTATGAGGAATCCATAGTGGAATATGCATGTTTTGCCATGGATTATTGTTTGATTAATTGTTAAGTGATATACACATGTTTATTAGTTTGATAAATATTGAATTGGGGAAGACCTCAATATATCTAATAAAAATTCGTTATGTGCTATTTGGTATATTATTGACGTTGGCTTACGCAATCGACTTGTCGATGCATGTGGCTCACTTACCTTGTAGGTGAAAGCCCTAGTTGATGTATGCATTATTTTACGCCTAGAATTGTTTATTGGATTTTATCGAAATAATTATGCATGTGGCTAATTGTTTTACATATGTTAAATTGTTAAGTTATATGTATATTATTTGAGTTCATTTTAATTTTTATTAAAGTGCCTTTTGTTTATATTGTATGACACGTTAGTAAGCAAAAAGGGTTTTTTGAGAATAGAAAATTAAATGGACTAAATAATGGCGAAAATTTGATTTGTTTTCTAAGTATTAAATCTTGAACTTTCAATCGATTGATGCGACTGTACTAAATGGTTAGAACGGCTCACCCACTAGAACAAACTCAAAAGGGGGTTCAAAGAAGTGCGCACAGTCACACTGAAAGGATGTCTAAGGTTATGCTTCAACGCTTACATGGTCCTCTGCCTCCCTGTGCGTTTGATTGTAGCTACCTAGTATAACTATTCTATGTACGAAGCATCTTAGTGCAAAGTTGTAAGTTTCTCAACGCATCGATTAAAACTTTGTAGAATTTATTCTTAGCAATTTAAAACTATGAGTAAGGTTTTGAAATTTTTTATGTTACGAAGATGTATGCATGCTTCTTCATACATAAGTTTTGATTACACATCAAAATTTTACCCTTTAAAATTTAAGTTTATGCCATCTAATGATATGAAACACTTGAAGTTGTAATTTAGTTATGTGAGATCTTGAGCTAGATTACGATAACAAGGTGAATCTTTATGTTGTGTGAGACCTCAACTTAAATAATTTGCAGTTTCTAAATTAGACAACTTAATTAAGTTAGTTAGTAAGACCTATAACTTAAGGCATAAGATGAGATAAAACATGCTTACATTTTGCATAATTGTTTGGCAAAATTGTAAATCCCATATTTTCTAGGAATTTAAAACTTGTTTGTCAATTATTGTTCTTCGACAATTACCTATTCTATACTTTCATCACTAGCAGATCAACTGATGTGGTGAAACTATGATAATGAGGGTCCTAAATTCAAGGAAAATTCTATGGTTAATATGAATATTGACCTAAGGGTATTTTATTTTCTTGAAAGATTTAATTATCGAAAATACTAAAAATTGAATTTTGTTAATTCTTTTGATTGTATTAATGCAACATTAAACCGTAAACGTGGTTTGGGCTTTGGTAAATTGATCTAGTTCTGTTTTCAAACAAATGTTTGATCAAGAAAAATTTACTAAAAGACAAACATAAACTCTTTTCCATGGAAGAAGAGTGAGACTCAATCCTATTCCTTTTCATGATTGAGAAAGGTATGTTAGGAACATTAGAATTGTCTAAATTCTAATATAACTCATATCAACTTTAATAGTTAAGAAAATTGCACACCATGTTTTCCTTAAGAGATTTCATTACCCTTTGTTGGTGATTGAATTCTTATATGACATTTTGGTCAACTAGAAAACATGTTTGACATTTTATGAGTTATTAAAATAGAAGCTAGACTAATTACCGCAAAAATTGGTAAAAGACAAACTAGTACGTTTATCTAGTTTTTTGCTTTGACAAATTAAAAGTGCTACACACCATTGTGGGGATAGTAGACCTATTAAGGAAGAAATTGCATGCTCAATTTATTAAGTGAATAGCATTGATGGATGATTCATCATCTATAGAGTAGAATACACTCTTTTAGTACCCAAGTAATTGTTACGAATGGTCTTTGAAAGTGGTAACAACGTAATAGCACACTATTTTCACTGGTTAATGAAACACTCACAATGTTGTCAAATCCAGTGGGAGTATGGTGTATTACTGAATAAGACATTATTGTAACGTTGTCTAATTCAGTGGGAGTTACAAGATTTATTATCTTGGTTGTAACTCAGATTATTTTTAGATTTTCTTGAAATAATACATTACGTTCAAAAATGTAGACATTCATATTCTCAAGGATAGTCATGAACGTTTCCTTGATAATTAAGTGGTCCTACATCTACTTGTAATGCTTATATATCTATGACACTATCATATTGCTCACATAAACAAACGAATGTCATGGTGTTTATCTTCTATATGATGTTGTTCTATGCACAAGTGGGAGAAGTATTTATTGTGTGCAAAGGAACAACACATACTGTAGGACCTTAAATATATCAACCTTATCACACGAATACCACGCTTACCACAAGAAGAACACGTATAACATAAACCCACGTTATGCGTAGAAAGATGAAGAGAAGAACTTGGTGACTTGAATGATATGGATCGTGTATATGTTTAGAGAGAAAGGGAGAAGAAAAAGAAAGTATATTTCATAAATAAAACACACACACACACTCAAGCACACCCCTCAAATGACATATTTGAGGGGTATTTATAGTAAGAGAGAAATACCCTAATGGGCTTGGCATGGGCCGTGGATATGGACTTGGATTGGATTGGGTTGCATGAGCTTATACAAGGCTAGCTTAATATAACTATTAGCCATTTAGCTTAGCCCAATCCACGAGCCCCGTTGACTATTCTATCACGATATCTAACACACGTTACAAAGTTCCTAAATGTGAATGACCATCACTTCAAATAAAAATATTACGGCTAACAATCTCCCCATAAGGGGTGGTCATTCAAAAGATGCTCCACTTGATTAGGTCTTTACTTTCCTTGAGCTTGAACTTTGTGTGTGGATATAGAATAGTCTTGAATCTTTGTTCCTTCATGCTTTGTGATCAGTTAATGTGGTTGTCTGCCGTTGTCAACTTCGTTGGTTATGTGTCTCCATGTCTTTCTCCACCATGGTCACACTTCCGTTTGACTTTTAATTGCCAATGATGTAGTTCTCGAGTCTTTATACTTTGTGGATTCTTTGACATTGACGAAGAATCATCTTTAACTTTGTGTTGCCTTTTATTTTGATGAGAACTTTCATGTGTTGTTGGTATGAGCATGTGGAGAATCTGCACGATCTCTTCCTCCCGCGAGCATCCATAAGAAGAAAACATAAAACATGGGTTAGAAATAATCCAGCTCTTACAAGTTTGAATTGCGAGTGTGTTAACAGCATAGTGTGAAAACACTTCTCTAATTGTCACAAAGGCCGTTCCTGAACTGGAGTCCCACAAGTGAGATAACGCGATATACCGAAGTACATCTACAATTTAGATGAGTCGCTGAAGTACACCGAAGCATCACTCCACGACTGTAGACCGTTTGAGACACACTAAGCGTAATCCACGGGGAGTTACCGAAGTGACCTGCTGTCAGGGCTGCTTGATGTTGACCCTGGCAGGAGTTTCCATTCAATCATTGAAGATCACAGATGTGAAACTTCTCATAAATGTTCTGGCAGATTGCTAAGATCTGCGTAGGACTCTAGAATATATCACTTGTGTCCTTATTGATGAACAACAAGCGATGTCATGTCAAGTGTTCCTATGAGATCTTTTTGTGAATCTCGTGGCTCTAGACTCGATTAGTGCGTTTTGGTTTCCTAAGCGGAGACTAGGGAGAGGGTCTCCTTCTTCAATACCAACCAACTCTAAGAGAAAGTCGATAGATTATGTAGGGTTCCCAGTGAGAATGAAACAAATCCTTTTAAGAGGAATGGAGTGGCTAGAAGGTTAGGTGCAGTGCGTCACTGGGTCCATGACGTCTTTGTCTTCAATACCGGCGTCATCTAAGTGACAACCAGTAGCATATGTATTGAACTCGGTTTCTACCCTAAGGTTGATTATGGAGGGCTATTTCTTTTCACCCTTTCTTTTACTTTTCTTTTTTATTCTTCAACCCCTTCTTTCTCCTTTCTCACATTACTCCTTTTTTCCATCATTCCTAAGGACTTCTAATACTAACTATGGGTATTGTCCTTGGGTAGATCCCTCCGGCTCTAGCGGATCATAGGACGGATTTACCTATCCTTAGTCACCTTATAACTCCATGACTATCCCATGTTGCCATAAAACCATTTTTCTTGAAAATCTCTCAAAGTGTTTATGATTGAAAACATGTTTGGAACACTCTGAGAGTTTTATATTTTTAGAAACACTCCCCCTTCACATGTGCTTATAAGTTTTGACAGAAATCTGCACATAGAGGGTAGAGTTCGCACTTTTTGAATTGATCGGCTCATGATAGACAATTCCCCACGAGACATGGTTACGTTGCCTAGTTAAAGAGTTCCATTGTCAGTTTTTAGGTGACAACTAGCTCTAATAACTAACTTGAAGTTGTAAACACTCCTTGAAAAGGAGGTTAGACCCATGAAAGTACATATCTATCATGAGTTTCTTGAGATGGTACATTTACTGACTTTGATTCCTCGTCAATTCATTGGTTTCAACTGAGTCGAGCTCTTTTGAGATTCAAGCAACAATCATTAAACATTTTTGATCATATTTTAATCACGTTTCTCCCCCTCAAAAATAGCATATCTATGATGTTTTTGAAACAAAATGATTAAAAGATATGTTTTTCGAAAAACATTTGGAGAGAAACTGATTTAGCATGAATTTTGGAAAAATTTTGGTTTAATACTCCCCCTTAACGAAAGCATATTTTTCATACAGAAAAGTTAGAATCAATTAAGGGTTTAGAGGGAGTTATCTTGGTACCAAATGTGAGAGATTTTGAAAAATCTATTTGAAATTTTTTGAATCAATGGTACGCAAGATGAAGATTTTAAAAAATCTTTTGAAGATATTGAAGAAGAATTATCTTCATTTGTTTTAGGATAAGTGCTCGATATTTGTAAAAATCGATTTTGCGTAGCACTTTCCTTTCTTTAAAGATCGGGTTGCAAGCGGAAATACTTACAAGCCATTATGTTTTTAGGAATAGTGCTTGAAAAATATTTAAAACCTTTGATTTGGTTAAGCACTTTCCTTTCTTCGAAGCGCGGGTCCTGAACTGATGTGTTCAGAAGCCATTAAATTGAAGTCCGGGTTTCGTACTCAAGTATACGAAAGCCATTATTGAAGAAATTTTGAGAAACGACATGTTTTAGAAAACATTAAAAGAACTCTCGCTCAAGCATCTGTACATGTCCGTATCATTGTTGAATAACATTTCTAGAAACGTACAGAATATCGATTATACGAGAGACATGTCGTGAGAAGAATATTTTTGGATTTTTGGATTTATATTGTTGTTGTATTTTATGAAAGTTTTTCAAATTTTGTATTTTGTTTTTGATGTTATAGAAGAAATGGAAAATCAAAAATATAAGATATAGAGAATGAAGAGGAAGAGTTTACAGAATTGGAACCCTCTGATGATCTGGGTTCTGAGATATTTGATTCACCTACAACCAAAGACGAAGAGACTTCACAAATAACAGTGTTAGAAGTATTTGATTCCTCACTCTGAGGGTGTTCACTATCAATGGTTGTAATGGTTTCTACTTCCTTATCCTGATGATTGTCACTATTATCTGTGTTGGTGCAAGTATCAAAAATCTTTCCTGTGGGAATCCATCTAAGACATACTTTGTTGAAAACTTTTCCCGTGGATATCCACCTAAGGTGAGATCTAGGAGTTGTTTTCTTTTCAGATACAGCGGAAGACTAATTTTTTGAAAAACTATGTCCTGAAGAGATCCACCTAGTAGGTTTCTTATCAATGTTCATCTTATCAACGGGTTTGTTTCTGTTTGGTGTCTTAGTGAATTGTACCTTGGCATCATGATTAGCTGAAAAAGCACATTTTTGACATGTAGGACAGACAGATTCAACATTCTTGTTTAGAGCAGCTACCTTAACTTTGTCACTACAGTCATTTGGCAAATGATTCTTGTTCGAAAAAGACTTAGAATTTCTAGTGTTGTTTTCTACATGCTTAGCATTCTGCTTCCCATAACTACTCTTAGATGCAAGCCAATCCCTAGTTTTGTAAAGAGTGTTCCTAGGTAATCGTTTACAACTACTAGTATTGCCTCGAAATCTTGTAGAATTCATCACCCTAGATGTTGCACCTAAAATTATGTTTTTTCGAGTATGTGCCTTTTTTCTAGCTTCTTCTAGATAGTGATTGTTGACCATGTCATTATAACCAACATATTCTTTAACTAGATTTTTGGTCACATTCCATGTACTAGTCTTAGAAATGCCAGGTGTAAACACTTTTTCTTTATCAAAAACAGGTTTTTCAAAACCTTTGATAATTCTCTTTTTAATAGGCAAAGTCTGTGGAGTGACTGTTTTTGACATATCATTTTTCTCATTGACTTTTGGAGGAAACTGAGAAATAGACATTTTTGGTTTGAAAACCGGTTTAGGAACATTTGTTTTCTCCTCAGTCAATGGTTTTGAAAACTTAGTATCCACAGCCTTCCCTTTTAGACATTCCAACTGAGCTCTCAAAAAATCATTTTGCTCTTTCATGTCCTTGTAGGCACGCTCATACGACAGTTTGTCATACTTGCATTCCTCAGATTTTTGATCAAGTTGTTTAAAATAGGACAAGTTTTCTTTTTCAAGTTTTTCAAGAGCTTTTTCATAGTTTGAAACAATTTTGGAGGTCTCAGACTGGAGTCTTTCATGATCTTCAACAGAGTATGTTTGTAAGATAATGGACATGATATCAGTAGTTATAACATCTTCGAAGAGAGAATCATTCAAATTTTCCAAAACTTTGATGTGTTCAACACTTTCATTAGCTTGCTTTACCAGGGATTTATGGTCCTTGACAAAGTTAGATGTTTCTTTCAAAAATGCTTGTTCAAAATGAATTACCCTTGAGTTGATGTTATTAAGCGGAGGGGCAATTTGAGTTTCAAAAAACGCTTTTGTTTCGTCATCATGACGAGTAAACCGGATGTTAGTAGTAATATTGGTTTTAGTTTGAACTGTCTCTTGAAGTCTCCCAATTCTAGTTTTAACATCATCTAAAATGTTTCTGGCATCACTTGTGTTAAAAGGATTGTTTGAAGACATTTGTTCGATTTTCGAAAGAGATTGTGAGACAACAACATGTTTTGAAACTGATTTTGACTCATTGGTTGAAATACTGGGTGTTATGGAAAACTTGGACTTTTCTTTTTGAGACACAAAAGTAATTCCATTAATTAGTTTGTTCCATTTGTTATAATCAATTGGTTTTAGATCTGGATTCTTTTGTTTCATCTTTGATCTACTCTCATCAGATAGCTCTAATGTTTCAAGAGAATCACGAACAATTATAGGTTCATGCACAGCTTTTCCATTATTCAACACATTCTGTTCTTTCTGAGATTTTTTGAGGAAACAAGGAGGTGAGTTACCAAGAGCCATTTTTTGTGTTGTATGAAAATACGGATTTGTTTGATTAATCAGCATATTAGTTGATTTTGCTGAATGACCTGTTGTAACAAGCAAAGTTTCCAATTTTTTTATTTTTTCATCTTTATCAAGAATTTCATCAAGAAGAGAATCTTCTCGTTTTGAAAAATCAGTAATCAACTGTTTCTTCTCTTTTTCAAGATCAGAATACGTTGCTTGTTGTTTAGAAAGTTGGTTTTGAAGATCAGAAATTTCCTTGTTTAAAGATTTTATTTTCAAGTTCAAATTAACATCAAGTGTGTTATACTTGATTTGCAATTGATTTTCTCTTAAAACGGAATCTCGATAACCAATTTCTAATTCTGACTCTTTGTTTTTGTGAAATTCAAAAGCTTTTGCGTTCTCCTTGTAACTCTCAAGCTCAGTGGTCAATTTAGCATTCGCGGCCTTAACTTCGCGATTGACCGTTTTAACTTTCTCAATTTCAATACCACAGTTATTGATTAATGTTTCAAAATAAGCACGTATTTCCTCATCATTAGCACCATTCTGTTCAACTTGACCTCCATTAGGATCCATATATGGAGTTTCAGAGTTAACATTGCTATTAACTTGCTCTCCCACATATGTGTCATAATAAGGTTCGGGAGACACAGAATGTGGCTTCTCATGAGTAAACGGATTAGCAACATTACTATAATTTGGTACCTCATTGAGTGGATCTGTGTCGTAGACGGGAGGTGTATCAAAAGTACCGCATGATGTCGTGTCCTGCTGAATGACTATATGACTGGAGTTTGCATTATCGTTTGCTTTATCTACCCGTCCAGGATTCATGAATTCGAATTCCTCATCAGTCAACTCTATTCCCGATTCTTCTTTCAGTGCTAACATCAACATGTACTTGATCTTTGCAACACTCGGTATTGGTTTGACACGGCATTCTGAATCAAGATATCCTGAATCTTGGCTTTGAGGTTCGGAGGTAGCATTCTGAACCGAAGTCATAAAACAGTTATTCCTATTTTGATATCCCATATTCTGATTCACAATCTGACCCCTCTGATTTCCAACATACTGCCCTGCATATTGCATCTGATTCCCCATCTGTATACCCGAAGCAAATCCTTGCTGATTCCCGATAACATCTCCCATTTGTCCTTCTTGACTCATATGAATACTTGGTTGAGAAAACTGCGTATTGTATGATGAAATCCATGGGTTGTTGTTATTCGGTGTAGAGTAACCACTGATGTTTAATGCTTTGGCGAATGCATCAATAGCAGTTGTGAAAGCAGTTGTATAACGATCTTGCATAGTTGCCATTGATGAGGGTATGTATGATAAAGTTGATGTAGGATCGATTCAACGATAAAGGAGTTGTGTTTAAGGTATGGCCGTTTGAAGTTTTGCTGAAAATCTGACTCGTAAACTTGTTCTTAGCCGTAAAATTTTCTGTCCCAAAATTTGAAATTCACCATAAAATTCAATTCTAAGGTTATATGAAAATTTTGAGTTTTGACTATTTTGACGCCAAATTTGACCGAAAAAATTTGAATTTGGGTCCAAAATTTTGAATTTTTGGCCAAAATTTTCCAAGTAATATCAAAATTTGAATTTCGCGTAAAAATTGAACGTTTAGACTCCCCTAAAATTTAAATTTTACTCAAATTTTCCCGCCACGTAAATTTTTTTTTTTTTTTTTTAAGAAATTCTTAGGCGTAGAAAATCCTTAGGCGTAGAGTCCTGTTATGCGTAAACAGTGAGCTTAGGTGCAAACTTTGTCCTTAGGCGTAAGATTTGAATCTTATGCGTAAACAGTGACCTTATGCGTAAAAATTAACTCTTATGCGTAAACAATATCCTTACGCGTAAGATTTCTCTTATGCGTAAAAATATCTTACTCGTAAGTTTTAATTCTTATGTGTAACCCAGTGTCTTATGCGTAAGATTTAACTCTTAGGCGTAAAAAACTTGCTTACGCGTAAAAACAGAATCGTATCTCTCTAACTTGTCCAAGCTAGTGAGATTTCACAAGTCGAAGTATTCCACAAACTTATCCAAGTGAGGGAAGTACTGAGTAACCGTTGAAGCTCGAAGAATCTGCACCAAAAGCTTATGCGTAGAAACCAAAATTCTTACGCGTTGACCTTACGCGTAGGATTAGGGTTTTGACTTTTTTTACGCGTAAAAAGAGGGTTTTGACCAAAAGTAAGCTTACGCGTAACAGTGCCCAGAAATGTGTAAAACACGATTTTTCACCCAAAAACACGTTTCCAAATGATTTCTTTTGCACAAACTTCTTCCAAAACACTTAAAGATCAATAAAGTCTACAACTTTAAGCTTAAAACCACGTAAAAATTAAAACTTTATATAAAAAGCTTGCGTTTTTATGTAAAAAACGAAACTTGTTGGAAAAGTTTCAACCAAAAACGAACACACACACTCCTAAACCATTGTTAGGCGATTGATACCAATTGTAGGACCTTAAATATATCAACCTTATCACACGAATACCACGCTTACCACAAGAAGAACACGTATAACATAAACCCACGTTATGCGTAGAAAGATGAAGAGAAGAACTTGGTGACTTGAATGATATGGATCGTGTATATGTTTAGAGAGAAAGGGAGAAGAATATGAAACTATATTTCATAAATAAAACACACACACACACACTCAAGCACACCCCTCAAATGACATATTTGAGGGGTATTTATAGTAAGAGAGAAATACCCTAATGGGCTTGGCATGGGCCGTGGATATGGACTTGGATTGGATTGGGTTGCATGAGCTTATACAAGGCTAGCTTAACATAACTATTAGCCATTTAGCTTAGCCCAATCCACGAGCCCGTTGACTATTCTATCACGATATCTAACACACGTTACAAAGTTCCTAAATGTGAATGACCATCACTTCGAATAAAAAAGTTACGGCTAACACATACAAATATGATTAATGCATTCTCTTGATCGTAAGGTAAGAGATTAACGTTCTAATAAGATTGACTTGTTTAGAACATGTGTCAAGATTATAGCATAGACTACTTTTATGTCTTATGTCATTCAAATTATAGAAACACTTGAAGTTACATTTTAGGTTAAGTGAGATCTTGGCTAGATTGTAATCTCAAGGTAAATCTCCACTTGTTGTGAAATCGAGTGTGGTTGCTTTTACAGTTTCTTAAGTTGGACACTTCATGGAATGACATAAATAAATAAAGTAATTTAATACTATCTTAAATATTTATGTATTTTTAGAATGACATAAATAGATGGAGTAGTATATTAACTTGAAAATTAATTAATTGAAACCATGGCGTGGTGTTCATGATAACTTTAAATTATACATGGTTATGTGTTTATGTATAAACTCACAAACATGAAGTCTTTTAAAGACTTATAATATAAAGTAAAATATTATAATTGTTATGTATTCTGACTTAGTCAAAGAATACTTATGTTATAAAGCATGCAATTGGCTTGGAATTCTATTATACCATTAAGTTGACTTAGTTGGTAAATAGGTAGGCCAAAAGGAATAAGATTATCTTACATATTGTTAGATTGTCTTACAATATTAATTCTAATGAAATACTGTATGTATATGGTATGTTCAGTTAGAAGAATCAAACATTTGTTATATTGTTTGATTCAAGATAACTATATATTCTTTTCTTCCAAAAGTTACCAAGGTTAGAAAATTGAGTATTGATTGGATATACTTAATAAAACTCAAACCTAGAAGATTATTAAGACAACGTTTTAGTATGGAATGTAATGAATCACATTGAGTCTTATATTGAAGTTTTGATTTGTTAAAACTACTTATGAAGTAGGTTATTAATGAACAATATTTACGAACTGTTAATGTGATTTGTAATATCCCAAAAGAAAACAATTTGGTGTTGTTCTAATTGCTAAAGTATTTATAGATAGTCTTTAAATTACAAAAGCAAGTGTGAGTTTTGTTAAAATCTTGAAGAGATTAAAATTACAATTACAAACACATAATCTTCTGAAACACACTAGTGAATAACATCATGAGGCTAAACATGTAAATGATAGACCTCAAGACGGTGGAATTCTCATTCATAGATCCATAAGGATTCTCAGATAATTGATTGATGTGCTGAGATATATGAGTTGCAGGATAATGGTAAACCTGTTAATCATAATGATATATTATCTAATATTGAATTGTGGTAAATTATTCATACTATGAATGTTAAGATGTTGTCCAAAAAGATAATCAACTTTGGAAACTTGGTTTATCTTGATAAAGATGAGTTTCTTCAAAGGAAGGAAAACCCTAGTGGTTTAAATCTTTGTGTAGAAATCATATGGACAAAATTGTACATGTGTTTAATGCATGACTTGTGACAAGATTATTAATCACACTTAAGCAATTAACTGTGATTGAATATTCTTTCCTTGGCACATTAAATATATAATGATTATAATTGTCATACTTATTTTCATTGATATGAAAAATGACAATGGAATATTAAAACTCTTTCTTGTGTGATTGCTTTTGCGAGGACGATAAGTAATACAAAGAAGTTTTATGAATTCACATAATATTTGGAAATGTACAAACTGCAAGAATCCATTAATGGATATATGCATGCATCTAGGAGATGATTCTTATGTTTAACTATTAAATCCAAGTTTTGGTTTAAAATTAAAATAAGATAATTTCTAAGTATTCCTGAAAGCTAGTGGGAGTATTATGTTTATTTTCTTTAAATCTTATATGTTGTGCGTAGTAACATTCCATCTAAGCTAAATGTTAAGTTTTAGTTTGGAATGGAACTTCACTTGAAAGATTATGAAAATAAGACATACAACCTTTGAGTATATGTTTATTGTTAGTAAACATGTGTGGTATTAAATAAATGAGTCTAATAGAACATGATATATCATTTGAAAAACAGATATGTAGAACATGAATGAAATCTTAGTTTGACACAAGGATTTTTCATGTACATCATGTTATTGTTGTATCATGCTTGAATGCAAGATGATTTGACAACATTAATATCTAATAAAGTTATTAGATAACTGGTGTAATGAATATTCTAATAGAATATGTTTGAATCTAGAATTACATTCCTCAGCCTGGAATTGCTCTCAAAATTCTATGGATGAGCAATACAACAATTGTTGCGTAATTGTCATAGCTAACAAAACTTGAAAGTTTTGAAGGCATCAAACATTACACTGTAGATATTGAAGTTTACGGAGATTATTTTAAAGAGCATATTGTTGTTTGTATACAATGATGCGGGTTTAATTGAGATGACACTCAATACTAGTCATGGTAGGATTTCATCCTTGTTGATGGCCATGTGAACTAGTTGTGCTCAACTAAGAGCATAGTTGCATTATACAATAAAGAATAAGAATACTTTAAACTTTAAAATGTTTGAAAGTTTGATTGTCATAAATTGGTGGTTGAGTGATTGTCATAAATTGGTGGTTGAGGATGTCACACACTTTATGAAATATTATGTGGCAATATCAAGATATTTTGAATGCACACATACAAGAACTTCACTAGTTGAATTCTTGAAATAAGTATTCTCAAAATTCCAATAGATCAAAGTTAGTTGAAATTATGCCTTGTCAACTGTTAGGATTTAGTAAATCCAGTTATTAAAGAGTCGGTCACCTCAAGTATATGTAATCGTTAGAAAGCTCGTAGTCGTAGATTAGTCAATGTTTAGTAGTATTTAGTTAAGTAACACCGTGGAGGACGGACGGGTCTTTACCCACTGTATGCCTGATCCACAGCCCGTAGGTGACGATTTATGTAAGAACTATAAATACTCTTTACCTCCCAAGGTAGAGAGTTGGAGCTCATAATAAGATTTTTCTTTCTCTCACTAAAGTTCCCAACCTCTAACTTTATCTCTCTAAAACCATAGTATAGGCCTCTTTGATCTTTGGTTTAGTGTGTTTGTGAAATCCAATATGTTACAAATGGTATCAAGAGCCATGGTTTGATCATCTCTCTTACATATACTTGGATTTCTAGTGGTTTTAGATGGTTTTTGAGGTTGAAAAAGTTTAGTGGTTTTTGCATCATTTGGATCATTTCTTGTGTTAAAGTTTGAATTTTGGGTGTACTTTTGTGTTAAGAATCATTGCAAGTGCTTGGGTTTTAATTTGGTAAGCTTGAATCACTGTGGTTGAGCTTGTTTTGGATTGAAAAGTGTGTTTTTGAAGTTTTTCTTGCTAGCGACTTGGTTCTCGTAGTATTTTTCATCATAGCGACTTGCTTCAGTAAAAGTTAGCGAGTTACAGTGTTAGTTGTTAGCGACTTGAGCCTAGTGACTTGTCTATTGAGACAAGCCGACAAATAGTACAAGTTAGTGGATTCTCCACTACGGCTAGCGACTTGGTGAGGTTAGCGACTTGCTTCAGAAATTGTTAGCAAGTTGTAGTGTAAATTGTTAGCGACTTGATACTAGCGACTTGGATCTTAGCGAGTTGTTCTTTAGCAACTTAACTGTGTCTAGCGACTTGGTGTTAACGACTTGGACCTTAGCGAGTTGCTCTTTAGCGACTTGACTGTGTAGCGACTTGGTGCATTAGCGACTTGTGTCCAGCGACTTGGTACTTAGCGACTTGGTCTTAGCAACTTGGTTCACAGGAATTTGAGATCTTGGCGAGTTGCTACTTAGCGACTTGGTGATTAGCGACTTGGTTCAAGAATTCATAGCGACTTGGTTGATTTTTGTTTGTAATACGGTTTTCTCTTGATTTAGTAAAATCCCATGAAAGAATCTATTTCCCGGTTTAATCATAGAGTTATAAAATCCCGTGTAATCTGTTAACATGTCTACCAACGCACCTACAATTATCTCCACTGTTGCTGAGGATGTTCAAGCAGCTGGTTCAGATACTCGTCCACCTATGCTTGACAGAACTGACTACGACTCTTGGGCTCAACAAATCAGATTGTACTATCTTGGAACTGAAAATGGGGTCAACATTCTCAAATCCATTGATGAAGGACCTTATCAGATTGAGACTACAAGAGACTTAATTGATACCACTGCAGATGGAACAATGATCTATGGACTAGACAGACCAAAGACGTATGATGAGCTCAATGATAAGGAGAAAAAGAGATTTGATGCTGACATCAGGGCTTCTAACATTATACTTCAGGGTCTTCCAAAAGACATCTACAAGCTTATCAATCACAACACTGAATCCAAGGCAGTTTGGGATAATGTCAAGATGCTTCTCTCAAGTTCTGAATTAACCAAGGAAGACAGAGAATCACAACTATGATGAGTTTGAGCACTTCAAGATGAAACCAGATGAGAGTGTCTATGAGTACTAAGTGAGATTCCATAAGCTTGTGAATGACATGATGAACATCAAAATGACCATGCCAAACATTCAGCTGAACTCAAAGTTTGTGAACAACATGAATCCCGAATGGCGCAAATTTGTCACAGTTGTGAAGCTAACCAAAGGATTGAAGAATACAAACTATGAGCAACTGTATGCCTTTCTTCTTCAAAATGAGAGACATGCTATGTTTGAAAAAAGGATTCTTGAACAGTTCAAAACCAACCAGGGAGAAACAAGTTCGTCAAATGACTCTACAGCTTTTTACACCAATGTTGGAATTACCACCAAAGCTTCTCAAGTCATACCCATGGGTAATGGTAATTACAAGCTCATCCCTGATCCAGCATATAAGCCTCCTGAACCAAACACATTCAAGGAAAACTTCATCAATCAACTGTCTCTCATGGTTAGTCAAAACATGAACTCTCTCCCACACACCAACAATAACCTCAGAACAACATCCAATCCACACAATCAAGCTACTGTCAGAGATGGGAAGGTTATGGTGCAACCAGTTCAAGAAAGGCAATATGAACAGGGAAGAGGTGGAGTTGGTAGAGGATATGTGACAAATCAGAATCGTGGAAGGAATCTAAATCAGGGTCAAGCTAAGCCAATTAAGTGCTACAACTTTGGTGGTGATGGACACATAGCAAGGAACTGCACTTCTCCAAAACGCCCTCAAAATGCAGAGTACTTCAAAGACAAGATGTTACTTGTGCAAGCTCAGGATAATGGGGCTGTGTTGGATGAAGAGGAGCTGTTGTTTCTTGCTGAGGGAACTGCCAAGACATATGATGCAGATGTGGATGAGCAGCCATATCAAGAGATAGGTCATAATCATCAGAATGCCTTTCAAGTTGCAGACTGTGATGCATACGACTCTGACGTCGATGATGAACCTACTGCACAAACAATCTTCATGGCTAGCATTTCTCCAATGGTCTCTCCAAAGGTCTCATCATCACAGCAAGCTGGTCCATCTAAAGAATCAATCATCTCAGAGGTATTAAAACTATACGTTGATGTTGATGAGCAAAAGATACATGACAAAGTACAATCAACTGAAACTTTTGTGTCAGATATTGAAAATATGGGTAATATCAATGTTGTCCCATATGATCAATATGTGAAACAAAGTGAAAGTGGGAATGTACCAAGTGATGCATCTTCTGCAGTCAATGATGACTATATTTTTTATGAATACACTGCATGTGTCCCTGATGATTCTATCATCTCTGAACTAAATGCCAATAAAGAACAAGTTGCTATTTATGAACAACGTGCTAAGTTTGAGTTAACCACCCGTGAGCAAGAAATGGATGACCAAATACGTACAATTATTAGAAAAAGTAACTTTAGAGAAGAAGTATTAAAACAAGAGTTAAACTCCTTACATGAACAGCTTTCTAAAACTGCTAAGCGAAAACAAGAACTTCAAGAAAATGTTAAAATGCTTAAGCAAGAATTCCGTGCTAAGGAATCAAAACTTTTGAATGATTTTTCTAATCTAAAAACCTTGAAAAACAAGCTTGAAAATAAGTTGTACGTACAAGGGAATACCATTCAGACTGCTCACATGATCACTAAGCATAGAGTTCTCAGCGATAAGCATAGTATTCCCATTATAGAGAAACCTAATCCTGAGTATGGTAAGATAGCAAAAGCTGCTCAAAATATAATCTATGATGGCAATGAGATTCTTAAACCTAGACAGAAACCTAGTTGCATTGAGTGCACTGAGGAAGATAGAAAACTAGATAATGCATCTAGGGAGAAAATGAATAAGAAGCTTAACGATCATGCGTGTAAAGAGAATAACATAACGATCAAACCCCATGATTACACTAAGGAAAATTGGATCTCCCTGAACATGTTTAAGCCTCAAACTCAATTAACCCCAGAAAAGATCTTTTGGAAGAAAGATATGGATAAGCTAAAAGTTAATGTACTTGTTGAAACAAACACTCCCCTTAGGAAAATGCCTGCAGCTACTGTGTATCCTCCAAATACACCAATCCATCTAGTTTCTAGATCTATTGCCACTAATAGCAAGACCTTAATCAGCATGTATGTTGTTTATCAGCTGTTTGTTGATTTTGAGAAAACATGTAAGAAGAGAATCACACCTACAGGGATAACAGAGGGGGAAAGGGGTTTTGAGCAAACTAAAGAATGTTATTTAACTGAGGTCATGCCTTTCTTCAAACAATTAAAAGGTCAATTTGAGAGTCTTCAAAAAGGGATAAATTCAGATATTAAAGAAATGGAAAAGGAATTTAATGCAATGATAGTTGAAGTCAATGATTATGAACAGGAACTCAAATATAATGAAGTTGAAAAGAAGAACTTGCACATCTTAAATGAGAATTTGATTTCGAGTTGTGTTGCTCAAGATGTGTTTTATACTGTTACTAAGCACTCTATTACTGCTTCTCGATTTCATGAATTATCTATTGCATTGAAAGTTTCCCATGATCGTGTCATTGAGCTTGAAAACAAAAACTCAGAACTAAGTGAGAAAATTGATCAGGATGATCACGATAATTTGGTAAAACATCTTTCTAAACTAGAAGTTGAACATTTTGATTTACAACTAAAATATCAACATCTTAAAGAAAATGTCAAAACCTCAAATATCAAGACATCCTCAGATGTTCCAGAGTTTGATGCAGTTTTTTAGATAAACAAACGTGACGAAAAGATTCAAGCTCATTGTAACACGATCAGAAAGTTGAAAGCCCAAATCTCTCAATTAAAGGGTGTAAAGAACAATGTGACTGGCTCCCAAATGCCTCCTCCTTTAGATTCTCAGTATTCTCAAACCTTTCATCTTCAAAACTTAGTTAGTGCTTTACAAAAGGAAAACGAGAGTTTTCTAGAAGAAAATGAAAAGGCTAAACGACACTTTAAAGAGTTATATGATTCAATGAAAGTCACTCGTGACAAAAACAACGAAAAAATAACGTCTTTACAAAAAGAAATTGAGAATCTGAGGAGTCAGGAAAAAGGGAAACTGCCACTTGTCTTTAATGAGAATGTTGCATTAAAGTCATCCTCAGACTGCAAATATACTGTGACTGTTAAATACATTTCTCCTCATCTTAGGAATAATGAACCTGTGTTTCACAACTATTGTGCTCACCTTAAGGATAGTCTGGAATGTCTCCGTGAGATTGTGGAAGAGGATTTTATAAATAAGCCTCTTGACAGTGAAATTAGGTTTGCGTGCATTCAAGCCAAACGATCTCAAGAGCTGCTAGAATGTTTAATAGCAACATGTCCTAAATCCTTAGGTGCAAAAGGAAAAGTTGTGATGCATTGTTCTATGCCTAGTGCCAAGCATACAAACCATTCTATGCCCAGTTTTAAGAAAGTGAACACTAATGTGCCTTCAAGTAGTTCAGATCCCTGCACTTCTAGTTTAGGAATGCAAAAAGTAGCAAAACCAACTAATGTTCTGTAACATATTGGATTTCACATACACATCAAACCATAACCAAAGTAGGCGTACAAAGAGATGAGTTTTAGAGAGAGAAAGTTAGAGGTTTGGGAACTTTAGTGAGAGAAAGAAAAATCTTATTATGAGCTCCAACTCTCTACCTTGGGAGGTAGAGAGTATTTATAGTACTTACATAAAACGCCACCTGACGGGCTGTGGATCAGGCATACAGTGGGTAAAGACCCGTCCATCCTCCACGGTGTTACATAACTAAATACTACTTAACATAAAATAACTACGACTACGAGCTTTCTAACGATTACATATATATACTTGAGGTGACCGACACTTTAACTACTGGATTTTCCAAATCCTAACAATCTCCCCCTAAGGGAGGTCACCTCAAACACACATTAAATTACATAGAAAACAAACAAATATTACATTGAGATTGTTCTTGGATTCTTGTTATGTAGCTCGTAGTCTTTGATTCTTCATCTTTGCATGTTTGGATAATCTGAGTGGAGGTCTTTAACTGATCCACGTGATACTGAGTTTTGAGTCAGCTTTGAGATCATTAGTCACATTAATCTCTGACTCATCCATTGTGGTGTAGGTATTATGTGATGTTGTGACTTTTGGACCGACATGCTCACATTCTGGATCATGATTTCTTCTAATCAGAGTAGCGGAAGCTTTCGTTGATTCATGATATTAGCAGCAGCGTAGCAGAAGCATGGAGTGATAATATCAAAGTCATTGATGCACCAATCATGAATTCTTAAGATATGAATGTGTTGTGTGAGCATGCGGCTATGGATTGACCGCTCCATTCTGATCAGCTGCAAACGTCGGGGCGTACCTGCAAAAGACAGTTAGCAATAAAGCATACGAAAGTGTCTTTGATCACTTTCGATGAATTGAGGTACACGGCCCACGGTTCCCCGTTGATCAGTACAAGTACTGCCTGTGATCAGGTATAATTCCGAAGAATTTCCTTGACAGGGTTTCGCAGCTGCTCTAGCTGTTCTCAAACCAGAACGCCTCAAAGAAGACAACGCGAAGTGAGTGAACCAGCGAAATGATATTCACTGATTGATGAAAAGAGATTTGAAAAACAATCGTGTATTGCTCAATAGAAATTGTTTTTGCAATACAACAAAGGTTTTAATGAAAATCAATTATCAATCATAAACACCTTTTATTTTGAGAAATAAGTACACAGTCGATGTGCTAAAGAAAAGAGTTTTTTTAAGCACAACGACCGGTTTTTCAAAGGTATCCGTCAATCCATAACCTGAACCAGGATTGATTCAAAAAGATTGAATCTCTCCATTGTTTCTGTCCAGTTGTCACATGGTTGATCCATTGGATAGATCTCACATGCCACCTACCAGGAGCTTGTTTGATGTTGGCTCCAGAAGGCTTTCCATCTTCATCGTGAATATGTATGCATATCACTTAGATGTTCTGGCAATACCACAAGGATAATGCGTAGGACTCATAGGATATAATCTCTCTTTCCACATAGTGTGAAACAGAGAGTCTTCATTGAAAGTGTCCTAATGAGATTTATATGATGATCTCGTGGCTCTAGACTCAATTGTGCATATTTGGTTCCTATGCCGGAGACTAGGGAGAGGGTCTCCTACTTCAATATCAATAATCTTTAAGAGAAAGTCGATAGATTATGTTGGTTCCCCGTGAGAATGAAACAAGCCCTTTTAAGAGGAACTTGAGTGGTTTGAAAAGTTGAAGTGCAGTGCGTCACTGGGTCCATGACGTCTTGTCTTCAATACCGATGTTACCTTGGTAACCACCAGTAGTATATGAATTGAACCCGGTTTCTGCCCTAAGGTTGAATAAATGGAGGGCTATTTCTTTTCACCCTTTTTCACATTCATTTCTTTTTCATTCTTCAACCCCTTCAGTGCTTACCGAGATTTCATTACTAGAACCTTGTTGGGTTTATTCCAGTACTAGCTCAGTCTCAGTCTGCACTCTTCCCATATCTCACTTTTCTCCTTTTTTTCATCATACCTAAGGACTTCTACACTATCTAGTGAATTGTCCCTGGGTAGATCCCTCCGGTTCTGGCGGATCATGGGATATCAACCTAACCTTATCATCCTTATATCACCATACATAAAGTAAAGTTGGTCGGTCTTTTTGGTATCGTTCATCTGCCATTGGAACCAATTGAAAACCATTTGAAAAATCAATCAAGATACTTATGATATAGAATCAAAGCATTTTGTATCTTAATTGTTTTGATATTTTAGAAATGCTCCCCCTCAACATATGCATAAAAATTTAGAAATTGTTTAGCACATGGAGGCAAGAGATCTTTGAAATCGTTAGATTAAGAGTGAAAGGTCCAATCTTTTTATTAACATTTTCTAAAATGATCATCATCACTTCCCAATCAATTTGAGTAGATAAAAACATTTTGAGGAAGGATGAGGTTTTCAAAAGTTTGCTCCCCCTCAATATGTGCCTCGAATTTTGAAAGAATTTTGCACATATTAGAGGGAACCTGCACTTAGAGACAATTCAGTCACGTTTCAATAATTTGAGGTTTAAAATAGATGCTCCCCCTCAACATGTGCATGGAAAATTTGAAATCGTTTGTCACTTGCGGGGAGGCAAACATGCTAAACACTTATGAAACCATTTATCGAATTATCAGTTTAAATCCAATTTAAATCACAAATTCTCCCCCGATCACATTTATCAAATCATTTGAGATTTGTGATCTCTGTAGATTTAAATTTATTTTGAAAGCTTTGAAGGAGAATTGTGACTTGATTATGACAGCGTTTTAACTGATAAGGATTGGATTTTGAGATTTAAACTCCATTGATTAAACATGCATAATTATCTTTTGAAAACATAATAATAACCAAGGTCTGGAACCAATTGTGTAACATTTTTTGTAAAACATTTAGAGTAGACCTTACTCATTTAAGTGCAAATTGTTTGAAAAGAACACTTTTTAATTTAAAAATCATTCTCCCCCTCAATCAATGACGAAATTCGTTGATTGATGAATTGAGATTTTGACACTTGATAAGTTCTTTTGATTTTCAAAAATAGAGTCCGGAGTGTTTTCAAAACAATTGAGTTTTCATAAGATTACAAATATTTTTCAGAGGAATATTTAGAAGGAAAAATATTTGAAATTAAACATTTGCCTTGTTGATAATAAACATTTGTTTTTAGAATCAGAGCATTAGGTTTGAAACATGAGATAAAGCATGGCTCTGTTCTTTCTTTGAGAAGCGGGTTACTGCCTGAAATAACAGTAAACCATTGTTTTACTTTCTCCCAAAAAAATTTTATTTTTTTTTATTTATTTATTTATTTTTTTTAAACATTCGAACAACATCTAAAGTCCCGTGTCACTCTTTGACTGACAGCACAAAGACCGTAGATATATATCGAATCAAGAAAGAAAAGACAGAAAGGACAATATTTTTGAGATTTTTCGAGATTTTTAGATTTTTATGGATTTTTTGAAAGTTTTATATTTTTCTATTTGCTTTTAGAAGGTTTTATAATTTTGTATTTTGTTTTTTGAATAAATATATACAAAAATAGATGAAGTAAAGACCTTTACTCATCGTCTTCTTCCTGAAGACGTTTGAGTGTTTCTGGTTGAAGGCTTTTCAAGCCAAGTCGAGGAAGAATAAACTCAAAACGTTCTCTCGGAAGAGCTTTGGTGAAGGTGTCTGCTAACTGGTATTCTAACTTCACAAAATAGAGTTCTACCACACCGTTTTCCACTTGCTCCCTGATGAAATGATGTCGGATGTCAATGTGCTTAGCTCTTGAGTGTTGCACGTTGTTGCATGAGAGAGCAATAGCACTTTTATTATCACAGTACAGAGGGATTTTGTTGAATTCAAAGCCATAGTCAGATAATTGGGATCTCATCCAAAGGATTTGAGCACAACAAGATGACATGGCTATGTATTCAGCCTCTATAGAGGAAATAGAAGTACTCATTTGCTTCTTTGAAGACCAGCTTACAAGCTTATCACCCAAAAACTGAGCACCTCCTGATGTACTTCGACGTGTATCTTGACATCCTGCATGATCAGCATCTGCATAGGCTGTTAGTGACATACCGGTGTCCTTCGGGTACCATAGTCCCATATTGATGGTTCCTTGGAGATACCGAAAGACCCGTTTAACCGCTTCAAGGTGCTTTTTAGTAGGCTTAGCCTGATATCTAGCACACATGCACACAGCGAACAAAATGTCTGGTCTGCTAGCTATGAGGTACATCAGGGATCCAATCATGCTATGATATTTCGTTTGATCTACCATGATCCCTGAGTGGTCCTCATCCAGCTTAGTACGTTCAATCATGGGAGTGTCAACGGTGTCACATGATACAAGTCCAAATTTCTTTAAAATCTCATTTGCATATTTAGATTGATTTATAAAAATGCCTCCGGGACTTTGTGAAATTTGTAATCACAAAAAAAATGACATTTGTCCCATCATTGACATTTGAAATTTGGAACCCATTTCATTTGAAAAACGATCACATTCATTGGGGTTAGTCAAGGCAAATATAATATCATCAACATAAATTTGAACGTTAAATGTTTGCCTGACTTCTGGGTGAACAATGTAGGATCAACTGCTCCTTTGCTGAATCCAGTGGATAGAAGAAAATTTGACAGCGTATTATACCATGCTCTAGGAGCTTGCTTTAAACCGTAAAGAGCCTTTTTCAAGCGATAGACATGAGTAGGATGCTCTGGATTCACAAAACCCTCTGGCTGGCTGACGTAAACCACCTCTTTCAAATCTCCATTAAGAAAGGCGGTTTTAACATCCATCTGATACACAACCATATTCTTGCTAGCAGCATTAGCCAAGAAGATTCTGATTGCCTCAATACGAGCAACTGGAGCAAATGATTCTTCAAAGTCAATACCCTCCTCATCAAGTTTAATACATCACCATGCTCAAAGTCAATACCCTTCAAAGTCAACTGGAGCAAATGATTCTTTTGCTACCAATCGAGCCTTGTTCTTTAAGACATCACCATGCTCATCAAGTTTCACTTTGAAGATCCATTTTAGAGCAATGATCATAGCACAATCTGAGGCAGGTACTAATTCCCATACATCAAGTCGATCAAACTCATGAATTTCTTATTGCATGGCATTGAACCAGCAGTCTTCATTCATGGCGGTTTTAATGTCTTTTGGTTCAACCTTAGAGAGTACGGAGTTGAAGAAGCACCATAAGGCATCGGTTGCAAGTTGTTTCCGTGTGGATACTGGGCGAGAGGGGTTTCCAATGATGTTATCTAGAGGGTGATCATGTGTCCACTTTCTAAGATGTTCATGTGGTTGTTGTTGTGGAACTGAAGTAGCAGAGTCTATATCTCCTGATGAAGATGGTTCAGATGATGATTCAGGAGCAAATATTTTTTCAAATGGAGCATCTTCGGGAGTTGCAAAGGGATTAACTTCATCATTGATGCCAGAAACAATTCCATGATGTACATTTGATGATTGATGATTTGTTGATGAGACAGAGTGATCAGCAGCAGGCGCTTCGTGACTTAATGATATTGAGACTGAAGGGTTCACTTCATTCACAGGGATAGGAGCAGCCTCTGTTGATGGAATTGACATTTCATCAGCATTCGGTTCATAGTGTTCATCAAACATTGGATCAAATAATTTCTTTAAATCATCTTCAGATGGAGGTACATATGGAGTTGCTGGAAATGATTTTGGTACAAGGGATGAACCAATGGGACTGTTTTGAAGTGCGGGTCCAGAACTGGATTGTCCAGGAGCCATTTGACCGGTCAGCTCATCGAACTTAACGTGAATTGTTTCCATGATATTTCGGGTTCTCTTGTTGTAGATTCGGTAACCCTTCTTGTTTGGTGCATAACCAACAAAAACTCCAATATCTGCCTTAGCTCTTAGTTTACCTAAATCTTGACCATCATTAGTTGGATAACATAATGCACCAAACACACGAAGGAATAAGAGATTAGGTTTTCTATTATGGACAAGTTCATATGGAGTTTTTCCATGAGCAGTGTGAATTAGGGACCGATTTTGAGTGTAGCATGCAGTGGCAATGGCTTCAGCCCATAGAAACATTGGAACCTTTGAGTAAATCATCATTGTTCTTGCGGCTTCCACAAGTGTTCGATTTCGTCTTTTAACTACACCGTTCTGTTGAAGAGTTCGTGGAACACTTCTTTGATGACTGATTCCAACACTTTTATAAAACTCACTAAGTTGTTTATTAACAAACTCAGTTCCATTGTCTGTTCGGATGATTCTGACAGTTTTGTTAAGTCGAACCTGCAGCTGTTTGATAAGTTTGATGATGATATCTGGAGTTTCATCATTTGTCCTGAGAAACTTAACCCAGGTGAATCGAGAGAAATCATCAACCACAACTAACATATATTTCTTCCCAAAGATATTCTGCACTCTCATGGGTCCACATAAGTCCAGGTGGATTGTATGAAGAACTTCTGTAACAGAGTTTGTAGGTTTAGGTTTGTGGGCATACTTCTTACTTTTTCCCAATTGGCATGCTGAACAAAGATGATCCTTTTCATACTTTAGTCTAGGTAACCCTATAACTAAGTCCTTTCTGGAGAGATCATTGATGGTGCCGAAGTTCAAGTGATTGAGACGACGATGCCATAACCTAGACTTGGTTTTTGAAGCCTTTGACAACAAACAAATTGGAGAGGACTTCATCATATCTTCGATAGAGATGGTGTATAGATTTGAACCACGTGTTCCTCTTAAAAGTTCCTTACCATCAAGTTCTCTAATGAAACAAGTATGTTTTCTGAAGGCCACTTCTAGATCAGATCACAAAATTGTCCGACAGAGAATAAGTTATGACCAAGACCTTCAACATAATATACCCTGGAGATAACACTATCACCGACAACATAATATCCATAACCCATAATAGCACCGAAATGATCGTTCCCGAAACTAACAGTCCCGATGAATTTGCTCACGAAGTTCATGAGCCGCGACCGATCTCCAGTCATATGCTTGGAACAGCCTGAGTCCAAGTACCACAGAACGATTTGAACGATCTGCAGTTGAACACAGACAAGAATAGATAACTGGATAATTGGGATCCCCATGCAAGAATGGGTTCCACTTGGTTAGTAACAGTGATTGGAACACCCACATCAGAAATAGAAACATCCATATCAGAAATAGAAGCAATGGAATCATTATGAATAGATGCAGTACTAGTGTCCGTATTTGACCTATTCAAAGTATGTTCACTTCTTAAGGGAATAGTTCTACCAGTAGGCATCCATTTTCTAGTGGGCATTGTCTGATTAATCTTATGGCCAACAGGTATCCATTGATAACCTATCTTACTAAATGTTCTTCCTGTGGGTTTCCACTGTTTTCTAACTTTCTTTCGTTTTTGCCTTTTAGCCTTCTTAGCATGATTTTTTTCATTAATAATTTCAACTGGGCATTTGACAGCATTAGACAAATCATTCATACCACATTCAAGATTAGTAACAGAAACCACGCAATCATCATTACATGTTTTGCCAAAAGTAGTAGAATTCGCATTAATTACAGTACGCTTAAAGCTAACACTAGAATCAACACGATTCGTTTTATTCAAATTCTCACTACGATGATCTTCTACTTTCTTCCAATGCACATTCTTAGCTTGCGAGGTCCTATCATTCCTTGTATTGTCTTGAGACTTTGACCTGCTCGTTTTAATGTTACTGATTACTCCTGTAGAGGGAATGGGAACATTAGTAGGTTTTGCTACTTTTTGCCTTTCTTATTTTGATGTGCTGGGATGTGAACTATTTGAAGGCGTACTGAGGTTCACTTTCTTAACACTAGAGGTGCTGGGATCTGAACTGCTTGAAGGCATACTAAGGTTCACATTCATAACATTTGGCATTGAATGAGTTGCATACTTGGCACTAGGCATGGAACAAGGTATCAAGGGATTGACTTGTTCACCTAAGGTTTTAGGGCATATTGTAATTAGGCATTCTAGAAGTTCTTGAGATCGTTTGGCATATAAGCATGCATGGCCAATTGCATTATCATGTGGTTTCTCTAACTTATCCTCTTCTACAATCTCATGAAGACATTCTAGGCTGTCCTTAAGGTATAAGAAATATGTTTGAATAGCAAGTTTGTTATTCCTAAGATGAGGAGGAACATATTTCACAGACAAAGCATATTTATTACAGACATGTACCTTTGAAGCACCATTCTCTCCATTGGTCATTGGCATTTTCCCTTTTACCTTACTCTTCAGATTCTTTATCTCTTTTTGCAACGAAGTTATTTTTTCATTATTTTTGTTACGAGTGACTTTTATTGACTCAAATAACTCATTGAAATGACGTTTAACCTTTTCATTTTCTTCTAGAAAACTCTCATTTTCCTTTTGTAAAGTATTAACCAAATTTTGAAGATGAAAATTTTGAGAATTCCGAGAATCTAAAGGAGGAGGCATTTGGGAGCCAGTCACATTGTTCTTTTCACCCTTTAACTGAGAAATTTGGGCTTTCAACTTTCTGATCGTGTTACAGTGAGCTTGAATCTGTTCATCACGTTTGTTTATTTCAAAAACTGCATCAAACTCTGGAACATCCATGGATATCTTGATGTTTGAGGTTTTAACATTTTCTTTGAGATGTTGATATTTAAGTTGTAAATCAAAATGTTCAACTTCTAGTTTAGAAAAATGTTTTACCAAAGTATCGTGATCATCCTGTTCAATTTTCTCACTTAGTTTAGAGTTTTTGATTTCAAGCTCAATGACACGATCATGGGAGACTTTTAAAGCAACAGATAGTTCATGAAATTGAGAAGCATTAATGGAGCAATTCGTAGCAGTGTAAAACACATCTTGAGCAATACATTCAGAAATAAGATTCTCATTCAAGGTATGCAAGTTTTTCCTCTCAATCTCATTATATTTTAATGCTCGCTCATAGTCACTAACCTCAACTATCATTGCATCAAATTCCTTTTCCATTCCTTTAATATCTGAATCTATCCCCTTTTTAAGACTCTCAAAATGATCTTTTAGTTGTTTAAAGAAAGGCATGACCTCAGTTAAATAGCATTCTTTTGTTTGTTCAAAACCCCTTTCCCCTTCAGTTATCCCAGTGGGTGTGATCCTTTTCTTACAAGTTTTCTCAAAATCAACAAATAGTTGAAAAATAACATATTGACTGATTAAGGTCTTGCTTTTAGTGGCAATAGTTCTAGGAACTAAATGCATTGGTGTATTTGGAGGATACACAGTCGCTGCAGGCATTTTCCTAAGGGGAGGGTTTGTTTCAACAAGATTTTCAGCTTTTTGCTTATCTAAGTCCCTTTTCCAGAAAACTTGTTCAGGTGTTAACAACGTTGGAGGTTTAAATTTGTTTATGGAGATCCAGTTTTCCTTCTTGTAATCATGGGGTTTGATCGTGATGTTATTCTTTTTACATTCAGGATCTTCTAGCTTCTTATTCATTTTCTCCCTAGATGCATCATCTAATTTTCTATCTTCCTCAGTGCACTCAACGCAACTAGGTTTTTGTCTAGGTTTAAGAATCTCATTGCCATCATAGATTACATTTTGAGCTGCTTTTGCTATCTTCCCGTACTCAGGGTTGGGTTTATCTATAATGGGAACACTATGCTTATCGCTTAAAACTCTATGCTTAGTGACCATGTGAGCAGTCTGAATGGTATTCCCTTGTACGTACAACTTATTTTCAAGTTTGTTCTTCAAGGTTTTTAGATTTGAAAAATCATTCAAAAGTTTTGATTCCTTTGCATGAAATTCCTGCTTAAGCACTTTAACATTTTCTTGAAGTTCTTGTTTTTGCTTAGCAGTTTTTGAAAGCTTTTCTTGTAAGGAGTTTAACTCTTGTTTTAACACTTCTTCTCTAAAATTACTTTTTCTAATAATTGTACGCATTTGGTTATCCAACTCCTGCTCACGAGTAGTTAACTCAAACTTAGCACGTTGTTCATAAATGGCAACTCGTTCTTTATAGGCATTAAGTTCAGGGATAACAGAATCATCAGGTGCACATGCAGTGTATTCATCAAAAACATAGTCATCGTTGACTGCAGAAGATGCATCACTTGGTACTACCTCACTTTCACTTTGTTTCACATATTGATCATATGGGACAACATGTATATTACCCATATTTTCAATATTTGACTCAATAGTTTCAGTTGATTGTACTTTGTCATGCATCTTTTGCACATCAGCATCATTGTATAGTTTTAATACCTCAGAAATGATTTTGTCTTTGGATGGACCAACTAGTGGTGATGAAGAGACTTTAGGAGAGACCATTGGAGAAATGTTAGCCATGAAAATGGTTTATGCAGTAGGTTCATCATCAACATCAGAGTCATATCCATCACAATCAGCTACTTGAAAGGCATTCTGATGATTATGGCCTATCTCCTGAATTGGTTGCTCATCCACATCTGCATCATATGTCTTAGCATTTCCTTCAGCCAGAAACAACTCCTCTTCATCCAAAGCTGCACCATTATCCTGAGCTTGCACAAGCAACATCTTATCCCTGAAGTACTCTGCATTCTGAGAGCGTTTTGGCGATGTGCAGTTCCTTGCAATGTGACCCTCACCTCCACAGTTGTAACATTTGATTGGCTTTGCTTGACCCTGATTTCCATTCCTTCCCCTATTCTGATTTGCCACATATCCTCTACCGACTCCACCTCTTACTTGTTCGTACTGCCTTTCTTGAACTGGCTGCACCATAACTTTCCCATCTCTGACAGTGGCTTGATTGCGTGGATTGGATGCAGTTCTGAGATTTTTGTTGGTGTGTGGAAGAGAGTTCATGTTTTGACTAATCAGGAGATCCAGTTGATTAATGAAGTTTCCCACGTGTGCATCAGCATCAGCTTGTTTGAACATAGGATCGGGAATGAGTTTGTGATTACCATTACCCATGGGTATAACCTGAGATGCTTTGGTGGTAATTCCAATGTTTGAGTATAAGGCAGTTGAATCATTTGATGAGCTTGTCTCTCTCTGGTTAGTTTTGAACTGATCAAGAATCCTTTTTTCAAACATAGCATGTCTCTCATTCTGAAGAAGGAAGGCATAGAGTTGCTCATAGTTTGTATTCTTTAATCCTTTGGTTAGCTTCACAGAGGTGACAAACTTATGCCATTCGGGATTCATGTTGTTCACAAACTTTGAGTTCAGCTGAATGTTTGGCATAGTCATTTTGATGTTCCTCATGTCATTAACAAGCTTGTGGAATCTCACGTAATACTCATAGACACTCTCATCTGGTTTCATCTTGAAGTGCTCAAATTCATCATAGAGTTGTGATTCTCTGTCTTCCATAGTTAATTCAGAACCAGAAAGAAGCATCTTAACATTATCCCACACTGCCTTGGCTTCGGTGTTGTGATTGATAAGCTTGTAGATATCTTTTGGAAGACCTTGAAGTATGATGTTAGAAGCCCTGATATCAGCATCGAATCTCTTTTTCTCCTTATCATTGAGCTCATCATATGTCTTTGGTCTGTCTATCCCATATATCATTGTTCCATCTGCAGCTGTATCAATTAAGTCTCTTGTAGTCTCAATCTGATAAGGTCCTTCATCAATCGATTTGAGAATGTTGACCCCATTTTCCTTTCCAAGACAGTACAGTCTGATTCTTTGAGCCCAAGAGTCGTAGTCAGTTCTGTCAAGCATGGGTGGACAGGTATCTGAACCAGCTGCTTGAACATCCTCGGCAACAGCGGAGATGATTGTAGGTACGTTGGTAGACATGTTTAAAGATTACACGGGATTTTATAACTCTATGATTAAACCGGGAAATAGATTCTTTCACGGGATTTTACTAAATCAAGAGAAAACCGTATTACAAACAAAAGTTAACCAAGTCGCTAAGATTCCTTGAATCAAGTCGCTAAAAACCAAGTTGCTAAGACAAGTCGCTAAGTTCCAAATCACTATGAATTTTGACAGCAAGTCGCTATGTACCAAGTCGCTAAGAGATCAAGTCGCTAAATAGCAACTCGCTACTGGTCCAAATCGCTAACACCAAGTCGCTAAGAAACTTAAGAACAAGTCGCTATCAAAATTGAAAGCAAGTCGCTACCTTACCAAATCGCTACCCGTAGTAGAGAATCCACCAACAGTACTTTTTGTCGGTTTATCTCTAAAGGCAAATCGCTAAGCCCCAAGTCGCTACCACAATACACTACAACTCGCTACAGACTTACAAGGTAAGTCGCTACCAAGAAAATAACACCGTGACTCAAGTCGCTAGCATGAAAAACTTCCAAAACACACTTTTCAATCCAAAAACAACCCAAACACGATGATTCAAGCCTAACAAATCAAAACCTAAACACTTGTGATGATCCTAAACACAAAAGTACAATCAAAATCCAAACTTTAACACTAGAAATCAACCAAATGATGCAAAAACCACTAAACTTTCTCAAACTCAAAAACCACCTAAAAACCACTAGAAATCCAAAGATATGTAAGAGATGATCTAACCATGGCTCTTGATACCATTTGTAACATATTGGATTTCACATACACATCAAACCATAACCAAAGTAGGCGTACAAAGAGATGAGTTTTAGAGAGAGAAAGTTAGAGGTTTGGGAACTTTAGTGAGAGAAAGAAAAATCTTATTATGAGCTCCAACTCTCTACCTTGGGAGGTAGAGAGTATTTATAGTACTTACATAAAACGCCACCTGACGGGCTGTGGATCAGGCATACAGTGGGTAAAGACCCGTCCATCCTCCACGGTGTTACATAACTAAATACTACTTAACATAAAATAACTACGACTATGAGCTTTCTAACGATTACATATACTTGAGGTGACCGACACTTTAACTACTGGATATTCCAAATCCTAACATGTTCCAATTCCCTCTACAGGAGTAAGAAGTGACACCAAAGCAAGCGGGTCAAAGCCTCTAGGCAACACAAAGAATGATAGGACCTTGCATGCTAGGAATGTTCAGTGGAAGAAAGTAGAAGATCACCTTAGGGATAATTTGAATAAGACGAATCGTGTTGATTCTAGTGTTAGCTCTAAGCGTACTATAATTAATGCGAATTTTGCTACTTTTGGCAAAACATGTAATGATGATTGCATGGTTTCTTTTACTAATCTTGAATGTGGTGTGAATGATTTGTCTAATGTTGTTAAATGCCCAGCTAAAATTGTTAATGTTAAAATTCAAGCTAAAAAGGCAAAAAGGCAAAAGCGAAAGAAAGTTAGAAAACAGTGGAAACCCACAGGAAGGAAATTTAGTAATATAGGTTATCAATGGATACCTACTGGCCATAAGATTAATGTGTTGTGCCCTAAATTTGCTAAGTCAATGCCTACTAGAAAATGGATGCCTACTGGTAGAACTATTCCCTTAAGAAGTGAACACACTTTGAATAGGTCAAATACGGACACTAGGACTGCATCTATTTCTGAGGATTCTATTGCTTCTACTTCTGATGTGGGTGTTCTAATCACTGTTACTAACCAAATGGAACCCATTCTTGCATAGGGATCCCAATCCAGTTATCCATTCTTGTCTGTGCTCAACTGCAGATCATTCAAATCGTTCTGTGGTACCTGGACTCAGGCTGTTCCAAGCATATGACTGGAGACCGGTCACGGCTCATGAACTTCGTGAGTAAATTCATCGGAACTGTGAGATTTGGAAACGATCATTTTGGTGCTATTATGGGTTATGGAGATTACGTGGTTGGAGATAGTATGATTTCCAGGGTATATTATGTTGAAGGTCTTGGACATAATCTATTTTCTGTCGGACAATTCTGTGTCTCAGACTTAGAATGGCCTTCAGAAAACATACTTGCTTTGTTAGAGAACTTGATGGTGTGGAACTTCTCAGAGGAACTCGTGGTTCAAACCTATACACCATCTCTATCGAAGATATGATGAAATCTTCACCCATCTGCTTGCTGTCAAAGGCTTCCAAAACTAAGTCATGGCTACGGCACCGTCGTCTCAATCATTTGAACTTTGGTACCATAAACAATCTTTCCAGAAAGGACTTAGTAAGAGGATTACCTAGATTAAAGTATGAAAAAGATCATCTTTGCTCAGCTTGCCAATTGGGAAAAAGCACAAAATATGCCCACAAACCAAAACCCACAAACTTAGTAATGGAAGTTCTTCATACCATTCATATGGATCTGTGTGGACCAATAATATTGCAAAAAATAAATGGGAAGAAATACATTCTAGTAGTTGTTGATGACTACTCTCGATTTACTTGGGTAAAGTTTTTGAAGACAAAGGATGAAACTCCAGATGTCATCATCAAACTTATCATACAGCTTCAGGTTCGACTCAACAATACTGTTAGAATTGTTCGAACAGACAATGGCACAGAGTTTGTTAACAAATACTTAATTCAGTTTTATGAAAGTGTTGGAATCAGTCATCAAAGAAGTGTTCCACGAACTCCTCAACAGAACGGTGTAGTTGAAAGACGAAATCGAACTCTTGTAGAAGCTGCAAGAACAATGCTAATTTATTCAAAGGTTCCAATATTTCTATGGGCTGAAGCCATTGCCACTGCTTGCTACACCCAAAATAGTTCCCTTATTCACACCTCTCATGGAAAAACTCCATATGAACTTGTCCATAAACGAAAACCTTATCTATCCTACTTTCGTGTGTTTGGTGCTTTATGTTACCCAACTAATGATGGTCAAGATTTAGGTAAACTAAAAGCTAAAGCGGACATTGGAGTATTTGTAGGTTATGCACCAAACAGAAAAGGATACCGAATCTACAACAAGAGAACCCGAAATATCATGGAAACAATTCACGTTACGTTCGATGAGATGACTGGTCAAATGGCTCCAGGACAATACAGTTCTGGACCCGCATTTCAATCTTTATCAAGTAGTCCTATCAGTTCTACTCTTGTTTCTAATCCCTCACCAACAACTCCTTATGTACCTCCTTTAGAAGATGATTTGAAGAAATTATTTGATCCAATATTTGATGAACACTATGAGCCAAGTGCTAATGATATGTCAGTTCCATCAACAAAGGCTGCCTCTATCCCTGTCAATGAAGTTAGCCCTTCAGTTTCAATGTCATTAAGTCAAGAAGCGCCTGTTGCTGATCACTCTGTCTCATCAACAAATCATCAATCATCGAGTGTACACAATGGAAATGTTATTGCTGTTACAGATGATGAAAATCCTTTTGCTCCTCCAGAAGATGAACCCTTTGAAAACATATTTGCTCCTGAATCATCATCAGAACCATTGTCATCTGGAGATATAGACTCTACTACTTCAGTTCCTCAACAACAACCACATGAACATCTTAGAAAATAGACACATGATCATCCATTGTACAACATCATTGGAAATCTTTCCCGTCCAGTATCCACACGGAAACAACTTGCAACCGATGCCTTATGGTGCTTCTTCAACTCCGTACTCTCTAAGATCGAACCAAAAGACGTGAAAACGGCCATGAATGAAGACAGCTGGTTCAATGCCATGCAAGAAGAAATTCATGAGTTTGATCGACTAGATGTATGGGAATTAGTACCTGCTCCAGATTGTGCAATGATCATTGCTCTAAAGTGGATCTTCAAAGTAAAACTTGATGAGCATGGTGATGTTTTGAAGAACAAGGCTCGATTGGTTTCAAAAGGATACCGTCAAGAGGAGGGTATTGACTTTGAAGAATCATTTGCTCCTGTTGCTCGTATCGAGGAAATCAGAATCTTCTTGGCTAATGCTGCAAGTAAGAACATGGTAGTCTATCAGATGGATGTGAAGATGGCGTTTCTTAATGGAGATCTTAAAGAAGTCGTTTACGTCAGCCAGCCTGAAGGCTTTTTGAATCCAGAGCATCCTACTCACGTCTATCGTTTGAAGAAGGATCTTTACGGTTTGAAGCAAGCTCCAAGGGCATGGTATGATACGCTATCAAAGTTTCTTCTATCTACTGGATTCAGCAAAGGAGCAGTTGATCCGACATTATTCACCAGAAAGTCAGGCAAACATTTAATTCACGTTCAAATATATGTTGATGATATTATTTTTGCCTCGACTGACCCCAATGAATGTGATCGTTTTTCAAATGAAATGGGTTCTAAATTTCAAATGTCAATGATGGGACAAATGTCATTTTTATTGGGATTACAAATTTTACAAAGTCCCGGAGGCATTTTTATAAATCAATCTAAATATGCAAATGAGATTTTAAAGAAATTTGGATTTGATTCTAGTGACCCTGTTGACACTCCCATGATAGAGCGTACCAAACTGGATGAGGACCACTCAGGGATCATGGTAGACCAAACGAAATATCGTAGTATGATTGGATCCCTGATGTACCTCACAGCCAGTAGACATGAAATCCTGTTCGCTGTTTGAATGTGTGCTAGATATCAGGCTAAGCCTACCAAAAAGCACCTTGAAGCGGTTAAACGGGTCTTTCGGTATCTCCAAGGAACCATCAATATGGGACTTTGGTACCCGAAGGACACCGGTATGTCACTAACAGCCTATGCAGATGCTGATCATGCAGGATGTCAAGATACACGTCGAAGTACGTTTGGAGGTGCTAAGTTTTTGTGTGATAAGCTTGTAAGCTGGTCTTCAAAGAAGCAAATGAGTACTTCTATTTCCTCTACAGAGGCTGAATACATAGCCATGTCATCTTGTTGTGCTCAAATCTTATGGATGAGATCTCAACTATCTGACTATGGCTTTGAATTCAACAAAATCCCTCTGTACTGTGATAATAAAAGTGCTATTGCTTTCTCATGCAACAACGTACAACACTCAAGAGCAAAGCACATCGACATTCGACATCATTTCATTAGAGAGCAAGTTGAAAACAGTGTGGTGGAACTCTATTTTGTGAGGACTGAATACCAGTTAGCAGACATCTTCACCAAAGCTCTTCCTAGAGAACGTTTTGAGTTTATCCTCCCACGACTTGGTCTAAAGAGTCTACAACCAGAAACACTCAAACGTCTTCAAGAGGAAAACGAAGAGTAAAGGTCTTTCTTCATCTATCTCTTGTAAATATTTATTCAAAAAACAAATAGAAAAATATAAAACTTTCAAAAAATCCATAAAAATTTGAAAAATCTTGAAAAATTTCAAAAAATATTGTCTTTTTGTCATGTTTTTCTCGATTCGAAAATATCTACGGTTTTGTGCTGTCATTCAAAGAATGACACGGGACTTTAGATGTTGTTCGAATGTTCCAAAAAAAATCAAAAAATTAAAAATCAAAAAATATTTTTGGGAGAAAGTGAAACGTGGTTTACTGTTATTTGAGGCAGTAACCCGTTTTATAAAGTAAAGAACAGAGCCATGATTTATCTAATTTTTCAAATCTCATGCTCTGATTCTTAAAACAAATGTTTATCATCTAAAAGACAAATGTTTCTCTTTCCAAATATTTTTCCGTCTAATGATTCTTCTGAAAAATATTTGCCATCTAATGAAAACCAAATTGCTTTAAAAATACCTCGTACTCTATTATTCTTGTTAGTCATCTGTGCTCATCATCTGTCAAAATCTCTATCTCTCAATCAACAACTTGTGTCATTGATTGAGGGGGAGAATGATTTCAATCGAATTAAAGAGGTTATTTTGAAAGGTTATTTTTTAAACAATTGGCACGTAAATGAGCAAGATTATTCTTGGAAAATCAAAAAGAACAATGTTTTATACAATTGATTCAAAACATTTGCTAATGTTATGTTTTCAAAAGATACTCTTGCATGTTTAAACAATGGAGTTTAAAGTCTGAAAATCTGATCCTTATCAGTTAAAATGTTCTTTTCAAAAGCAAGTCACTATTCTCCTCAAAAAGCTCTCAAAATTTTATTTAAATCAATAGAGATCACAACTCTCAAAGGATTTGGAAAGTGTGGTCGGGGGAGAATTTGTGATTTAAATTGGATTTAAACTGATAACTTGCTAATTGGTTTTATAAGTGTTTAAAGAGCTTTCCTCCTCACATGTGCCAAACGATTTCAAATTTTCCATGCACATGTTGAGGGGGAGCACCCTTTTAAAACCACAAAGAATTGAAACATGATTGATTTGTCTCTAAGTGCAGGTTCCTTCTAATATGTGCAAAATTCTTTGAAACCTCGAGGCACATATTAAGGGGGAGCAAACTTATGAAAACCTCATCCTTCCTCAATATGCTTTATCTACTTGATTTGATCAGGGAAGTGATGTTGATATCTTTTAGAAAATGGTAATCCAATAAATTAATTCTTCCTCTTGCCTCCGTGTGCTAAAACTATTTCTAATACATGATGCACATGTTGAGGGGGAGCTCTTTTTTCTAAAAATATCAAAAACAATTCAGGTACAAAATGCTTTGATAATATATCACAAGTATCTGGATTGATTTTCAAATGGTTTTCAATTGGTTCCAACGGCAGATGAACAATACCAAATAGACCGACCAAATTTACTTTATGTATGGTGATATAAGGATGGTTAGGTTAGGTATTCGTTCCCACGATCCGCCAGAACCGGAGGGATCTACCCAGGGACAATCCACTAGTTAGTGTAGAAGTCCTTAGGTATGATAATAAAAAGGATAAAAATGAGATATGGGAAGAGTGCATACTGAGACTGAGCTAGTACTGGAATAAACCCAACAAGGTTCTAGTTATGAAGTCTCGGTAAGCACTGAAGGGGTTGAAGAATGAAAAAGAATTGAATGTGAAAAAGGGTGAAAAGAAATAGCCCTCCATTTATTCAACCTTAGGGCAGAAACCGGGTTAAATTCATATGCTACTGGCGGTTACCAAGGTAACATCGGTGTTGAAGACAAGACGTCATGGACCCAGTGACGCACTGCACTACAACTTCCCAAGCTACTCAAGTTCCTCTTAAAAGGACTTGTTTCATTCTCATGGGGAACCGACATTATCTATCGACTTTCTCTTAGAGTTTGTTGATATTGAAGAAGGAGACCCTCTCCCTAGTCTTCGGCATAGGAACCAAAATATGCACAATTGAGTCTAGAGCCACGAGATCATCAAATAAATCTCATTAGGACACTGTCAATGAAGACTCTCTGTTTCATACAATGTGGAAAGAGAGATTGTATCTTATGAGTCCTACGCATTATCCTTGTGGTATTGCCAGAACATCTGAGTGATATGCAAACATATTCACAATGAAAATGGAAAGCCTTCTGGAGCCAACATCAAACAAGCTCCTGGTGGGTGGCATGTGAGATCTATCCAATAGATCAACCATGTGACAACTGAGCAGAAACAATGGGGCGATTCAATCTTATGAATCAATCCTGGTTCAGGTTATGGATTAACGGATACCTTTGAAAAAACCGGTCGCTGTGCTTAAAAAATCCTTTTCCTTAGCACATCGACTGTGTACTAATATTTCAAAATAAAAGGTATTAATGATTGATAATTGATTTTCTTTAAAACCTTCGATGTATTGCAAAAACAATTTCTATTGAGCGATACACGATTGCTTTTCAAATCTCTTCCTATCAATCAGTGAATCTCAATTTGCTGGTTCACTCACTCCGTGTTGTCTTCTTTGAGACGTTCCGGTTTGAGAACAGCTAGAGCAGCTACGAAACCCTGTCAAGGAAATTCTTTGGAATTATACCTGATCACAGGCAGTACTTGTACTGATCAACGGGGAACCGTGGGCCGTGTACCTCAATTCAACGAAAGTGATCAAAGACACTTTTGTGCGCTTTATTGCTAACTGTTGTATGCAGGTACGCCCGACGTTTGCAGCTGATCAGAATGAAGCGGTCAATCCATAGCCGCATGCTCACACAACACATTCATTTCTAAAGAAATCATGATTAGTGCATCAATGACTCTGATATTTTCACTCCATGCTTCTGCTACGCTGCTGCAAATATCATGAATCAACTAAAGCTTCCGCTACTCTGATAAGAAGAAATCATGATCCAGAATGTGAGCATGTCGGTCCAAATGTCACAACATCACATAATACCAACACCACAATGGAAGAGTCAGAGATTTATGTTTGCTGATGATCTTAATGCTGGCTCAAAACTCATTATCACGTGGATCAGTTAAAGACCTCCACATTGATTATCCAAACATGCAATAATGAAGAATCATTGACTACGAGCTTCATAGCAAAGAACATTAACAAGAATCCAAGAACAATCTTATTGTAATATCTGTTTGTATTCAATGTAATTTTGAGGTGACCTCCCTTAGGGGGAGATTGTTAGGATTTAGTAAATCCAGTTATTAAAGAGTCGGTCACCTCAAGTATATGTAATCGTTAGAAAGCTCGTAGTCGTAGATTAGTCAATGTTTAGTAGTATTTAGTTAAGTAACACCGTGGAGGACGGACGGGTCTTTACCCACTGTATGCCTGATCCACAGCCCGTAGGTGGCGATTTGTGTGAGAACTATAAATACTCTCTACCTCCCAAGGTAGAGAGTTGGAGCTCATAATAAGATTTTTCTTTCTCTCACTAAAGTTCCCAACCTCTAAATTTCTCTCTCTAAAACCATAGTATACGCCTCTTTGATCTTGGGTTTAGTGTGTTTGTGAAATCCAATATGTTACATCAACAAGTATGATTGTCATTACTTGAGACATAATTCATTAACCAGTGTTATCATGCATTGATCTATTTAGTATTTGGATAAGAGATGTTATGAACAAATATTATTTAAATGAAATAAAATATTGGTTATGTTTATTTTTTATTTTCTTAATATTATATCCTATATTTGCATGTTTAATCCGTGAATAACTTATGTTATTCTAAAAGTCCGTTGTCGATCAATGATGTGGGAATGTCATTGAATTAAGACAAATATGAGTTTTGGTATAATATACTTTAAAGTATATTGATGTGTGGGACATGCCAAATTCACATGATATTCAATGAATTGAATATAGGACATATCCCAACTTAACATGATCGTACTTTATGGATCGTTGTCATTAAGTAAATCATGTATATTTATCCTCAGACTTGAGATACCAGATAACTGTTATGAATGTAGTACACTTGTGTAAAATTTTAACGCTATCCGTAAAAGGTGGTTATAAGGGCTATTTTCAGAAGTGTTGCAAAGTTCATGAGTTTTGCTTGTAGTCAAGAGAATTTGCTCCTTTGAATCTGTTTCAAAGCATAATACTGTTTGGGCCCCTCGTAGGATTGGCAAGATGTTTGTAAGGCCTTACCCAAGATCTATTTGGAATATGTTCAGATGATTTGGTAATCTTGTTCAATCAGATATAACGAGAAACAAAATATTAACTTGTGAAATGACTCGATCCATATTCACAGTTAATGAAGTATTAGAAGTAAAAGGATAAGTATTAATGATGAATCATTAAAATGGTATTTCCAGGGAAACCACACTCGGTTCGATCTGGGGGCATTGGCGTGTTAAGCTAGACTAAACCAATGTCATTACTATATTAAGTAATATCCAAGTGGGAGCTGAAAGGTTTATGGATAATTATGAATATACGTATGACCGGATTCGAACTCGAGACTTCGGGATTGCACACATTACGTATGAGAATCAATGTAAATAATAATTAATATATTAAATGTAATATTTAATTATTGATTACAAATAAATACTTAACGGTAGTTAATATTTAACGAGTTTTGACTATCGGTCGTTAAATGTCAACGGGATATGAAGAAAAGTTAACAAGCCAAGAGAAGGTTTTAGGAACCCTCTTTTGGGATTGTTTTTTGCCGAAACTATAGAATCCCACATCGAAAATCATAGTAATCTTTACATCTACCATAAGGCTATAAATACATCCCCATGTATTCATCCTTTGGTACGCTAGATTTCAATAGAAGGCCAAACTTCTTCTTTCTTCCCTCTTGTTCTTAGGTCGACGAGCAAAACCCCATGTAAGGGATTTGCGAGTGACCTTGAGCATAACAAAGGTGTTTGGTTAATCTATTGTGATCAAGAACCTAGCTTTTCTCATTGATTCGCTACTAATACGTGTGTACAAGAACGAAGGGCCAATGCACTTGTGTTGGTAACTTGGGTGTTCGACTTTTTGTGTAGTCGAATGTATTAAACCCTAATTTATTAGGGTTTAAGGTTTTTTGGTATTTGATCTTAATTTGGGGCTTTCATAAACCTTAATTGCATTGATTCGCAAAAGGTACGCATATTCTTTTAATTCGGTTAATTAATTTACAAGTATTATTCCTATTACTTTCGCTGCATGCTTTGATGATGTTTACTTGTTTATAAAATTGATATGATTAGTAAAACCCAACACCGTATACACATCACCATTTACATATTCCTTAAAACCTTGCTTTAATAGCTGTGTACATCATTCATTAAAAACTCGTGTTTGAGAAAATATGTAAATATTAATGTGTACATTGGGATGTATGTAAATCCCCCTTGATAATTTTATAATTAACCCCAAAAGTTTATAAAAGCATGCCCTCCTTTTTATAGTGTTTATTTTTTAGATTTTTGTCACACATACTTTTGTAGGTAATTTCTTTAACGAACGAAATTACAAAGTTTTGACCAAATTGTATCTAAAATTTTACTTGTATTAGTTAATTAGATTATTCGAGTTTGCAATTAACCTCTCTTATTGATAAATTAAAAAACTGATTATATTAACGCAAAACATATTTCTTTCATTATATATGGAATAGTGTTTGTTATTTAGTTTAATTTTAATATTCGTCTTTTCGCCCTTGCATTAAATCTAAAAACAAGATCAACTCTATCATCTCAATTTCGTATTTATTTTGTTTGAATTTTAATCAATGAAAGTTTAATAAGCAAAAAACGGTTCTATGTGCAATAACCAATTTTATCTTTCAATAATATGCTGAAAAATAATACTTTTCCGTCTCAAAATTATAGTATATATATATATATATATATATATATATATATATATATATATATATATATAGGTTTGAGTTATTATGAAAAGTTTCTTATAATGAAAAAAATGAGAAGGCATGTGGAGGTGACATGTGTCACCTTTGCCACATCACCATACCCCCCCCCCCGCCCCGAAAAAAAAAATTCCCGCCAAAAAAAAAATTTTTTTGGCAAAAAAATTTTCTCCCGCCAAAAATTTCCCACCAAATTTTTTTACTGCATCACAATCATGATTTTAGTGCATTAAGGTTATAAATTACTGCATCACAATCATGATTTTAGTGCATTAATGTTATAACCTTGATTTTAGTGCATCATAGTTGATGCACTTAACTATTAACTATGATGCAGTAACTTATAATAAAGATACACCAAAACTTATTAGTGCATTAAGGTTATAAGTTACTGCGTCATAATTATGATTTTAGTGCATTAAGGTTATAAATTACTGCATCACAGTTATAAAGTTATTGCATAACAATCATGATTTTAGTGCATTTAAGGTTATAACCTTGATTTTAGTGCATAATAGTTGATGCACTGAACTATTAACTATGATGCAGTAACTTATAATAAAGATGCACCAAAACTTATTAGTGCATTAAGGTTATAAGTTACTGCATCACGGTTATAAATTTATTGCATCATAATCATGATATTAGTGCATTAAGGTTATAAATTACTGCATCACAATTATAATTGTGATGCAGTATTTTTATAACTGTGATGCAGTAATAAATTTTGGCGCGAATTTTTTGGCAGGAAAAAAAATTGCCAAAAAAAAATTTTTTTTTGCGGGAATTTTTTTTTATACGTTATTAATTATATGACACATTTGCACAGGCCGAATTACTTTTTTGAACATAGCACAGGCCGAATTACTTGATAAATATTGATTGATTATATGATATTCTTTTATTATTATATTATAGTTATTAGTTTTTCTTTGAATAATTTGACTAAATACTTATATAATATAAATAAAACTTTGTTACACATTTGAAAAATAATAATCAGCTTGTTTTATTTTTAAAATGTTTATTTATAACACATTAAATTTTTTGATACATACGTAGCGGCATATTAATTTTTTTGACATATTTGTTGTGGCACATTAAATTTTTTGATACTCATATAGTGACACATTAAAATTTCTACACATATGAAGTGACACATTACATTTTGTGATACATTCGTAATGACACACAAATTTTAATGACACATTTTTAGTTACAAACAAAGTCTTTTGACACACTTTGTGTCAAAATACATTTCTAGTAACACACTAAGGGGCGTTTGGCTGGGGTAATTTGAAATTCCGGAATTTTAAATTTTAGAAAATTTAAATTCTTGATAATTTAAAATTCCGGAATTTAAAATACATTCGCATGTTTGGTTGACAGAAATTTATAAATATATTTTTATTTTTTTAATATAATTTCATAAATATTCTACTTAAAAGTTTATAAAAAAATTATAAAAAAAGTTTATAAAAAATTTATAAAAAAAGTTTATAAAAAATTTATAAAAAAAAGTTTATAAATAATTTAAGAAAAAAGTTTATAAAAAATTTATAAAAAATTTATAAGAAATTTATAAGAAATTTATAAAAAAATTAAAAAAAAAAGTTTATAAAAAATTTATAATTTTTTTTTTTATAAAAACGTTTAAAAAAAAGTTTATAAAAAATTTTTAAAAAAAATTCATAAATATTTATTTAAAAGTTTATAGAAAAAACAATAAGAAAAAAAGTTTATAATTTTTTTTTTCAAGTAAATTAAAATTTCTCATTTTTTGGAAGCATTTTGATTCTCTCCATTTTGGCAATTTGGGGAATTATAAATTACTTCAAATGCCCACATTTGAGTTATCAAACAGGATATTTGAAGGGATTAAAATGCAAATGCCCCCAATATCCTCCAAATTGCCTCAACCAAATGCCCCCAAGTTTTTGATACATATATAGTGATACATCAATATTAAAGTGACTGCACACAAATAACTAGGAAAAACAAATGCAAAATTGCACACAAATGAGATACTGCAGAAGCTATAGACATATTCATACATAAATTTAACCAAACTAGTTCATTAACGGGCTTTACAAGAAAGTGGTCGCAACAAACCAATCGCAATTATCGACCCAACTGATTGATACAGAACTAAAAGGTGATGCATATAATAACATCTTATAATGTTGACAAATAAATAACCTTTATTAATTTACTAATACATACATTTAGAACCTCCTCTACGTCATTATAATTGTGATACAGTTCCTAAAACTACAAAAGACCTTTATAAACAAAACTACCAAAAAATCAAATCAGTAAACAAGAGAAACACATTATTTAGTTAATACTACTAATAAAAAATAGACAAATTCACAACTAAGCTAGAACAAAAACTATTTTACAACCAAAATCATTTAATACAAGCCAGGAAAAAAAGAAAATGTCGGGCCGCGACGCCCATCTGAAAATACGATCTCTTCACAGCGACGACGTTAGAACTAGACATAAAACAACCGTGGCCAGATTTTTGTAGGCATAGACGAAGGCCTCATGTGACACATAACCAGCGCGTCGGAAAAAGGATAAGTTTTGTGGGTTTTATACTCGCCGGAAATAAAAAGAAAAAGAACCAGATAAAGAAGCGATCTTTTGTAGATTTATAATCTCGTTAATAATCGTTGGTTGATGTAGATCAAATGGAATACTTTTTCGAAAAAGAAATGGGGATGGATGTTGGTGGTTTCAGATGAGAGCAAAAGTAGGGATGGGGAAACTTTGAGAAAAAAATGAGAGAAATAGAGTATAGGCGGCGGTTTGGAGGACATCGGGACAACAATAATCACCCGTGAAATGGCAGACTTCTTAGATTTGATAGACATGGCGGTGAGCGCTTGGTCCGTCGAGAGGTTTTTGCTGATGGAGTTTTTTTTGGATCTAAGAGAAAGATGGGTTGTGAGATGGAGAGAGTGACGGCTTGTTGTTTTGGGAAAAAAGATGAGATTTTGTTATATGTGAGAGAGAAGAGTAGTATCAGGTTTGTCAGGGGAATTACCTATTATGCCCTTAAACAGATTAAAATTAATTTATATTTTCGTTTAAATGAAAAAGACACTTGTTACTTTTGGATTGGTGTCTATTGTTCACCATTTTAAAGTGTTCACCATTTGAACATAAATCATATATATATATATATATATATATATATATACCTATACTATAAGCGAAAGGATTGAGATCACTGTGTAGCCTCGAGGAAATGACACGTCAGCAATCAATAGTTACCTACTGTTACAATAAACCACTATATCTCTTCCTTCTTGTCGTTTCTTTTTTGCTTGCTTGTTCTCTCTCCGTCATTTCTTTCTTTTTCAAGTTACAGTGGGTTCTATCTCATCTTCACTTAGAAAATCCTCAATCCACAACCTTGTTCCAAGCTACTCTCACCTTGCCGAAAAAATAAACATGGTAACTCCACCTCTCTTTTCATGTATTTTTTAGTTTTATTCGGGATTTTTGGGGAGGTTTGTACTTACTTTTTTGCGTGTGATTATTGTAGGTATTATTATTATTGTTGTTTTCTGTGTTTTTTGCTCTACTCAAACCTGTGTACATCACATAATATTTGAGGATGGTGACTATTTGTAACCCAAAAAGATTGGCAGTAGTATCAAGTTTTCAGGTGTGATATATATATATTTTTTTATTATTATTATTATTATTATTTTTTCAATTGAAAGAAAAAATACGAAAACAAAAAGTCACCCGCAATCTGCCTTTTTTTTTTCTTGAACGAGGTGTTACCTGGAGGTGATGTTAGCGAGCAAAGAATGTCATAAGCAGTAAGATCTTCAAGTCTTAGATTTGATTTTTTCTTATCTATATGTTGTATCAACTACGAGTATTAAGCAATATTGTAATTTTAAATTATGAAATGTTAATTGTTACTTATCTATGCTAATGCATATGCGCATACACTTTGAACTAATATAAAAAGATTGTATACATATATTCTCTTAAATTAGACTATTCCACCACAAGAAGTCTTGGTCTTGGGTAGTTAGGACATTGCATTATGCAGCATGTGTAGAAGAAAGGGGTGCATGTGTGGTCGCGATGGTGGATAAACTGTGCGTATGGCCAGTATGTTTTATTGAAATGAGAGTACATATAGTAGTCAAAGCTAGATATAGGCAACTCTTCCCTATATTGAGACTAAAACGTGTAAGGAAAGAAAAAAGAATAGAAAAGTGCAGTTTATAGTGGAGTGTACACTGTACATGACTATACAATGGTTTAAGAAGAAAATAAGGATTTGAGAATGGGTCAATAGTTGGTGGGAGGAACTATAGAACAAAATGATGTGACATGTTTTTACTTGTGAGCAACAAGGATATGTAAACTACAAACAGTTTAGGCTAGTCCCAGTCGCGACCTGGGACGACCTGGGACAACCTGCGCCACGTCAGCTTTCTCTCTCCAGCGACCTGAGACAACCCGGATGCCCCAGTCGACGACCCAAGGATTTTTTTTTTTTTTTTTTGAAATGGAAGCAAAAGGGTAGCGTGAACATCGAGCGAGAAACCAACCGATGTTCGGTTTTTTTGGACCACGCCCGATGTGGCGACCGGGCACCACATCCATGACAACCGATTTGGACATCGGTCGACCCTCGAAAATTTGCTTGGCCAACCGATCTTACTCGAACCACTGCGACAAGCCTTACAAGTAAAAAATCTTGCTTAGGCTTTTCTTCTACTAATTTATCTGCTTTCTCTCAAAACAAGCTTCAATCATCTTAACTTTCCCAAAAATCGACATGGAATAGTTATAAAAACGTGGCATATGTATAGTTTTATAAACTTTATAATTTTGAAAATCATACAAATAGTATGTTCACACAATGTACTTCAATAATGAACCAACTTTATGTTTAGCTATCGCTAAAAAGTTTAGAGAATGCTTTCTTATAGTGTTAATGGCTAAATGCAAGCTATATCCATACTCTTATAATAACCATCGTTAAATTCCGATGGATGGGGTTGGTGGTATTTATGTGGTAAAGTTAGTCAACGTTAGATAACGTGTATGGCTGTAAAAGGAGGTAAATGAAATGAGTTAAAATGTGTCATCCCAAACTAAAATATGCCCTTAAATATAAACTAAAACCAAAATCTTTAGTTTGGTTTTCATTAGGCTGGGCGCAATAGAGTCGATCGTGAAGGAAGTGATCGACTCACTCGATCGAGTGAGTATCGATCCCCTTAATGTGGTAAATAGATGGAGCTACAAATTGTACCCATCTCGATCGTATATGTGATCGAGTTATTTGTACATTTAATATGCAAGAAATGTGGGTGGGGAATAATAAAAAAAATTTGATAATGGTCGTTTTTACTGGGGCATCCAATCGCCTGAAGGTCGCTGGAGAGGGAAAGTTGACGTGGCAGGGAAAATGAAGGGGATTGAAGGCCCTTACTGGGGGCAGCCTTATCAGATAATATACAGGAGTCCACTTGGGCCGTGCGTACGCACGGCCAAAATCACTTCCTAGTATATATATATATATAGGGATAATTCCATATTTACTCAATCTAAGCATGAAAATGTCATATATATCCAAAATACAATTTATGAATGCATGATGTACAATGCATTTAAAGCATGTTTTGGGTAAATAAGACATTATCATATTTAAGTTGGGTAAATATGGAATTGCCCTATATATATATATATATATATATATATATATATATATATATATATATATATATATATATATATATATATATATATATATATATATATATATATATATATAGAGTTAGGATCAAATAAGAAGAATAATAAAAATAAGAAGGATAGGAAGTAACCACAACCACTCATTCTAGATGCACCTACAAAAATGGATGCATCTTCATTCAAATTTTCCCTCCCATATTAAAATGTGTGGCTACAATTACTTCTTACCCTTCTCATTTTAATTATTCTTCTTATTGGATCCCTTCCCTATATATATATATATATATCAAAATAATTGTCCACTTTCCTTTTTGAGATGGAGGGTGTAACTTTGTTTGACTGTAACATTTAAATTGAACACGCTCAAGTAGAATATCTCATATTCTGATCATATCATATTTTAATTGATGTATAATAGAAATATAGCTAAAGCAACCTATATCAAACTATCATTGCCATCAAACTATTTATTGCCCATACTTAGCCTTGTACTCCATCCATAGTTGATCCACAGGCTTGCCAGTTAAGTCTTCAAAATATTTGACATCAAAATTAGACCTCATCATCTTATTAAGTTTTGCCACAAATCCAGGGACTACCTCATCACAATACTCAAGAAAACGGGCTGTAAAATCATACCCTTGATCCCACGAATCCCCTTGTCCCGGCTTTGCAAATCCCTTTTGAGCATAACCTGCTTTTAACACTGTAAAATCCGCGATTCCTTCAATCAACATCGATGGTGTATGACCTTCACCATCCCATTGAAACATATGTGTCATTTCATGGTAAAATAGGGATGTGAATTCCCATTTAAGGTCTCCCTTGCACTCTTGTATGAAATCTGAACTAACGTTAATATTGTTATTTCCCCAACTTGTTCCTGCTGCTTCTTGAAACTCTACGATGTAAATGTTTACACTATCTAAGGATTTTTGATCGGAAGGGTTGTTTTGTTGGAAGACAGTGTGCCAAATGAAGTCGTTACTCTTACCCATTACTTTTTTTGTGAATGGAATACCGATTTCCTTGTCAAAACGAATGCCGCCAGGTGTGTTGGTGGCCACATTGTTCACAAAATAGTCCACGGCGGAGATTCCGGGAAAGGATATTGAGAAGGCTAGAAGGGTACATAGAACAAAGGATGTGTAAGTCATGGTAGTGAAAAGGTGCATTAAAAAGAAGCATCATACATGCCCTTATATACACACACTTTATATAAATAATAAATACGTAGTATAATGATAAACAATATTACACAATATGTAATATAATTTGATTATGTACATCCAATAAAGGTATGATATATATATGTCCACATGCATATATACAATGAAACAAATAGAATGTAATTGTATGTAATATACATAATGAAATAAATAGAATGTAATTGTATGTAATTCAATTTCTTTTAGTTATGTGCATCTATTGCATTTATCTCAAGGATTTTAACTGTAAATATGGATGGAAATTCTGGATCCAGAATATTTTGATATTTATTATTATAAAGTATTTGAGACATTTCTAAAATGAAATGCTTAAAAAAATAAGATTCAACACTTGCTTAAAATGACAATTTTTAATAAGTACATGTATAATAGCATTGGTTGCAACACTTTAAAGCACTTTTTGTAGACATATTTTAAAAAAAATAAAAAATAGATATAAAGTAATTTAATAAAAGAAAAAAATGTCTATAACAATAATTACCTAATTAATGATATTTTTAAAATACTCCTAATATAAAAAATACTTGTTATTATACATATTGTACAAACTAATAAAACATACAAAGTTTCATACAATTTACATATGGTTTAAAAAACGGACCGGACCAACGGGTTCAACCGGAAACCGGAGTCACTACCGGTTCGGCTAGCCCATGAAAGTCGTCCAAAAACGATATTATCAAGTCAATTGAGTTTTAAAATGCATACAAATTACAATGTTCAAAATTATCATTAAATCTCAAGAGTGTCTCGATACCAACATGTATACCTTTTAGAATTTTTTGATAAAACTTACCGTAAAAGCTAAAAGCTTTGTTTTATAAAAATCGGACATTTTTTCAAAACAAAAGATGCAAAAGTGCAAAGTGCTAAGTGCTAATTATATATTTTATATTTATCACATCTATTTGTATAATAATAATTATACCCTTTAAAGTAACCCACATGACTTCTTGAATATTTAGTTTTTATTTATCTTTATAAATATTTTTTTACTTGTATCATCCATGTATATGAGACAAATGTAACAAACATTTTTTTTAGAGAACTAAATTTTCTTTAGTATAATGTAAGTGATTTTTAAATCTCGCTATGGTGTTAGTATTTAATGATAACTTGCGAATACGGGCCATTGGCAAGCACTTAACATCATACCTTTATAATATACCAGCTACCAACTCAGTACTGTCACAACATCACATGGATAATCTACAGTCTTTATTTGAAAAATATTGTTATTGCAAAAAATTATTCAAAACTAAAATTGTCGTCATCCGTATGTCTATTGTATCGTAAAATATATAACTAAAATAAATTTTCAATGAATACTATTATTGCATAGTATCCAACGCTGCAACGCGCGGGTACCCTGCTAGTTATTCTACATGGGTTGCGACCAGTGTTGCAAAAACCGGCCTAGGTGGTTGATCAATCGTTAGGATGGAATTAACCGCCTCGATTTTCACTAATCGGCCTTATTAATCGGCTGTTGTAAAATTCCATCGCTATGCATGGGTACACATCTAGTTACTAACAATAGCTAAATCAAATCTACATAGTCACTTAAAATGTAGCCTTATGCCCTTATCTCTTTGAAAATAACACTAGTTTTAGAATTCATGCATATACGTGGTTTAGGCAGATAATATAACAGGTAATAATATTTTAATAACTTTATTTTGAAGTTAAATATAAATATATATTTTAAAATATATTAAATTTTTAGGCTAATGGCACAATAATATATCAAAGTTGTCATGAATTCTTTCTATATGTATCAAATAATTTTGTAGCTATTCTATGTACTAAACTTGATTTTATGGTATTTGTTTTGTGTATTTTATGACAACTATGATACATATAGTAGCAAAAAAATAGGGGGCAAAATGGTTATAAAGTACATAAAAAATATAATAAAATCAAGTTTAGTACATAAAATAGCAAAAAAATTCGGTCAATATGTATAGTAGGAATTCATGACAAATATGATATATTTAGAGGTCATTAACCCTAAATTTTTCTATAAAAATACATTGAATTTTTAATACTTATATAGTTTTAAAAATATATTAAGTTTTTCTGTAAAAATATATTAAATTTTTAATACTTATATAGTTATAAAAATATATTAAATTTTTCTATAAAAATATATTAAGTTTGTACATAATTTTTTTTATTATATGTTAATATTTATTAATATTTTATATAGATTTTTGTTGCACAAATGATTATACTTTGTTTATCTGGCATGGTGTTTAGGTTAATTTTGTTTAAATTTAACTATTTATTTCATGTTCTAGACATTATGTATGTTTAGCAACATATAATGTCCTTGAAAAAATATATGTCGTTGTTGTATGTAGAATCTCGTCTATTTATTTTTATCACATCAACGTGTGAGGTCGTGCCTTTATTTTTATATCTTTATTCTTGTTAATAATAATTTAAACAGGCTTTTAAACCCGTTCGCGGGTTAAACTTATACAAATGATTAACATGACTACATGAGCCGTTATTGAAAATGGATAGTGATTCGTTGTGAAAGGTATATATAACACACATATCAAATTAACAAATTAACGCGAGATTCGACAAATCAACCTTTTAGGAAAAGGGTTAACGTGCCAAAACTCACGTATGTGATAAATGTGATACCGGGAAAGTGATTAACCGGGTCGTATCCCAACGAGGTGAGAATTGACGGTTATGTTAGAGGTTTGATATTAGAGTGCTTGAATGGTACGGGAAATGATGTTTTTGATTACGTTTTCTACAAATTAAAGCACGTAAAACAATGTAAACACTAAGTAAATTACTACTAAGCCTAAGAAATAATAAAATGATGCTAAACTACATCCTAGGGTGCTAAAACACAAAAACACGAAAAACCGAGAACGCACCGAGCCCAAAAAGTGAAAAAGTTGCAAATTAAGGGATACGGGTGCAAAGCTAATTTTTCTACATCCTAAACAACTAAAAATAATTTTAGGAAAAAGCCAAGTATTTTTTTGACTTTTATTATATTTATTACGAATTAAAAACTAAAACGTAAAAACTAATTATTTAAAAATACTAAAACTTTTTAGAAAAATATGAAATTTTTACAGAAAATACTTTGGTAAATTCTAGACCTAAGAAAAATATAAAAACTGAAGAAGCAATTCAGAATAAGCAGTTAATAAGCAAACTGTTTTAATAAGCTTTAAAAAGAAAAGACACTTAAATCGATTGTTTATGCAAGTATTGACGCGGGACAATAGGTATAGCAGATGGTTATGGAGTTTGAGTTTGGGGTTCTGAGTGTACAGACCCAGGTTCAGTTCCTGGTTCTGACACTTTTTTCCACTTATTATTATTTTATTTTTTTTTTATTTTTCTTTTTGGTAACTAATTAAGGACTAAGATAAGCTTTTTCACAATAAAAAATAACACTTGGGAAGCTGATAATAAGTTGTATCACAGCTTATTTACACCAAGAAACACACAAGGGGTCTATTCAGATGTTGCAGCAAAAAGACTATTCAAGGCGTAAATAAGCTGCCAAAAGCTTTCAATAAGCTAAACCTAATGTCAAACAAACTAAACTAACTAAGAGAACTAAAGGGTACTAAAATAAGCAATAACAAAAAGCAAAAGAAAAACTAATAAGCACTAAAAAAAGCTTCTCAAGCCTGCTGCTGTAACAGTGGCTAAAACACCCCAAGAAGGGACGTTTTGGCTTAAAATTAAGCATGATAAAAAACTCTAAAAGCCACAATAAGATGAAACATTTAATCCTTATATTCCTAACTACTTATAGAACCTAAATCCAATCCTAAAACTAACTCTAACTGTCCTAAATCTAAGCTAAAAAAGGGGATCATGGGGCTGTTGGGTACAGCAGCACGGAACCAAAAATAGGCACCTATGGGCAGATTCAAGGGCAAAGTTAAGCTACTAAACTATTTCAAAAACCCAAAACTAATCAAAACAGATAAATTACATATAATTAAGATTCTAAAAACTTAAATTAGAACAACTAGGAAGCTTTTAAGAGCTTAATAAAAGGTTGTGAAAAGGGACAAGTTGGGTCTGTTCTGCTGCAACTGTTAAAAAAAGCACTTGAAAATCTTTTGAAACATGGTTCTAACTTTTGTAAAACTTAACCAAACCTTGCACATGAACTCTAAAACTAGTTTAGGCCACTGAACTTGGGTGAAACTGAGATATGACCACATACAAAGGCTATTCCAAACACCCCTTTAGAGGGATTTTTGGTATCACAAACTGTAAGCTTAAACAAAAACAACTTGGTGCCTTAACCACAAGCTCAAATGAGCTAAATTCAAAGACTTGTAAAGAACTTTTAACATCAAAAAGAGTACCAAGCTTTTAGTGACAGAAAACTGGAAGAATGTCAATACCGCAATAATAAAACTGGAATTAAAAACTCAAATTAAATTGCATTGAAATTAAAAATTACAAGGAATATAAATGACAATGAAAATAAATTGGTGCTAGAACAAGGATTTTCTAGACAATTTTTTACAAAATTCCTTTTTTTTTTTTACAGGTAACTTTCCAACTTAGGTTTTACCACCCCTCAAATCAAGGGGCCCTAACCACCACATCGACCAGACTATGTTGTCTTAACCGGGTCCACGCTGGCACGATGTATGGCTCTCGGTGTCGCGAGGAAACCGTACCGCCTCCACACAAGTTTTCCTTGCTGGAGTAACGTCCGGATGAAAACCCCGACCTTGCTCAGATTCGAACCCCCAGCGGCTTAGTCTAAGGGGCTCAAATCCTCATTTCAAATATCAACAGAGCATGTGGACCACAAGTGAGGACTTCCCGGTAGGTCACCCACCCAGTACTACTCTCACTTGTGGCTCGCTTAACAACCTAAGCTTTGACCACTATTGCCTATTTATACTAAAAAATGTGTCTGCTTCTCTTCTTGCTTCTGTGCTTGTTGTGTGAGTGGAAAAGAGCATAACTCCATCTTGTGCTTGTTTGAAACAAATCTCATTCATCCAATTGCCTTGGTAACCAAGCTGGCCAATATGAGCCATCCAAGTCTTGTTTTCATCTTAGCACCAATGACGTTTGATGGGATTGCCAAGGTGGCATTTGGGGTATCATGTGACTGAGTCTTGGACTGTAACAGAGGAAGAAAGTGATGGGGAGAGACTGTGTAGGAGGACGAAACAATTTTGCGCGCCAATGTTATTTTGAGGTTCTGGGTTTTGTTTGTGGGTTGGAACAGGTTTTAAGAGGGATGGTTTAAAGGGAAAAGGTTCCAAGGTATAATTGTGGGGGGTTCAAAAGGTTTAGTTGAGGGTCCAAATGGTTATGAGGTGGGGTTCAAGTAAAAAAGGGGAAAAGAGTTTTTTTTTTTTTTTTTTTTTTTTTTTTTTTTTTTTTTTTTTTAATAATTAAAAGTGCTTTATTTGAATTTTTGATTTTTTAAAGTTTTGTATTTTTTTTTGAAAACTAAAAATTGGTTTAAATAAAAAAAATAGGTTTTTACAAAAATGGATTTATGGTAAAAATTAGGATTTTTTTGGATTTCTTGGTTTAATGGGGCAAAATGTTCATTTTGGGATTCGTAGAAGGGTAAAATGGTAATTTTGGTTTCGGGGTTAGGTTTTTAGGTCTGCTTCCCCCTGATCACTCCTAGAATGTTTTCGAGATCCAAAAATGTACAAAATCACTTCCTGGCTCTGTCCGTTTCAGCACTTTTCTGGTTTCGGCTCGATTTTGTTCGTTTTTGCTCTGTTTTCAATCCTTTTGTACCTGCAAGACATAAAACACAATCCGAGGACATTTGTAACATATTTTGAGCATATTTGGGTGTTTTTGGTCATTTTTGTGGTCTTAGGTTGGTAAAACCGATGAGTGAATAAGCACTCATCAGATAGTTAAAAAAGGATACATTTTTAATAACATAAGTTGTCCGTATATGTATAATACCGTGTATTCATTTACATGTAATAGTAACTTGTGTTTTCTTTTTATATTTATAATTCCGTGTAAAGTTTAATATATTCTAATAATAATATTTATAAATAAAAACAATATATTGTTGTATTTTTTTATAAAAGTATAAAGGTTATTTATTAGATTTATAAAATTATTAAAAAATATAGAAACTAATAGGTATACTTTATTTAATATTTAACAACTACGCTTGTATAAATTACTCCCTCTTTTTTTTAAGTTTTTTTTTACAAAATCGACACATGTATTTTTAGCACATTTTATAGATGAGACATAAATTTTATAGTTTGATCAAATTGACACTAGAACAGAATGTGGATTTGGCTACACCCAATAAGTGTGACGATATACATATAGTCACGCATGATTTTTCGAGTGTGTGTGACTAAAGGTCGCGTGACCGTAGGGTACCTACGGTCACATGTTTGAGTTCTTTTTAGTCTCTATTACAAAACAGTAACCAAAACCTTAACATGTGTGACTAATTAGGTATAAATTTAGTTGGATTAATCAGTATTAGTGACCGTAAACACTGTATAGTCACACAAACCATCTTTTTTGTATATTTAGTCACATACAATTAAGCATAAAGTGGCAAAAATTGTTAATAAGTGTGACCATATGGTGCTTAAAGTGAAGAAATGTGTATTTTGTGTGACTATTGTTCATCCAATAGCCACATGAATTTTATGTTTGTGTGACCTTTTCTAACATTTAGTCACACAAAGCATTTTTCTTTTGAGTATTTAGTCACATACAATTAAGCATAAAGTGGCCAAAAGTGTTAATAAGTGTGACCATATGGTGTTTAAAGTGAAGAAAAATATATTTTGAGTGACTATTGATCATCCAATGGCCACATGAATTTTATGTTTGTGTGGCCTTTTGTAACATTGGGTCACACAAAGCATGTTTCTTTTGGGTATTTAGTCACATACAATTAAGCATATAGTGGCCAAAAGTATTAATAAGTGTGACCATATGCCGTTTAAAGTGAAGAAATGTATATTTTGTTAAAAGTGACTATTGATCATCAAATTGCCACATGAATTTTGTTTTTGCGTGACCTTTTGTAATATTTAGTCACAAAAAACATGTTTGTTATGGGAATTTAGTCACATACAATTAATCATAAAGTGGCTAAAAGTGTTAATAAATGTGATCATATGGTGTTTAAAATGAAAAAGTGTGTATTTTGTGTTTAAAGTAAAGAAATGCGTATTTTTTGTGACTATTGATCATCCAATGACCACATGAATTTTATGTTTGTGTGGCCTTTTCAAATATTTAGTCACACAAAGCATGTTTCTTTTGAGTATTTAGTCACATACAATTAAGCATAAAGTGGCCAAAAGTGTTAATAAGTGTGACCATATGATGTTTAAAGTGAAGAAATATGTATTTTGTGTGACTATTGATCATCCAATGGCCACATGAATTTTATGTTTGTGTGGCCTTTTCTAACATTTAGTCACATAAAGCATGTTTCTTTTGGGTATTTAGTCACATACAATTAAGTATAAAGTGGCCAAAAGTGTTAATAAGTGTGACCATATGCCGTTTAAAGTGAAGAAACTTGTAGTTTGTGTGACTATTGATCATCAAATGGTCACATGAATTTTGTTTTTGTGTGGCCTTTTGCAATATTTAGTCACACAAAGCATGCTTGTTTTGGGTATTTAGTTACATACAATTAAGCATAAAGCGGTCAAAAGTTTTTAATAAGTGTGACCATATGCAGTTTAAAGTGAAGAAATGTGTATTTTGTGTGACTATTGTTCATCCAATGGCCACATGAATTTTATGTTTGTGTGTCATTTTCTAACATTTAGTCATACAAAGCATGTTTCTTTTGGGTATTTAGTCACATACGATTAAGCATATAGTGGCCAAAAGTGTTAATAAGTGTGACATATGCTGTTTAAAGTGAAGAAATGTGTGTTTTGTGTAACTATTGATCATCCAATGACCATATGACTTTTATGTTGTGGCCTTTGGTAACATTTAGTCACATAAAGCATGTTTCTTTTGGGTATTTAGTCACATACTATTAAGCATAAAGTGGCCAAAAGTGTTAATAATTATGACCATATGCTGTTTCAAGTGAAGAAATGTGTGTTTTGTGTGACTATTGTTCATCCAATGGCCACATGCATTTTTTTGTTTGTGTGGCCTTTTGTAATATTTAGTCACGCAACGAATTAAGCAAACAGTGACCAAAAGTGTTAATAATTGTGACTATATGAATTTTTTAGTCACATATAAGAAATCAATATAGATCACAACAAATTCAAATATATATATATATATATATATATATATATATATATATATATATATATATATCAAAACATATTCAGATACAATAAAATTGAAATGTATATAAAATTGTAATGTCGTACATAATAATATTCTCAATAATTTAACGACTTCTAGCTCTTGATCTTCTTTGCTTCCTTTTGCATGGCATCAATAGAGACATAAACGTTTTTGCGCTTCGTTGTTAATTTAGGTGCAGTTTTGTTCTCAACAATCATTTGTATGGTACTTGGTGGTGGTGCCTGTAGAAAACAAAAGCCGGGTGTATCAAACACTGAATTAAATATGAAGAATGATATATGTAGGTTTATAAAACACATGCATGTATGTACCTTTTCATCCAAAACCACTTAATCCTTTGGCCATGCATAAAAACCGCCTACTGCAGCCATAACTGTTTTAAAACCGTTACTTCCTACATCAGGTATGCATGCTGCATCCACTAAAGATTTTTCAATAGACACTCTGTAACAATCCTTTGGGAGTGGTTTGTTATGAGGCATTTGTTTTCCATCAGTCTTGTACACGGTACCCAAAGCAATAATAGATAATTTCTTTAAGTGCCACAGTTTGCACTTAATTGCCTAAAAAATAATTGTTGCATGTATATATGTATCAGAAATTAATTAAACTAAAGAATATATGAAAATGTTTAAATACATACTTGTGGTAGTACTAGTAATGGAGACTCATGTTCTTGTGATTGGGAATCTTGACGTGAAAAGTCCTTTCGTTTTAATCTAGTCATTTTCTTAGATGCGATAGATTTAACAGTTTCCTATATATATAAAACACGGTAAATAAGACATGTATGTAGAATTCAAAAATCACAGGGGGGTGATTTATTACTTACACTTATTTTCATTTTCCTTTTCCAAAGTTTCAAGTCCATTAGTCTTCTAAATGCTCGCAACTTTCTCACATCCAACAACACATGTTCCGGCATCCTCATCAGCACTGCTATTTATAAGATTAATGTTCACCGGAGACACCTGAAATATAAATTGTTTAAGAAGACTGCAGCAATATTTAAAAAGGTAAAAAAAAAAGATGGATTGTTACTTTCTTATGTCAAGAAACATGTTTAACTTAAGGCTGAATGGATTCTATTGGTATATGGAGGAGTGTTTGGATCATGGTTTATCAGCAAACATGTTGAGCAATAATCTATTTTTGTCAATTGGTGGGAAGCTTCCTAGTGTTTTGAAGTTGTAATCTCTTATTTGGTAATATAATTTCACATTTGTTACCAAAAAAAAGCAACATAAAAATGTCTTACTTCTGTTGGTGTCAATGGAGTTGACGTTGACTGCAACTGCCCCCCCCCCCCTTGTGTAGCCATTTGATTCTTCAAATCCTGGATTACCGCCTCTTTTTCTTGACTTTTGCGTCTCTCATTATCAAGTTCACTTTGAAGTAACACCACTCTTTCATCAGATGCTTGCTGTCTGATTCGAGGCAGATCAAAATACCTCTTGTAGGTTACTCCACCTCCCACTCCTATCGCATATCCTCCCTTTTCCTTACCTAATACAACTTTCATGGCATCAGTGCCATGATCAACCTTTAAGGTTCCTTGTTTTATCTTGTCCTCTGTTTCTTTCTGCACACACAATATGGGAAATATATTATTTAATTCAAGCGTATTAACTTCAAGTTGTCTTAATCTCAAGCAGTATATGAACCAACAGTATTAACTTATAACTAACAGTTGTAACTAATACACTAGCAGTATTAACTTCAAGCAATCTTAATCTCTGAGCAGTGTTAATTTTGTACTAGCAGTACTAACTTTCACTAGCAGCAGTAACTTTTGTATTAGCAGTAGTAAATACTTGGCGCAATTTCTTTAAAGTTCATGAGCAGCACTAAATCCATTTGAGCAACATCAAGAAGACTTTTAATCCCAACAATAAACATAATAATAAAATTTGCAGTCAAACTTACAATTTTTTCTCCCACTGATCTAATATCATCGTCGCGATATTCTTCGTCTTTCTTCACCCTTTTTTTCAACCACAGTGTACCACGCGGTGGTTCTTCATCTGGTTCAATTTCTTTACTCTCGATCTTGTAAACATCAAATACATACACATGTAAGATAAACCAATATAAAAGAAACTATGATGCTATTAAATACAAATGTGCAAATTGTGGAAAACTAGAATGGTGGGTTGAATAGTTTTGCCGATTTTAAGTTGATTTCAAAAACTTTAGATTCGATCTTATGTGAATTCGTATGGATGGATAGAAAGTATAAAGCAATAAGTAATGTAAGCAAGTAAAGTAAAGGATAGAAAATAATGACACAACCGATTTATAGTGGTTCAGCTACAAGGACACCTTCCTTGCCCTACTCCACTCCCCGAGTCACCTACTCGAGAGTTCAAGCACTATGTCAACAAGCTCCTTCAACACGGCGGAGAAGCCTTCACAACGTCGCTTACACTTTTTCCGGTATAAAGCTAAATACCTAGTATTTAACACGGCGGACCAAACCAACATAACTATGACACAACAACTATGTGAAATATGAAATACAAGATCTTGATACAGAAATCTTGCGGAGGAAAAAATCAATCAAGGACCCCTTGCTTGGATGACTTGTAGTATCTCGTGATCTCGCCTTTGGAAGGACCTATATGAGAATCACAACAAAGAAAGAAGAACTACTAGATAGATCAAGAGATCTGAGATTAGAAGAGATAGAGAATATATGAGAGAGTTTGTAAGAAGAGAGGTGAGTAATAATGAAGAAATGGCTCACTATTTATAGGCAAAAATGTCTACTATTGCCCGGTTCCTACGGATCCCTCCCTTGAGGTATCCGTCAAGTGTGTTCCCAGGGATCTGCCAGACGCTCCTCCCTATTTAGGTTATAGGTCATGGACTTTGGGTCATGGGTATCCAAATAGATACAATGTATCTAGAAGATGCAATGCATCTAGTCAAATTGATAGGTTAGCTTCATGGGTCTTGGATATTACCCATCCTATTAAATTATTACAACAAATGAATTAATACAACAAATTATGTTAAATGGCTATATGTAAATGCTTTACAAAAATAACATGTATCCTTATAATTTTACTTATGATAACTTTATATTTGTTATCAACAAAACACAAAGAGATCGCTAAATATGAATAAACATTTTTACGGTTTATTTTTATTAACAATCTCCCCTTTTTTGTTGATGACAAAACATAATGTTATGATGAGTAAAACTTAAGATTAGATGTATGTTTTGAAAGCATATGTAAGTTTTACTTCTTCTCTCCCTTTTTGTCAAAACAAAAAGCGAACCTAATGAAGAAATAAAGTGTGGAAAAATATAATCCACGAAGCACTAACTCCCCTTGACTGTAGCTCCTCCTAGAATGGGGTGTCAAGTGAGAAAATACAATACCTACAAAGAAAGCGTTAGTAGTAACATGTAATATAATATTGTATGGGATGAGAAACGAGATGGAGAGCCAAAGTATGCAAACAAAGCCTTGCAATAAAATGATAAGGTGTAGTGGTATATAGGCCAAGGTTTGTTCTTTAAAATGACTCAAAAGAAAAAGAAAACAGTAATATCATTCCTTCCATGCTTGCATAAGATTAATTATGGAAGTTTTTGTGAGTGATGATGTTGATGCAATCAAAGATGTGGTTGAGAATGAATCGCATCTTGTCCCTTATTTCTATTGCAAGTTCCCCAGTGGATTGACAATGTTCACAATGTAAATGATGTGGGTATTGTGTGTGGATGTTTTTCGGGTGAGTTTGATTTGTGGAAAGAGGAATATGTGGTGGAAATGGTGGAAAATATAGATCAAAATCCGGAATGTTGGTGAGTAGTGGTGGAAAAGAACCTAGATGTTCTTGTAAGATAATGGGAGCTAGAGGTGGTGAAGTTGCAAGATCATTATAAGGTGTGTTTGGAGATGTTGGTGGTGTTAAAAAGACTAGTTCTTTTTGATTCAAGTTGGAAGCTAGTTTGGTAGACTTGGATGGTAGTAATGGAGCGGGTGGTGGACTAGACACGGGTAGTGGTATTGATTTTGGAGTCTTAAGAAGTTCCGATAGTGTGATTTAGTTGTGAGATGGAGACTTGGTAGGTGAATTTGATGGTGAGCTTGTTGGAGATGATGGAGGTGCTACAATGGAATCATTTGGTGGTGAATGAGTAGTTGGTGATGGACTTTTTGACAATGGTTTGGCTAAACAAAAAGGCCGGATGCTAACCCGTGCGGTTCTTCTAGATTTGGGTGGTGGTACTATGGAAGGTGGTAGGATGAAGTTTTGGATTTCTTGAAAGGGATTGTTTTCACTAGGTGTTTCATCAATGTTGGAGGATCTTTTGGATGACATGATGATGATTGTTTGTGAGGTTGAGAGTGATAGATATTCAAGCATTTTGGGAACCTTATTTATAGAGAAAATAGTGCATTGTAATGAATGCTAGACCCAAAGTTTGTACTAAAATCTAATGATTAGATATGAATTTAAGGCATGTGATCATGAGAACACAAGCATTAACTAACATACTCATTAGTGAAAGAGCTAAAATGATGAAAATATAAAGGTTTTTACCCAAAGTGATAAAAATGGAAGAAGAATTCATGCTTCTGTCCCACGGTTCTCACAGATCCGTTCCTTTATAGAACCGTCCAGCGTAAAAGCTGGGATCCGTGGTACTGGTGACTCAGGTAGCTCATTTTCCTTTTAGAAATATTTGTGCCTAGTGTGTGCCTATATGCAAACCATTTGGAGTTACGGTTATCTCGACTCCTAAAAAGTGAAAAATAAACGAAGAAGTGAAAAAGCATACTATTATGTGAGATAACCCGAGTGCTCCTTAATTCACTTTTGCTTAAATGAATGTACCCGAAAACACATATTAGTTATGTGTTCCCTTTAACATTCAAAAGACATGAGATGCAATGAAAACGGGTTTTTACTTTGTATTAATAATGAAAAAGGTTTGTCCTAAATGTGAGAATGTTTTTAGGAAAATGATACTGGGAGAAGTATCCTTTTAGAAAGTTTTTCGTAAAAGCAAATTTATCTTTGAGTTTTGATAATTCCCCATATTGTTTTTGAGTTGTGTGTGAAATAGAGATCCTAGACGCAGAAACGAAAGTAAGGCTAACGTTTACGTACTTTGTAGAATGAGAATTATTTTACGAAGATTGTTCCATGAGACCAAGACCAAGACGAAGAAAGTTGAATTGTTCCCGCTTCAATGGTTTGGTAAGGACGTCGGCTATGTTGTCTTCGGATGAAACCTCCTTAATAGATATGTTCCTCTTTTTAACATTGCTCTTAAGAAGTGATGAAGGATCTCTGTATGCTTTGTACGAGAGTGCAACACCAGATTATTGCTTAAGTCAATAACACCTTTGTTGTCGCATAGAATGGCTATGTCACTTAGATGAACGTCGTAATCAACTAACGCTTGTTTCATCCATAGTGCTTGTTGGCATGCCTTTCCGTCGGAGACATATTCTACTTTGGTTGTTGAAATAGCCAATTCCGTTTGCTTCTTCGAGAACCAAGATGTTAAACAACATCCCATAAAAGTACATACACCATTTGTACTCTTTCGGTCAACATAATCACCTGCATAGTCAGAGTCTGCATATACAATTTTTTCTACCCCCGTCCCCTTAGGATACAATTGAGTAGTACCCTTAATTGTTGGGAATTCTGCAAAGTAGGAATTCTGCTGAAAATAACGCTGAAGGAATCTGCTGAAGTACATGGATTCTGCTGAAGGAATCTGCTGAAGTACATGGATTCTGCTGAAGAAGGAATTCTGCTGAAGTTATATTACAGTATAGTTGGTTTCTACGGATATAGATATTCCGTATATTTATTAGTTTGTTAGGATTTGCATGAGCTATTTTAGGTAGTGATATGCATTTATTTTATATTATTGTTTATTTAGGGTTCCTTGTGTATAAAAGGAACTGATGTCTTTTGTATTAGTGACTTGAACATTAGAAAACTCTTAGAAAATCATTCCAGGAAAACATATAGAGAAAAAGAGTAATAGAGATCCATAGAGGATCATTGTTTCTTGAGAAAAACCTTGTTGGTGACTTTGATTGTGTTAATTATTATCCGCTGTGCATCTATTCAATCATTGTTATTATACCCTAGTTGAGTATAATAACAATGATTGAATAGATGCACAGCGGATAATAATTAACACAATCAAAGTCACCAACAAGGTTTTTCTCAAGAAACAATGATCCTCTATGGATCTCTATTACTCTTTTTCTCTATATGTTTTCCTGGAATGTTTTTCTAAGAGTTTTCTAATGTTCAAGTCACTAATACAAAAGACATCAGTTCCTTTTATACACAAGGAACCCTAAATAAACAATAATATAAAATAAATGCATATCACTACCTAAAATAGCTCATGCAAATCCTAACAAACTAATAAATATACGGAATATCTATATCCGTAGAAACCAACTATACTGTAATATAACTTCAGCAGAATTCCTTCTTCAGCAGAATCCATGTACTTCAGCAGATTCCTTCAGCAGAATCCATGTACTTCAGCAGATTCCTTCAGCGTTATTTTCAGCAGAATTCCTACTTTGCAGAATTCCCAACATTAATGTATCTAAATATTCTTTTGACGGCTTTTAGGTGTGAGGTTTTAGGGTCTTCTTGAAACCTGGCACATAAACATACACTAAAGATTATATCCGGCCGACTAGCTGTAAGGTAGAGTAGACTACCAATCATGCCCTGGTATTTGGTGTTATCAATGGATTCACCGTCTTCTTTTTTTGTAAGTTTAGTATCGGATGACATTGGTATTCTTATAGGTTTTGAATCTTCTAAACCAAATTTCTTAAGCATTTTTTTATGTATTTAGATTGATTAAAGAAGATACCATCTTCTAGTTTCTTAATTTGTAGACCGAGAAAGAAGCTTAGTTCTCCCATCATACTCATCTCAAACGTACTCATCATGCATGATCTTTGAGAAATTATCACACGTGTCTTGACAAGTCGATCTGAATATAATATCGTCAACGTATATTTGAACAATAATTATATGTTATTCCTTTTTCTTTATGAAAAGTGTATTATCAACTAACCCCATGGTGTAGTCGTTTTTGATTAAAAATTATTTGAGTCTATCATACCAAGCCTTTGGGGCTTGTTTAAGACCGTAAAGAGTTTTCTTTAGTTTGTACACGTGGTTAGGTTTTTCGAAATTGATAAAGCCCGGAGGTTGTGTTACATAGACTTCTTCATTAATAAAACCATTTAGAAAAACACTTTTAACATCCATTTGAAAAAGCTTAAGATCATTAGCACAAGCATAAGCAAGAAGTATTCTTATGGATTCTAATCTAGCTACGAGAGCATAGGTCTTGTCAAAGTCTATGCCTTCTTGTTGATTATACCCTTGGGCAACAAGTCTAGCTTTGTTTCTAAACACTACACCGTTTGCATCTAACTTGTTTTTATATACCCATTTAGTTCTGATTATGGTTTGGTTATTAGGTGGAGGGACAAGTGTCCAAACATCGTTAGAAATAAATTGGTTTAACTCTTCTTGCATAGCCATTACCCAACTTTCATCTTTTATGGCTTCTTGCGTATTTTTAGGTTCTATGGTTGAGACAAAACAAAATAAGCTACTTTGGCTTTGGACTTAAAGTTCGTTCATTTATCTAACCTATAACCTTTTCTACGGGATGATCTTTAGACTCTTTAATATTGATGACTTCATTGTTTAATGGTTCATCTTCTTTATTTATATCTTCTTTGATTCCTATGGCTTCACTTTCGATTATCTCGTCATCGACAAGAGGTTGGGTAGGTTTAGGTGGACTTTCATCAAATTTTACATTTAAGGATACTTCAACCTTCATCGTTTCTTTGTTTAGTATGACATAAGCTTTACTATTAGGAGAGTAACCTAAGAAGAGACCTTCAGTTGATTTAGGATCAAATTTTGTTAGGTAATCTTTAGTGTTAAGAATAAAACATTTACTACAAAAGACTCTAAAGTGTTCAAGTGAAGGCTTTTTGCCTCGAAGTAACTCGTATGGAGTTTTACCTAAGAATGGTCGAATTAAGTCACGATTAAGTATGTAGGTTGATGTGTCGACGGCATTGCACCAATTTTTTAGAGGAATAGATTGCTCATTAATCATGGTGCGACTCATTTCTTGTAGGGTTCTATTTTTCCTTTCAACTACCCCATTTGATTGCGGAGTGCGAGGAGCTGAGAAGTTGTGAGTAATACCATTAGCATCTGTTGGGAATTCTGCAAAGTAGGAATTCTGCTGAAAATAACGCTGAAGGAATCTGCTGAAGTACATGGATTCTGCTGAAGGAATCTGCTGAAGTACATGGATTCTGCTGAAGAAGGAATTCTGCTGAAGTTATATTACAGTATAGTTGGTTTCTACGGATATAGATATTCCGTATATTTATTAGTTTGTTAGGATTTGCATGAGCTATTTTAGGTAGTGATATGCATTTATTTTATATTATTGTTTATTTAGGGTTCCTTGTGTATAAAAGGAACTGATGTCTTTTGTATTAGTGACTTGAACATTAGAAAACTCTTAGAAAAACATTCCAGGAAAACATATAGAGAAAAAGAGTAATAGAGATCCATAGAGGATCATTGTTTCTTGAGAAAAACCTTGTTGGTGACTTTGATTGTGTTAATTATTATCCGCTGTGCATCTATTCAATCATTGTTATTATACCCTAGTTGAATCCGGATCCAACTAGGGTATAATAACAATGATTGAATAGATGCACAGCGGATAATAATTAACACAATCAAAGTCACCAACAAGGTTTTTCTCAAGAAACAATGATCCTCTATGGATCTCTATTACTCTTTTTCTCTATATGTTTTCCTGGAATGTTTTTCTAAGAGTTTTCTAATGTTCAAGTCACTAATACAAAAGACATCAGTTCCTTTTATACACAAGGAACCCTAAATAAACAATAATATAAAATAAATGCATATCACTACCTAAAATAGCTCATGCAAATCCTAACAAACTAATAAATATACGGAATATCTATATCCGTAGAAACCAACTATACTGTAATATAACTTCAGCAGAATTCCTTCTTCAGCAGAATCCATGTACTTCAGCAGATTCCTTCAGCAGAATCCATGTACTTCAGCAGATTCCTTCAGCGTTATTTTCAGCAGAATTCCTACTTTGCAGAATTCCCAACAATCCTCCCCTAAACTGGAATTTGACTAGGTTAAGTTCCAGTTTCCTGATAGATCTTTAACACTTCAGAACAAGAGGATTGTACTCGAACATCAGCAACAAAGAACCAAAACAGTAACATCTCTATGATGACAAAACGTTGAAACGCCAGATCTTTGCAGCAACAAATGACAAAATGTACATCAAAACATATTAGTTTCCTACTATTCTCATCACATCCAGGAGTGTTAACTCCTGTGAGAGGTGAATCATTGAAAATAATGGATTTGATGTCTCTTTACCAATAGCCATCACTACTGGAGTAGCCAAATGTTTAAGTTCGAAAACTATGGTACACTGATAACCATCTGATTTATTAGCAAATCAGCAACCATAAACGGATTTGATATGTCTTTACCTGTAGCCGTTTGCTCAGGACTAGCCAATTCTTGAAATTGGTGAATTGATTACCAAATATGGTATTCCAATGCCTTTACCACAAGCCATATACAAGTGGGCTAGTCAATTCTTGGATTCCAATTACGAATAAATCATGGTGAATTGAAAACCATACAACACTCAGCAATTAAGCATGGGTGGTTGCATTCCCTATGATTTTGAGCAAACCATTACAGCTATTAACGGAATTGAGATGTCTTTACCAAAAACCGTTTGCTTTTGGACTAGCCAACTCTTTGATGGAATGTCGTCATCATCATGGTGAGGTGATTACCATTTATGGATTTCCGCAGCCTTTATCACAAGCCATAATCCTGTGGGCTAGTCAACTCTTGTATCAGAAAGACATGGTGAGATGAAAACCATTAGTTGTGTTGTAATAACCAACACCAAAACCTGCAAGCAAGAAAAAGTAGAAACGAAACAGACAGGTTAGAGAATTTTTTTTGTTTTATTTTTTTTAACTAAACAAAAATAATACGATTTTTTTTTTTTTTTTTTTTTTTTTTTAACACATAAAATAAAGAAAGAATAAAAATAACCAAAACATGTAAAATAAACCATCAAGCAGCAGCAGAAACCAAAGACAGTTGTAGTGTCAGCAGAAACACTAAGCCTCCCCTTAGGCGTATGAGGATCCAGCTGCAAAAATGGTTAGAATACAAAAAATACAACAATAAGCCTCCCCTCAATCAATGCACCTAACAAAGATTATTGTTCTTGGGTACCCAGAATGAACCTTTCTTTTGAGTTTTCCAAGAATAACCTTTCGAGGGCTTAACAGCAGTTGCCACTCTAACTCCACTATTGGCCATATTCATATGAGATACATAAGGTGTATATGACAGAAAATAAGAACTTGTAGGTCTATAGGGCATAAGTCTAGCATTACTGTTCCACCAACCAGTAGTAACTGGTGAAGAATATCCTCCACCAGAGGGAACTGGAAAAGGCCTATTAAGCCTTTCAGCAGAAACAGATGCATACACCTTAGGCTTACTAGTGGGAACTGGTTTACCTACTCTCACATGTGCAGCTTTGGGAACAAATGGAGGAATACTAGCAACATTAGTCCATGTGGGTCGAGAAGTCTTATGGCCAGAGGAAACACCCATCTTTTTCTCATGATAATCACAGTCTTTAATAAGATGGAGTTTACTACCACACACAAAACAAGATTTCTTCTTATAAGACTTATTCTTAACACAACTTTGTTTATTACTTTTAAACTTATCAAAAACAAAATTAGAAGCAAAATTGTGTTCAACAGAATAAGTAACTGGCTCTGTTGTGGGCTCAGCATCAGCTACTGTGGACTTGGGTGTGGTCTTGGGTGTGTGCCTAGGTGAGTCAGACTTTTCACTTGAATCACATGAGGCATAGTCAGTGGACTTTAGGTCTGATGACTTGTCACTTTTAGAACAAGAGACAGAGTCATTAGTTTTGCTACTAAGGTCTGGCAAGTCACTTGACTTTTTGCCATATAAATGATGTGATCCATCAAAGTCAACTGTAATGGACAGGTCAATGGGCATATGTTCACCTCTAATAGGTCCAGGGACATCATGTAATTCACCATCTTTAACACAATTAGCTAAACCTGCTGGTGTAGTTTTACGCCCATCATATTTAGCTTCAGGACCTACATATTTTTGAAAACCTAGACCTATCCTAGATGTCTCAGATTGACTACCATAAATGTGACTAGCTAACTTGTTTCCATTCAATAACCATTCTTTATGCCTAGCAATTTCCTCATCTAGTTTCTCTTTAAGCTCATGATTTTCAGAAACAAGATTAGCTTTTTCTTTTTCAGTGTGTTTTAAGTCAATGTTAGCACAATCTAGATCAATTTGTAGCCCCCTTATTTTTTCCTCATAAGCTATCTGATTCTTTTGAAACCATACTTTTTGTCTTTCTAATGTTTTTAAGGCCTGTTTATAAGCCTCAACATCAACATAGCATTCATTATATTTAGGTTTCAAAATATCATAGGCTTCCTTAAGTTCATTATAACGTTCACTACAACCAAACACACAATTTTGTACCTGAGAGATGCCCATGAATGCAAAGTGTGGACTGGCAAGTTCTTCAGCATAACCTTGAGCATCAACTTCCTTGTGCATCTTTTTGGATTCAGCCTTTCCACCATACCTTTCTTTGAGTGCATTCCATATACGACTTGCATCATCCATATAACGAAAATCTGCTACATGATCAGCAGGAATAGATTTAAGCAAGGTAGTTCTGGCCTTTGACTCTCTTTGTACAGCAATGTGTTCATCCGCAGTCGTTGGAGGATGAATAAAGAGATTTCCATCTTGATCGCTTCCAATCCTTTTCAAACTATTGCCATTTTGAATCACCTTCCAGATATTCATATCATTATTCATGATCCAGTGTTCCTGATAACGCTACACGCGTCGTTCGGGGTCAAGGAAACTTCCTTTTCTTCGAGCAAGTTTTATAACACCATAGGCAGTGAACCTAATCGTTGTAGTGTAGTAATTAGGGTAAGCCACGGGTATTGATATCGTTCTCTAGGGGAATAGGAATGCTAGTAAGGAGTTACTACGCTAAGGTTAAGGTTGAGGAAGATTATTTTTTATCTTTTTATATTTTATGAAATGGAAAAGTACGAATCTCGGGTATTGGATTTGGGGGGTTGGTATTTCTACCGATTACTCTACTATTATCTAATTATCTAAACTAAGGTTGTGGGAGTCTATGTCTAATTAATGTGTGCTCGTATGATAGTTTAAAGATGTGTTTACTTAGGTTGTATTACTCCTTAATTATCTCCTATTGATGGTTGAGTTGTCACGTCTTATTCTTAATTGCGTTGTGTGTCTAAAGTTGTAGGGTATGCGTTTCTCCCTAACTCTTTGAACTTACCAAAGGGTCTCGTCTACAAACCCACTAGGGATGATAAACTCCTACTCTAAGGCGCTCTTTGGATGGTTTAGCCTACAACTACTCAGGTAATTATATTCTAAGGTTCACAAAGATGAATCAAGCATTAAGTACACAACGAATGACCTATCGCATTACTAGATCATTAATCAACCAAGATAAGAAACAACCAATCAATATTCAATAATTAAGTTTCATACTTCCTAAGCAAACACACAAATAAATTAGCCGGACATGGAGAACATGCAAGCATACACACAAATAATCAAAGACATAATTGAATTAATGAAGTAAAGACTTATCTTGATGTAAGATAGGGTTTAAAACCCTAAAATACTGTACAAGACACCTTAGGTTCGGTTTTAGGTTTTCACTCCAAAAGACTCTCTAAAAACTGAAAAATTCGGATTCTATATATAAGATTACATATGCGATGGCGTCACCTTATGTTTCGTGACGCCGTCGTGTCGCCGTCATTAGGGTTTCGTCTTGGCCACGTTAACCTTGCGACGGCGTCACCTTATGTCCGTGACGCCGTCCTCTTCAACTTCTGACGTCGTCTGGATTGCATCTAGGCCGTCTGAGTAGCGACTGCCTACTCTTTCACAACTAGACGTCGTCACTTGAAAATACGAGTTTTGAGTTCTGAATCGTCACAAAAATCTTGGGACGGCGTCGCAATTAGCACCTGACGCCGTCGCCTTCTAATTTCAGCAACTGTGAGTGTCTCGATTTTGACTTTGGCCATTTTCTTCATATATTCGCGCCTTTTCGTCCAAATAAGTGCCATTCCAGCATTTTACCTTCAAGAGACCTAAAAAGTGAAAAGGAACGATATTAAGCAATAACGGATACAAAAGTGATCAAATAAGGACTTAAACGACCCCTCAAAATGGTACCTTTTAAAACCTTATCAAATATCCCTACACTTGTTATTTGCTTGTCCTCAATAGCCAATTAATTTATAAGTTAGGGGTCATGAAGCATTAATTCAAAACGGTCCACAACACATATAAGCCCCACAAAAGTCATAACAAGCACGGAAATTACATACTAGCACCTCACATGGGGTGTTTGGATACTCACATCTCTCTCGGGTGTATATATGAAATATAACAAATAGGAAATGGAAGATAAACACTCATTAACCGGTCCTAGTACATAGATTACCATAGGCTTGAGAATAGATCAAACCTCCATCGCTTTGGCGTAAGCACCTAGGAAAGACTATCAAAGAGGTCTTTTAAAGGGTTGTAATGTTAGGCTTACGGTAGGGAAACAAGGGTTTGGTGGGATAGGCTATTTAGTGGTGGTAAGTCAAAAATCTCTATGTTAAATGCATACGAAGAATGGCGTTGCTAAGCCAAGACTCGACACTCTAAACTCTAGATAACGGAAATAAACAAACATAAATTTAAAGGATAGATGTAGGATGGTAGCCCGTTTTTTTTTTTTTTTTTTTTTTTTTTTTTTTTTTTACACTCTATTTTTTTTTTCTTTTTCTATTTTTTTCGATTTTTTTTTTTTTTTTTTTTCATACACTTTTACTTAACATCCTCTACGATAACATCAAAATACTAGGGATTTAAAGGTATATCCCTACACTTGAGTTTTTATTACTCTAACACTAATTTGACCCGAATTGAAAAGATCAAAACACTTGGGGTACATTATTACGCAAACAAAGGGAATTTGAATTTAACGTTCCCTTCCCGTCATTTTATAAACTTTAACTTTTCCCATGAATCCCAATCGTCCCAAAACTGTATACAAAGGATATGACTCGACTTAGCAACTTATGCAAGCAACTAGATAATTGAACTAAGGGTTTAGGGTGATAACAAACATTTGCACTAAAAGTGAGTGTATAAGGGGTAGGCTAAGGCGATTTGGGTGTATATTTGGGGGTGGGGTGTAAACAATGCTCTTCATTGATATTCCGAAAAAACCGAAACATCACGAGAACCGCGAAAAGGATAGGCTCTGAGGGGTTAACTAGGGGTATCGTGTACTAAAGATGAGTACAACGCAAAAGGTGTGGGGGAATTACTCAACCGATATGGAAGAAGTAATTATATTACGGGTATCAAACAAGGGTTTATCCTAATGCCTCTTATCATTTAGTTATTCCTAACTACAAAAGTGTAGCCTCACTTGCGATCTCGGAATGCATCACAAAACAAGTTCTAGAATCTAATATACTACCGGTTCACACTCTAAGCATTAAAGATGAATGCTTTAATTCCTACTAATCTAAGGGCGATCCTCACATTTTGGTGGAATTTGGGTGGTAAAGGGTTTTTGTGCTAGTCATGCAACTTCCTATCCATGAGACGCTTTTGTTAAGACTAATGGCCCACTCCTATATGTCATAAAAAATTTTAAATTTGGTGCCAAAATTACCCTAACCGACATTCTCATGGTTTATTACACAATCACATTTGGACAAAGCAAATAGTCAAGGATAAGCATAGTTTCAAAGTTCCCGTTTTATTTTCCCTCCCTACACTTAAACTGAACATTGTCCCCAATGTTCCCCGAAAGTATCAAAGTTATGATAAAAGAAGGTAATTAAAAACGAAAGAAACTAATACTCCCCTGATTAGCTCGGTAGGATCCGTGTAAAGTGGTGGTTAAATCCTTTTCAAGAAGAATTTATGCGTGAACAGCTCCTTCCAATCTTATGTAACTTCTTCTTGACAAACTAAACCTGCACACTTGAAGAAAACAAACGAAACCTTCGCGTAAAATCGGCGGTAAATATATATATAAGACTCGATTTAAACTAAGATATAATGCTTGTGGAATGGATGTTTACAGAATTTCTAAGAAAATTAAGACCTGGAAAATTCCAAAAATTTATAAGTAGCTCAGAAAACGAGAAAAAAGTAATCCGATGTTTTTACTCCTTCCTGACGCCGTCAGGTTGCAATTCTGACGCCGTCAGGTTATCCTGACAAAAACTGGTCTGCGATTTTCTGGAAAAAATTCTGGAAAATTTACATCTTTAGAATCTGGAAAAATTTCTGCAAAACATCCATTATGACTCGATACAAGCATTTGACTCGAACAAACAAACATATATATCTTTTAGTTAATTGTTATTCTCATGTTTACGTTTCTTTTGAAATCGTGTGTAATCCTCCCTACACTTATCCTTTATGTAAAATACCTTTATATGCAATTAAGACGAGGTTAAAAACAAAATAAAGCATTTTTACAAATTTAAACATGAGGATAAACAATTAATAAAAAGAAGAAAGATAAATCATAAACAAAGATAAAACATACAAGCAAGATAAATTACAACACATGTAAATAAACACCACATAGTTCAAAGGTCACTACTAAATTAGATGTCCAAGATTATTACATGCCAAAATAAAAATTGTTTCAATAACCAACCATACTCAATCCATAAACTACTACATCAATCACTGGGGAGGGGGTCCATAACGATAGTCATAACCAGGGGGAAGATGGCCCAAATACCCATAGGGTGGATAGTCCTCCTCCCGCCCTGGGAAAGGATCAATCTGGAGATGTGGGTCAAGCTGATCACGCATAGACAGATGATGCATCTGTCTGACAGTATGGTCGTAGGTCCAGCTAGCCCTCTGGTCCTGTTGCGCCATCCATGTATCCATTCGCCCCATCCATGCTCCCTGGTAGGCCTGCCAATCTCCACTAGACATATGCCTGTAGGTGTCAGTAGAGCTTCCTGCTTCACCTCCCTGCTGGTGTGCCGGTACCTGTGGCTCCTCATCATTATCGTCATCACCACCTTGAATGGCGGGCTGAGAACGGAACCAAGTATAACCTCTACCATAATCCATCAGGACATTTGATGAGTGTGTAAATACTCATCATTTTTGGTTAAATCTGAACTGCAAAACGTTTAAAAATGCTCAGAAATGCATCAAAATACTGAAAATATTCTAAAATTGCATTTTATATGTTTTAGATGCAAAATGTTCAAAATCAGATGAAAAATGAGCTAAGTTTGCATAATTGGCAGTTTCAGTCCCCCAAGTTTCAAAAATTGTCGGAAATAGTCCCTGAGCACATAATTTCAAAAGAAAAATCACCAAAGGTCCTTTTTAAATCATAAGTTGTCAAAATTAATCCTTTGGTGAAAAATATCAAAAGTTTTGAGAAATTACAAAATTGGTCCTTCAAGTTTCAAATTTGGCAAAAATGGTCCTTGTAAATTGGAAAATGTCAAGTTTGGTCCTTGTATTATGGAAGCTTGTCACTTTTAGTCCCTTGGAGCAAATTTGATAAAATGGCAGCATTGGTCCCTTAACTTTCAGAATTTGCAACAAAGGTCCTTGATATATTAAACCTTTAATACCTTTTGGCCTTGTCACAAACCAATTGACCCCTGCCAATCCCATTTGGACCCTTCACCTTTGACCCCCCTTTATTATTAATACCCGGTCAAACACTGGTCAAACCCCTCACGGGTTTCCCCTTTCCCTCCATCATCACCCTGCAACCTACACCTCTGCAACACCCAGGCTTTACCATCCCTCCAGCTCACCTTTCCACACCCTTATTACTCCACCAACACGAAACTACAAAATACATTAAATGCCTCCCCCCTCTTCTCACTCAACCTCTCCCATTGGCTTAATACATTTTTCCCGCCAAAATGCAATCAAAGGCTGAGATCAACTTGAGTGATCCAATGGTCATAAAACAAGGTGGGATTAGCTCAGAAAGAGGAGAGAAGGAGAGTTGGGTATAAAAAGAGGAAGATGAAGCTAGAAGAAAGAGTAGTTAGTTTTTAGTTTTTCATTTGTATGTCGTTTTTATTATTAATGTTCTAAATTAAGTTTAAAGATGTAATTTTCTGTTCTTATGTATTCAAACTAAGTTGCTTTATCAATATAATCCGTTTTCAAGTTCTAATTCAAAGTTTCATTTAAACTTCATGTTTCCAAGTCCACTGTTGCAAAATGTAGTTTCAAAAACCTATGTTTAAGATTCAAACAGCTTCTTTTTAAGCTTAAGTGAGTTTATTAAAGCTTCTTTTAGCTTATGATAAGCTTTCAAAACAGTTTCAAGCATATTTCATTTATGGTCAACGAAAGTCAACTGGTGATTATACTTGGTTCAGAAATGGAAATGGGTTGAAATGATACTGAGTTGGGTCTGATTTAGTGTTTGGTGTTGGATTGGGTTGGTTTGGTTCTATTGTGATGCTAAAACTCAGCTGGACTTCTTGTAAGTTTGCTCAAAACTGTCTTGTATGCTATGGTAATTGTGATCATGTTAGTGCTTAATGTGATGTATAATTAGTCTTAGGATCTTAGTTTACTGCTTATTTCACTGTCTGCATAAGAGTTATAGGATTAGATGGCTTAAATTGTTTTTTAAAATTATTAAAGGAGTTTTGGTTTAGTACTTAAAACTGTTTTAGAAGTTAAAACAATGGAGTAGTTCAGTTGTTGAGGCTTGTTATAGTGTGTTACATTCATATCAGTCCTTGTTTTGCTGCCATTCGCACTCTAAGTCAAAATCACAAGTCTACTGATCTTATATGCATAACTGTGGAAACCAGTTACTGAAATCATTACATATAGGTTTAGAATTTGATAAATGATGAGTGTCTAAATACTCATCATTTTTGTACCATTTAAACTGCAAAAACATCTGAAAACACTCAGAAATGTATCAAAATGATAAAAATATCACAAATAAGTGTTTTATGTGTTTTAAATGCAAAAATATCAAAATCTGGTGAAAAACGTATAAAGTTTGCATAATTGGCAGTTTTAGTCCCCCAAGTTTCAAAAGTTGTCAAAAACAGTCCCTGGTAAATCTAAATAAATAAAAATGTTATTCAAGGTCCCTGAAATATTCTAATTTGTCAAAAATGGTCCTTGAATAAATCTTTTGTTAAATGGCAGAAAAGGTCCCTGAACTTTTGAAATTGTCAAGTTTGGTCCCTGGAAAATTGAAAATGTCAAAACTGGTCCTTGTACTATTGGAACTTGTCAATATTGGTCCCTTGTATCAAGTTTGGAAAATTACAGGATTGGTCCTTCAAGAATTGGAAAATTACAAAACTAGTCCTTGTAAAACCAAACCCTTGTCAAAATACAATTGAACCCCTGCCACTTGCAATTATGACCCCCTGTCACTTTCCTGTTTTTGACCCCCTAGTCAAATACCAGTCAAACACCCAAGCTTTCCCTCCCCAACTGGTTTTCCCCTCAACTTGTCTGCAACCCTGCAACACTCACCTTTTCCACCACCCTTATCCCTGCACCCTTATCACCTCAACCCCCCTCATCATCATACCTACTCCACCCCCCCTAGTTGCAGTTTCAGACCCCTACACTCAAAATTGCTTTTCCCGCCAAAATTGGAAAAGTGGCCAATATGCTTAAAACTCTCCCATTGGTTGACAAAAGTGGTGGGAAGTGGTCAGAGGTGAGAGAGAGACAGTTTGGAGCTATAAAAGAGGAAGAAGAAGGAGAAGACAAGGGGTAGTTAGTTTTTAAAATTCCTTTGTATGTCGTTTTTTATGTATTTA